>CM045771.1:25943427-26543427 GCA_025200525.1 Camellia lanceoleosa
TCCCAGCCCTTGAGAGCTTCCCCTTTTGTCTAGGCCGGGGATTCATGCCCAACAGGCCCAATTTAACAGACTCATCAATAGTTCTACAAATCCCGGCTTTATATGATATTGATTTTACTTGGCAATAGAATGGCCTCTTTGGTAACATTATATTTACAATATTTTTATTTATTTATATTTATAATTTTTTTAAAAAAATTTAAACAAAAACTGGTTTGATTTTTTTTTTTTCATCTTTTAAAAGTTATAAATAATTTATAAAATTTTGTAAATACAAAAAAGTCATTTTTCCTTCTTTAAATTTTTTCCCCCTATTTCATTTTTCTCCCACCATTTCAAAAAACCATCCGTAGCTCATCAATACCATCAGCCACCATCACTGGTGACCTCTTCTACCAACCACTTCATGCATACCACCCATCGACAAGAACTACCTTTGACCACCAACTTAAGTGACCAACCACCATCTCCGATTGTCAACAACTACTTTTGGCCACTACTTCTTGAGGTCAACAATCACCTTCAGCCACCGCCAACCACCTTCGGTCACCACCTCCAATTGCTAGCAACCACTTTTAGCGCCCAACAACCACGTCTGACCCAAAAAGAATTGCACCTATCATGACCACCATCTTTAACCCTCGCCAACCACTATTTTCACTAGTTTTCAAAATAAAATTTTAAAATATTTTGTATATCAAATATGTTTTTTTATTTTCTTTTTACTAAAAAAATAAAAATAAACATATTTAATATTTTCTATAAATTAAAAGTAATAACCTATAAACATTATGAAACAACCCTAAAGTGTTTATGCTTTTGTTTATTACTCATTGCAAATTGGTTTACTATTAGAGTCGAGTTTCTCTCAAGTTCAGCAAGTTGAGAGGCCCATGGAGTCCATTACGGGTTCTGCTTTGATAATTGAATTTTTCATTTTATAGATAAATAGTGATAGCCATCCATCAATGGTGGCATGAAGGCAATGAAGATTGTCATGGTTGGAAAAATGAGTGGAGGTGAGGGTGGTGGAGGTTAGAATTGGAGAAGGGAGATAGAAGGAAGCAGTGGTGATAGTAGTTAGGGATGATCATTTTTCTCCACTCTTGCATTCCTTGTCTTACCCTGCACGAATTTTCTCTACCCCAATGAGAAAGTGGGCAATGACGGAGTTTGTTTTACTTGCCTTGTTCTACTCGAATTCTCCTTGTTTATATTTTTTTAATATGTATATAATATATAATTTAATACTTTTATTACTATAAAATTAAAACACTAAAATATGGCACTTAATATTAATTTTTACTCATTCATATTTTATCTTGTATATTATAGTGTTAAATTCATTTTACCCCCTTATGGTTTGAGGTCAAATCACTTAGGCCACATTTATTTGAACGAACTGAATAAAAGATGATTGTAATCCATCGGACTGTTAATCCTAGGATATATAGCTCCTAGACTATTTGGTTGGAAATGATGTGTTGTAGAAACCCTAATTTTTGATAATTACACGTGAAACCCTAAGCCTTAGGTTAATAGCATTTTAGCCCCTAGTTTCGTAAAAGTCTACAAAATGGCCCAATAAAGAATAATCTTTCCGTATGTTATCATAATTAAATCGTAGAACACCACTTTATAATTGGAAATACCCTAAAACTTGGTTTTTATTTATTTTACCTCCTAGTGTCTAAATTAATTCATAAATTTTATTTTTTTTGTTCTTTCATTTATTATTTATTTGAACATGAATATTTACATAGGTATTATAAATATTATTATGGGGAAAATTGATAGAGAAAAATATCTAGATATTTACTATTTTCCTTAGTCATTAAGCTAGAGAATAAAAACCTTGTTTGGTAGAGCTGTGGGAAAATGTTTATAGCTTATGCCTAAACAGCTTATAGCTTATAACTATGAACATAAACTGATTTCTGACTTATAAATTAAGGGGTTGTTTGGGATGATCTAAATAAGCGTGTTTTTTGACTTTTTATGAAATATGGGTTGGGTTTGATGTGATATGGTAGAGAGGTGATGTGACTTAAATAAGATGATGTGACTTAAATAGGATAGTAACTTTTTGACTTTTTAACTTTTTTGAGTTATGCCAAACTTAGCCTAAACATCTCCTGCCCCACTCAAAGAATAAGCTGATTTCTGACTTCTAAAAAACTATAAGTTATAAGCTATAAGTTAAACTAAACACATCAAAATAACTTAAATTAAGCTGAAAGTTTGAAATAAGCGACTTTTAAGTCAGATCAAACAGCACAAAATGACCTTTTCAACCCAAACTCATTGCCTATAAATTGAGAGCATTGCCTTAATTCCTTACACGTTTCAATGACCAATGAGAGGTGAGAGAAAGAGAATGTGACTAGGGGAAGTAGAAAAGAAAAAGAAGAAAATGTGCTTTCGAGTCAAGGTAAGAACACATCTCCCTTGTCTTCTCTAATTCTTTCACCCATCTCATCCTATTATCTAGTATGCCCTCTTGTGTTGCATATTAATGGTAAATAGGGTTTTTAGTATGTATGAAAGTGTAGGTATGATCTAATGATTTTGTCTTGCAATTTTGTCAAACTATACATCGCCGAACTTCTCTAATTTAAAAGAAATATCAAATTTATTTATTTCTCAAATCTGAATTTAATATAGAATATTTGGTATGTTTAGAGCTTATGATATTTTATTAACCCCTCATTATGTGTGTTTAGGGCTTGGATATATTGTTTTAAAAATCGGTCTTGAGTCTCTGAAAACAGTCCACTTCTTGCAATTTTATTAAATTCTAGAAAAATTATCTCATGTTGGTTCTTCTATCAACATTTAGAATTCGGTATCCTCTTTCCAACGGAATTTATTTGGGTGAAAATCATCGGGTAGAGTGAAAGGAAAGCTAGTTTTCCCAAAATGTGACAAATTTGGACAGGTTTTCAAACATAGCTTGTAGATGAATTTTCTAGATGTGCTATGCAAATTTTGAAAATTGAACCGAAAATAGACAGTTGTTTATTGTTTCTGTGCAATTTCAACCCTTAATATGACCTGGAAGTATTTTTTCCAAAGCATTCTTTTTAACCTTGCAGTTCTGAATAGTGTTGGAAATTGTGTCTCATGGTGTTATTTGTCTCTAAACATTTCAAAGCATGCTCGATGTTGTTTGCTTGCCTTACCATACTTATGCATGATTATCATGGTTTATATTTCATTTCTTACGTTTGTCTCATTGTAACTTGCTTTTCGTGCTCCTTTGAGGGATTTAGTCTTCTCGGATACGATAGCCCTATAGTTCGGACTCCCGTGGTTCTGAATATGATTTTACAAGTGCAATGTGAACTAGATTTAAACAAATGAAAGTCCAAATCCGGGAAATCTTAGAAAATCCATTTATCATCAGAGATACCAAAAATATACTGCATTGCCAGATTTCAGAGTCACTACCTAATTATTTTTGAGAAATTTAGGAAACTCGTACGTGATTCATGCTAAAGGCCACTTGTTCATCATAACTAAAGTGTCTCGGCTTAAGAACTTAGAAATGAGAGGGGAAGGTCGTAAATTGAGCACCCCCCTCACCCGATCAAGGATCAGCCTTTACTAATCATCATGTGATTTGTATGTACATTATATGCTCTTGTTCTGATTATTATGCTAACTTACTATGTGAGACAAACAAGTATAGACTACGTCACCCACTTTGGAATTCTTTGGTTTCATGTTTGTTGATTTTTTTTTTGTTTTAATATGTGCTATTTTGAAAACGCGAGCTCATATGTACATTAATCAAAATCATCCCAATTTAAGTTAAATAGCCTTCATCTACAACATTTAAAGAGTTATTCCAAATAAGCACTTAACCTCATGGTAGTATGCTTGATATAGCAACATGAACACACAAGCAATATGAATGTTCACCTAGTACTCAACCGAGGCAAGCCAAAGAGAAGAAAATAATTAGAAAAATGCATGCTCTAATATGCAAATGACTAATGCAACACATACAAAATACAACTATTAGATTCGGCTTCTTAACATGACATATGAATCAATTCAATAACATATGAATTAATTCAAGGCATATGGTAGCGCATGTATTCAAGCAAGAAATGATCAATGGTTATCAAGTATGATGAGTCAAATCCTAATGTATGCAAACATGGGTGTAAGTCCTAGCAATGATATGAAACAAAAAATATGATACTACATGTAACCATAGTAAGCAAGTAAATAAAGGGAGAAAGAATGGGGTTGAAAAACATATAAAATATTACAAGTGTTACAAATTTGCCCTAACATAAGAGGGTCCGAGTAAATGTCATAATTAACTAATTATTACAACACAGTTGAATGAATTAACTAAATTAACTAGCTATTACAAATTCAAATGAAACCAATTAATTAATTACAACATACTAATATTAAAGTGCTAATTTAAACAAACGGGGAGCGAGGAGCCACATTTGCACAACCAAGAATGTCTTTCCAAAACCTCTCACATCGCAACTGCTCACATAAATAAAAAAACTTTCTATTTTGGCCTCAGATTCGCTCGTTCTACCACAAAATGCCATTACTTGTACAAAAAAATGTGGTCGGGTCGGCTTTGAAAAGTGGTCTTGAACATAAAGGTGGTCGGCCGTTGTTGTTTTTGGAGATTACCTTGTTGCAATAAAGTTGAAACAAAGCAAAAACAGATTATTTTCAGAGATGTTTATCCTCTATGCCCTTCCTATCATGAAGATGATCACGAGGAGTAGAATCGGTTCACAAATCATTAATTGTCGCACGTTTGTTGTGTAATGATCTTAAAACTTATACGACAAAAGCTCAATAAAAGAAAATAGAAGACCAACAACACGTCCTCCCTATCGTGGAGTTACCTCAAGGGAATGGGTGGACATTGCTTCTTGAATCATTGAACACCACTAAAGAGTACATAATGAGTCAAGACGCAATATAACGTCCGATTGAACCCAACTTAATTTTATTACCTTTCTTTTTCTTTTCTTTTTTTATCTCTTTTACTCAATTTTTATTAGTCTTTTTTGCATTACCTTTCCATTTCTTATCTTTTTATTCCTTTTTGTCCAAAAGTGATAATTACGTCCATTAAGTCCAAAAGTAATAAAGAGTATCAAGTATTGACTTAACTCGAGAAATGAGCCTTGCAAGCCAATTACTAGAGAAAAAATTACAAAGGAAGAGTCAAACTCATTTACAAGCAATAATGAATTCTAAGTCAAACAAAAAATGAGCGATAATGACTAGTCAAATTCAAAGAAAGCGAAAATGAATAATCAAACCCAAAATGAGCGATAATGACTCTAAATTCAAACTTAATAATAAGCTATAATGACACTTTCCTCGGTGATTTCCAAGGGTCTAACTAGAAAGTTAGTCCCTTAGAAGTAAATACACCGGCAATAAAGAGAAGTGTCAAACAAGAGATTGTGCTTAGCATGAGAGAGATGTGATGCCTTAGTAATGAACTTCCAAAGAGATTAAACCATTAAGCATGGAAAGTCTATTTCTTATGCTTGAACAACAATCTTTTGGTAAACACAATTCTTTAATCAAAATAAACAAAGAATGGAAGGAGGTTGAAGAGATGTAATGCAAAGGTGATAACAATAGTGAGACTATTTACGTGAAAACTATGTAAATAAAGCTATCAACTCAAATGGATTGGTGACAATGGCCTATACACCAAAATCCATAAGGACTTACAACACCACAAGCATAATATTCAATGCACAAATTAAATAAGCAATTAAAACAACCCCAAAAAACTAAAAAACAAAGGTTGAAATCATTTTGAAATGTGGAAAATATAGACAAAAATGGAAGAGAACAAAGCTAGAAACAATCCTAAGGAAGGGTGGCTAATTCTTCACTTTTTGGACCTTTAAATCACATATTTTAGCCTTTGAAAACTCTAAAAAATAGTGTATAAACCAAACAAATAAGTGGGAAGAACAAGGATATAAGCTATGGAATAAGGTTCAAGAAAGGGTGGTTAACCCCTCCACCTTTGGGTAGCTTCTAAATTACAAGTTCAGCACTTAAAACCAGTCCAGAATAGTGTATAAACAACAAGAAAAAGAGAAGAGAAGAGTAATGTAAACAAGGCAAAAGATTGCAAAGATTGTACCTCTTGAAAAGATAATGCTCTTTAGTTCACAAACCATAAGGTGATCACTCTCAAGAGCTAAAATTTGTGTTCAATAATCTCAGCAAGAGGTCTCTAGTTTAGGCTTAGGAAGTGTATGGATAGTGTATGTATATTTCAAGAGAGAGAGGTAGTGTGTTGGACAAGTTTTGGCTCTTGGGAAAATTTTCTAACCCCAAACCCTTAGGAAAGGCCTTGTATTTATAGAAAAATATCTTCCCATGCCAGAAATATCTATAATGAGACAGGTTGGTGCAAGGCATGGTCATGGGGATAGTGGTTGCAAAAATATATGTTTGTCGCTAAACATGGCTAGTAATTAACTAAATATGGTCTACTAGCCACTTATTGGCCAACAGATCTCTGAGTGGTTAGGATAGAAAAAATTAGATTTTGGTCCAAAGTGGGTGGAAGGTCTGGGTTCTGAAGCTAAAAAATCGAAGTCTTTCGCTAAAGAAATTGAACGATTATACAGTGTAACAATTCATCATCGAGTGTTCAACGTGAGGCGCTCAAGTCTTAAGAGCGGTCAAAATAGGGTGTCTACACTCATGCTCTTTCATATTATCGAATGTGACTAACTCGCTTATCAAAATATCTAATAAACTAAAAGGAAAAGGATTTAGCAATGGGTGACGTTTACACTAGTGTTTTAGAATAATTTATATATATATGAATGACATGAATTGTGATAGAATTAATACTAAATGAGTTAAGTCTTGCTAAGCGTCTAGCGAACCCTTAGGATGACATGGATATATTCGACTTCTATGCGGTGGTTTCTGTAAAGCAAGCCCTTTGGCATGGTATGTGTAGGGTGTAAGCAAGCCCTAGGCACTATTTGGCTATAAGCGAGTCCACTTGTTTGGCCGTCCATTTTGAGGTCCATTAGTGTCGCTAACTGATAAATAACCGGGAGGTGGGCATAGGAAGTAAGGTTTGCAAAACAGCAAAATGGGGATTTCTAAATAGTCCGGTGTTTAATCCTTGTGGTTAGGTAGAAGGATCTTTTTGAGGGATTCTAGATGTCTAGCCTAATTACTAATTCACAGGACTTTATTGTAATATTGTATGTTATGTTACGATTTGTTACGTGTGGTAGATTGGTTGATAGAAGAAATGGGGTGTGTATGTTTTACTAGGTATTCCAAGCTCATGGCATGTCATGCTAGGCGAGGAAGTATAGCAACCGGTCTTGTTCCTTTAGATTGTTGTATCCGGACTTGAGTTCCGTGGATTCAGTCATTGAGTATTGTTGTTGTTGTCATTTAATTCTTTATTTTTGAGTTATAGGATGTCTTTGGGCAGGTTTGTTTCAGGTTGGTTGGGTTTAGAAACCAAGTGTTGCTGTCCAAAATTTTGGACCTTCGCTCGAGCGAGGAGTTGGTCGCCGAGCGGTTGTTTTAGTTCTTCGCCGAGCCAGGTTTGGTCGCCGGCGAGAGTCTCTTGGGCCTAGGACTTGAAAGTTGTGATTTTTGGCTCGAGCGAGCTTTCCTTCGCTCGAGCGAGTGAGGTGTTTGTTTTCGAGTTCTTCGCTCGAGCGAGCATTTTGTCGCTCGAGCGAGCCTGGCTGCGCACAAGCATCGAGTTTTGGCTCGAGCGTTTCTTCGCCGAGCAAGGTTTCTGTGTCCGGGTGCTCGGCGACCAAGTCTTCGCCGAGCGAGCTTGTCGATTTAAATAGTTAGCCGGGATTTTGAGTAGTTTTTAATATTCTTTTGTTCTAAACCCTAAGGTCCGACTTCTCTTCCTCCCTATTCATCTTCTCTCCTAGGTTTGATCTAATTAGAGTGGATTTCACCCTAGTTGCTTTGTTAAAAAGATAGAGTGGGTCGAGGGCTTCGTTTTGATCGAACAATCTTGAGTTTGGAGCACTTTGGGCTTTGGGTTTTCATCTCCGCTTTCTCCATTTTTGTTGATTTCTTCGAGGTAGGGATTTCCTACTCCAATGTATACGTTTTGTCCTAAGTTCTGGCATTTTAATATGTTGGGGGTATTTTGGTAATTTTGGGAAAACCCTAGTTGTTTAAATAAATTGAATTGTGTATTTAATTTAAGGAACATTGGGGAAACTAGTTAAATTCATGAGGTTGAGCAATTTATTGATTAAATGGGGTAGTTGGTTAATTTAAATCACTCGTTCATTTAATTGTTGAGTTATTTATTTCCAAGTTTAGAAATAATTGCTTTGGGCTACCGGTGGAGGATAGTATTGATTGTTGTAGACATTGCATGTGGATTAGGGATAACTGAAACTAATCATTGGTTAAGTCATTAATTTTGACTGTTGAATTAATACAGACATTATGTGTATTGATTGTGTGTTGTATATGTTATGTGTTTACATACATTGTTTTGTGTGGGAGGAGATAGGGGATGTACTCCACGGTTTAGGGGAAGATAGGGGATGGACCTCTAAACCGGATTTTGTTTGGGAGGAGATAGGGGATGGACTCCATTAGCATCACTTTTATGTGTGCTTATTATATTGAAGTGTTTTATTGATACAGCACTAAAATGTGTATCAAACTGGAAGTATGAAGTGTTTTGATATGAGCCTGAGTCTCATTTGTTTTGTGAATATGGGAAATAATGTGAATATGTTATATAGTTCACTGTTGTAAGATTGGCCGTGTTGAGCCATATGGTTAATAATGGAAAATGAAACGTGTCATTGACATTAGGGTCATGAAACTGTATAAAGACATAATTGGTTATTTGGTTAACCAACTATTGAATGCTATTGCTTTATTTAATGCTTATATTTGGTTTAGTATATTTCTACTGGGCTGTGGCTCACCCTATATGGGAACATCATTTTCAGGTTCAGGTGGTTCACTACCTCCAAGGACTTAGCTTGTGAGGATTTGGACTCGAAGACTGGTTTTATTTATTTGTTTTATTTGAATTATATGTAAACATTCAAGCCTAGGGCTTTATTTGTATTTGAGTTAGAACTCAGAATTTGTGACCAAGTGTTGGCTTGGCAAGATGTAAGCCGAGGGCATTTATTATGATGTTGCATGTAATGTTTTTATTTAGTAAAACTCGATGAATGAGGTGTTTTCTTTTAATAATGCAAGTTATTATTATATATAATGGGTTTATTTTTGAGGCGTTACAGAAGTAGTTTACGATGGTGAAAGTTATCTCGAAGGCAATCAAGATGAAGTGTTGGAGTCGTAGTTCACTTGAAGACGACTAGTAGTTTTTTTTTTTTTTTTTCTTTTGACTTTTGGTTTGACAGTGTTTTGTAATCCTATAGCGGAACACAAATGAATCAGTTATGCTATTAATTCTACTTATATGTGTATATTAAAATATTTTGGTTATCTATCTTGTTTGAGTTGTATTTTGTACATTTTTTTTACGGTCTCAAATTTTGGGACGTGACATGTGTATCTTATATTTGTTTAGTCATGAAATTAGATGTCAGAAAAGACTATTCTATTGAATTTTATGTTTGAGATATTATGAAAAAGAATAAATGCTCAAAAGACTAATTTTATCATTTTGAATTGTTTAGTAAGTAATAACAATATTAAATCTAACGTATAAAATTTATTTTATTTTTTGGCTAAAACTTCTAAAAAATTAAATAAATATAGCATCAATAAAAATTAAATAAATATATTTTATTCTTTAATGAGACTTTTAATTTTTTTATTTTTATTTTACTAAGTGCAATGCATAACACTACATTAAAAAGAATATCAACAAAAATTACAATTGTTAAAATCTAAATTAAATATGAAACAGAAAAAAATTCCCAATACAATGGATGCATCAAATGTCTTAGTACAAATTATAATTAATTATCCAACAACAACAGAAATTCAAATGGATCATATCACAAGAAAATATTTTCTGAATTTTTTGAAAAAATAGAAACTAGCTTGACAAAAATAAATATTAAAAATATATTTTTGAATTTTTGAAATATATTTTTTATTTTTTTATTTTCTTCACTTAAACTAATTTTTAGGTTTTAGGAAAAAAAAATAATGAAGGGCAAAATTGTCATTTTACCAACTATTTCAGAGGAGGGCTAGTCTAACACGAGAGCTTCTATTTACACACTAAACCCCTTTATACATACACTTAATGAAGGAGTGTGTAAAAAGTGTAGTGAAGGGATGCGTGGAAATTGTATATTGTGTGTGTAAATAGAAGCTCTGTCTAACACTTTTGTATCCCACCCCTTTCCTAAGACAAGATAGTCCTACATACGGGGACTAATAGTCGATTAGACTATTAATTTAGCTTACAATTTTTAACCAAATAATGAATATGTGAGATATTGGACATGGAGTCCAATCGCACATTTCAATCCCTCTTAGTTCAAATATAGTTAGAAACTCTCATGTAGTTTTGGACCAAAGTATAACTGTTAAACCCGTTAATTATAAATGTATAATGACTAAAATACCCTCAAACCCTATATTTTTTTGTTATTCTCTCCCCCCCCTCTCTCTCTCTCTCTCTCATAATTTATAAGTTTTAACTTTAATTTAATTAGATCACAATTAATTATAAATTATTAATTAGTTATTGTAATTCTTAACTTTTTAATCTAATTTTAATTTAATTAAATTTTATATCACAATTAATCCTAAATATTTAATTATTTATTATAATTACTAACTTTTCAATCTAATTTTAAGTTAACATTTTAGATCACAATTAATCTTGAATTCTTAATTATCTATTATAATTCCTAACATATTAATTTAATTATGTTTTAGTTCAATTCTAAATATTATTTATTTTATATTTTAAATCAATTTTAAATTATATTTTATATTTTAAATCAATTCTTAATTATATTTTAATTAATTTTAATTAACATATTAATCTAATTTTAGTTTTGGAGAAAATGAGGGTAAAATTATGTTTTGTCGTATTAATTTTACTTTAATTTTTCAGAAAACCAAACACACTAAAAAAATGGCGTGTATAATACACCTTCCATTAGTTTAAATGGAAAAACTAACACCAAAATCACATGGAAACTTTCTGGCTATATTTGAATTATAGGGGGTAAAGTGTTTCAGTCTCTAACCACAAGAGGGTAAAATGAATTTAACTCTATCTTATAATTCTCATAAAGTATAAGTCATTATCCATAATATATCATATTATTTATATTTTTTATTCATAGTCTCATTATTCAATTTATAAAATTAACCCATCTAGGTCCGCCACCAATTTGCCTTGGTTTGATATGATACGGGGCAAGGGCGGATTACGAAAAACTTGTCCCAAACTTGACTTGTGACCATCCCTAACAGTAGTGGTAGTGGTGACAAAGATAAGAGACCAACAGAATTAACGATAATGATGGCCAATGGCTATAGCAATTAAGAAAAAACGAGAAGAGATAGTGAAATAGAGAAATGGATTGAATCTATATAGAAAAGGTATTTTGATCTCTTTTTTTATTTTTTATTTTTTTTCAGTCCATTAATTTGTAATTATTTTCCAAGTACCCACACATTCTGAAATTTTTTTTGGGTAAATACTACGATTTTTTTTTTTTGGGTGAAACACCAATAAATCTTAAAACGTAATCTTGTGAACAGTTAGTCCTCCCTTTTTTCTTATAAACCCAAAGGTCCCATTAAAGTGGAAATTATATAAAAGGGTAGTCACTTACTTGTTTGGGTTTAATTTTTTAAGGGATAAAGGTGATTTTCTCAAAAATGTAAAATTACACATTTGGGCAATTTGAATTATAGAAGTTTTAGATTTTCCCTCATTCTATAACAAATCTTACATTATGAACAAAAATATAACACTCTAATGTAACACTCCAATACCGTAACACTTCAATGTAACACACTAAAAAACCTTCTTGGTATATTTTTTCTAAACATAATAACGTATCACTCAAAAAAAATTTATTTGGTATACTTTTTCCAAATGTAACGCTCTAATATAAATAAAAAATTAAAAATTAAAAATTCTTAGTGTACTTTCCCCAAACGTAACACTTCAATCAGTGTAATCCCAAATGTAATACTCCAATGTAACATACTCCAATGTAACACACAAAAACACTAACAAAATTTCTTAGTATACTTTTTTCAAACGTAACACTCACAGTTTGAAATTATACATTTATTCAAAACTTACTAAGGAATATTTGTACTCCTTTTGGAATGGTTTGAAAAATCTTACATTCTTTTTATTTATTTATTTATTATTTTTTTTAGTGTTACATTAGAGTGTTATGTTTAGAAAAAGTACACTAAGTATTTTTATTTTTTGTGTGTGTGTGTTACATTGGAGGGCTACGTTTGGGAAAAGTACATCGACGAATTTTTTTTGTGTTACATTAAAGTGTTAAACTATTTTTTTTTTTTTAGTGTTATATTGAAGTGTTACGTTTAGAAAAATACATTAAGGAGTTTTTTGTGTATGTTATATTAGAATGTTACACTAAGGAGTTTTTGTGTGTTACATTAAAGTGTTACACTAATGATTTTTTTTAAACTATTAGATTAGAGTGTTACATTTGAAAAAAGTACATTAAGAAGTTTTTTATATGTTACATTAGAGTGTTACACTAAGGAGTTTTTGTGTGTGTTACATTAGAGTGTTACATTAAGGAGTTTTTTTGTGTGTTATATTAAAGTGTTACGTTTGGAAAAAAATATACTAAGGAGTTTTTTTATGTATTACATTAGAGTATTATAATAAGATTTTTTTTTTTTGTATTACTTTAGAGTGTTACGCTAAGGAGTTTTTTTAGAGTGATACATTTGAAAAAACTACAGTAAGGAGTTTTTTTTATATGTTACATTAGTGTTACGTTTGAATGTTAATTAATGTCAATGTTATAATAGTGACGAACACCACAAAAAAGGAACGAACACCACACCAATAACACCGCAAACAAGGTAACATCATCCATCTACAAATCACTCCACTAAATCCCTACAAAAAAAATAGAAACGTAAAAACTTACCTTACTCACGCACACCCAACATTAGGAAAAAATTCAAACAAAATCACACACAAGGGCAAACAAGTAAACTTTCAAACCCCATATTAAGGAAATACAACATACCTAAAATAAAAAGGACTAATTGATTTGAAATAAAACTTCTAAGATAGGCCAAGTTTGACATGTCACAAAAAAATTAAAAAGTCAAAAAGTTATCACTATTTACCGAAAAAATATATTAAAAAATTAATTTTATCACTATTCATCAATACATCAATCTGACGAAATCAGATCTGTGCTGCGGTTGTGTGACAAAAAGTTGCACAGTTGGGTGTAATTTTACCACACTGTTGTTCGGCTCGTAGGGACCCATCACGGGTCCCGTTTTAATAATTTGAACCGCTGAATATGTAGAACTCGTCGAGTACTATATGCTTGTAAAAAATCGCATTGATCGGATATCGATAACTACATGATCAAATTAGTTTTGTATAAAAAAAATAAAGATATTATAATTAACGGTTGAAAAAAACACATCTGATCAGATAGCTATCGATATTCGATTAACGTAATTGTTTTAAGGCATATAGTACTCGACGATTTTTACACATTAAAACGGTTCAGATTATTAAAACGGAACCCGTGATGGTCCCCACGAACTGAATAGCACCATCCAGTGTAATGCCCAAAAAGTAGACAATTACTTCCTACCATCTATTCCACTTTGCATACATGACAGCCGTACAAGTCAACCTCTAATCTTCTCATACACTCTAACTACACACTAATTTATACAATATTTTAATTACATTTTTTTATAAAAAGTCAAAAAGTTAATCCAAATAACCATATTTTTTTCTTCAACTTTTTAGTCAAAAAAGTCAAAAAGTGCATTTATTTAGGACACCCCAAATAACCCCTTAGATAGAACAACTTTTCTCAAAATAAGATTTATGTGTAATTTTTCTTTTTTTTTTTAATTCCCTCGTTCAATTGTAATTTATTTTCGTTCTTCCATTTACTTGTAATTTTTCTTAATTTTTTAGACTGAAATAATTTTTAATTTTAAAATATTTTTGAAAACTCAAGCAAAAGACACGTTGGTGAGTTGGCGATGCCATGTGTCTTCGAATCCAATCGTAAACCAGGGGGCAAGTTAACCTCGCACCGGAGAGAGAGGGGGAGGGAGAGAGACCCACCTAGCCTTTTGTATTCTACCCATATACATCAGTTTATTCTATACTATTCTATTCTTCGAATCCAATTCATCATCAGTCTTTTTGCTTTCAGACATTTCGTCGAACGCCTCTACAGAGAGAGAGAGAGAGAGAGAGAGAGAGAACTCAGCAATGTCTCTGCGACCCAATTCTCGCACAGAGGTCCGCAAGAAGTCCTACAAAACTGGCGTCGACGGCGACGAAGCTCGGCGTCGGAGAGAGGACAATCTGGTGGAGATCAGGAAGAACAAGCGTGAGGACAATCTCTTGAAGAAGCGAAGAGAAGGTCTTCTTCTTCAGTCTCAGCAACTCTCAGATGCTTCGCAAACCCCCGCCGCCATCGAGAAGAGGGTAATTCTTGTCATTCCTATTTTGCGCGATCTGGGATTGATGGGTTTCCTTCCCTTTTCTGTTGAATTGTGTTTGGTTGCTGAGAAAATGTGGGAAATGGGAAAGATTTGTGCTTTTGGGTTTTTGAGTTTTTCTGTAGTTGGTGATTGAGATATTTGAAAATTCTACTCAATTGAGCCCAATTCAGATGATCTTACTCTTCTTGCCCTTCTAAATTTGTTTTCTGACAAATTGTAGGATAGGGATACAGATCATTGAGTGGAGCCTTGTATTTTTATTACATTCCATTTGGGAAACTATTTTAGTTGAATTTTACTTTTTTAGATGCCAAATTGTTAGGAAATTAAATCATAAAGAAACTCAGTTAAAGGTTTCATTTCCAGTCTCATTGACTTGCAGATGCTTCATAATTCCCTATAGCTATTAAAGATTGTGGCCATTTTGCCCTCACTGAAATACTAGAATTTGATCCCTGTGCTGATCTTCAATTGCTGTCTATGCATGGACCTTTATTGGGGTTGGATTGGTTGCTGTTTGAATTGTAGGTGAAAAGATCAAGTTTGATGTTGGAAATTTTGGGTTGAGGTTATGCCCTCAACCTGGGGTTAGTTGGGTTGATTTCCTTGTCTTCAGAAACCAAATTTGATGATGATGATAATAATAATAATAATAATAATAATAAAGAACTTTCTAGTTTTCTGTTCCTTTGTTCTGTTTTATTGGTAACCAGCCATATGGTTTATTACTTTGGTGGCTGCTGAATCTACTGGTACATCTTACTTCTGGTTTATTTTATAGTTTTATAAATTTTTATGTGATGATGCTTGATGATTTATGAGTGCTACAGTCCTTTTGAGTGTCAGTGGTAGAAAACTGTGCATCTTAGAACTTAGAACTTCAAAGTTTGTGTTCTTCATTCGTTCCTTTTAATTTTATTCCATTTGGATGCCTTAAAAAGTGAGGAGAAGACGCGATTATGAAGTATTCATTATTATTATTATTATTATTTTAAATCCAAGATTGGTAAACTTCATTTAATTTGGTTAAAAGCTAAATTAGACTTTGTTGAAGGGAGTTTTGTTGTTATCGAAATTTTACTTTACTCTAATCTATGAAGCATAGACGTGTGATTTTGCCTCACGTATCAGTGTTTCGATTCATTCGATTGGCAGGTCCAATAAATTCACAGCCTCTCGTGCACAACCCATATTCATGCAAGGATTCTGACACATTAGACGTGCTTGGGAACATATCCCTATTTTAAATGTTTTTTTTCGACGAAGATGGTAGTGACATGCTTGTTGGAAAACTAGACATGATTGAGACACGGAGGGGCTGAAGTCCAATTTTAGAATGTAAGGGGTTAATGTATGAGTATTTTCCAATATGATATGTGTAACAGATGAATTAAGGGAGTTCTAAGTGTGCAAGTTTACAAACTTGCAATATGAGTATTTTCCAATATGATATGTGTAACAGATGAATTAAGGGAGTTCTAAGTGTGCAATTCAAGCAGAGGTGGTTAGTGTCCTTGTTAGTAACTAGTGGACATGGAGGAGAATATTTTTGGCTGAAAGAAGGGTTTTTAAAGGCTAATTCAGAGGAACTGCCAAACTCCTTGAAGGGCATTTCAGAGTTTGTCTCTATTTGTTTTCCAAGTGTTGCTTCATCTGTGGATTCCACTGATAGGATGCCTTATCATACATACTTTTTCACTTCTTACAATTAGTTATCGTATCAATGCCTTATCCTATATAAAAATATATATATTTTTTTTATCGTATCTCTGCCGTGTCCATGACTGTGCCTGTGTTTGTGTCAAGAATTTGTACTAAGAATACGTCAGTAGAAGATACATGGAGCATTGAATAATGTACCGAGTATTTTGCCTATCCGCTTGAATCCTTGATGATTTTTATTTTTTTTCATCTTTCTGCTTGATGTAAATTTTTTGAAAACAAGACCAGCAGTGGCTTCTGTAGTGAAGATTTTCTTTACAAAAGAAGCCTGGTGACTGTAGTCAATAAATAGGTTAAAGTTGTGACCATTGTAATCAGTAGAAGATACATGAAGCATTGAATAATATATTGAGTATTTTACCTATCCCCTTGAATCCTTGATGATTTTTATTTTTTTTCATCTTTCTGCTTGATGTAAAAATTTTGAAAACAAAACCAGCAGTGGCTTCTGTAGTGAAGATTTTCTTTACAAAAGAAGCCTGGTGACTGCAGTGCAGTCAATAGGTTAAAGTTGTAACCATTGTAAATAAAAATCGCCCATGACAAGCCTGAAGTTAATGGGAGCCTGAAGTGCTTTTTGGAATGTTCTTGATTTAGTTATGCCACCCATATGTCATAAAATGCAGTTCCTAATAGAGTTTGATTGAGCCTTTTTGATCCGATTTCATTTTACCCTTATTTTTGAGGGTAGCAATGGAATATATAATTGAAGTGTAACATGAATAGATTTGGGTCAGCTATTAGGTGTGTGTGTGAACAACCAATTTCAATGTTTTACTCCGAAAGGCAATTCAGATTTATTCAAATACTTTTCCACTTGGTGCTTTTTGGTTTAACAATTCTATTTTGATTTTGATTTTTGTTCTTTCTGATGTGTAACAGTTGGAAAGTATTCCTTTGATGGTACAAGGTGTATGGTCTGAAGATCCTGCAGCACAAATAGAAGCAACTACTCAGTTCAGAAAGCTATTATCAATTGGTATGGGTGGAGTTGTGGTATTGATATTATTTTTAGGAATACCTCAATGAACCTGTTTTTAGTGTTGACTTTTGGTTTGTGATGCTTGTAGAACGTAGCCCTCCAATAGACGAAGTGATCAAAGCAGGTGTAGTCCCTCGGTTTGTGGAGTTTCTTGGAAGGCAAGATCTGCCTCAACTGCAAGTAGGGACTATTTGTACCTTTATTTTTCTTTCACTGAACTGGCTCTATTTCTGATTGATGTAATCAATCTAGCACAAGCTTGATTTTGTCTTTGTTCACAGTTTGAGGCAGCATGGGCTTTGACCAATGTTGCATCTGGGACATCAGAGCATACTCGAGTTGTCATTGAACATGGTGCTGTCCCCAAGTTTGTGCTACTTTTGAGCTCTGCCAGTGATGATGTCCGTGAGCAGGTAAACTCTTGCCCCATTTTGCTTTGAAGCTCTTGTTATTCTAGGTTCATGTGTGACAAACTTTTCTAAACTTTTTAGAAGTCTTGTTAAAATTGCACAAAGTGTTTGACTTGACTTTGTTAACCATGCTTCTAAAGTGATTTCCTAATTAAAACTTCTGGATTCTTTTTTTTTAAATGTTTGAAAACTTTTATATTTATTGCCAACTTCTCTTAATATAGCAATGTGTGCTCAGCCCCTTTTCTCACCGAACTTCTCTTAATTCTTGCAACGGTATCATTCCATTATGCTTCATTGTTTTGTTTTTCTTATATTTTCCCAATGTCTTACCGAATTTTAATGTTATCCCTTGCTTCCAGAATTTTCATAATCTTTGTTGTTCTAAATTCTGAGTAATGCATCTAACTGTTTGTTGACACGATAATTATTTTTGGTTGTGACTACTAATGAATTTGCATTTCTTAATTATTATAATGTATAAGCAGGCAGTGTGGGCTTTGGGTAATGTTGCTGGTGACTCTCCAAGTTGTAGGGATCTTGTTCTTGGTAATGGTGCACTTATGCCTTTGCTAGCTCAGTTGAATGAACACTCAAAACTTTCTATGCTGAGAAATGCTACATGGACTCTGTCCAACTTCTGTCAGGGCAAGCCTCCAACACCATTTGAGCAGGTTGTGAGACATCTCAAAGTATTGTTTTATAGTTAACAATAATCTTGCAGAAGGATTGTTATAGATTTTAATGATAATTAGGACGTCAAATGATTTGAATTGTTCATAAAATGCTCGGATAAGAATTTTGATTGAGCTCATTCAAACTCGTTTATTCATTAAATGAACCAAGGTTGAGGTTGAACTTGAAGCTTGTTTCATAAATGAACCAAGCCTGAGCAGACCCATGCTCAGATTTTTCATGTTTGAGAGCATAGGCATTGTTTCACTGTTTTGTAGTTCTTTTAAAACTATGTGCCTATATGGTAACTTGAAGTTGACTGTTGAAGGTAAATATGGTATGTATGATGCAAAAGATAAAAAGAGGACCTTGCATGTAGTCAGTTGTCCAGTCATCTTTTCAAAATCTATGCAGGTTTATCCTTGGCATTTGAAAGATTTATGTAGAATATGATGCAAATACAGGAGGTGGCCCCGCATATCATGCACTTAACCAGTTCTTCTGAAGTCTCTGCAATTTTGGTCCATTATTTTGAAAAAAGGAAAAGAAAAAAAAAACTTGCAACAATTAAAATGTAACACATGTCACCTAAAGTGCGTCTTGTTGTGCTTTGAGGCGGTGTCGGGATTGCAGATTAACTTGAGTAAGTCGGAGTTGATTCTAGTGGGGGAGGTTGGTAGGTTGCCGGTGTTGGCGGTGGTTTTGGGCTGTAAGGTGCAGCATTGCTGTTGTCTTATTTGGTGTTACCATTGGGTACTTCTTATAAGGCAAAAGGGGTGTGGGAAGGGGTTGTGGAACGGGTGCAGCATCGGTTGGCGGGATGGAAGAAGCAATATTTGTTGAAAGGAGGAAGATTGACGTTGATCAAGAGTGTGTTGAGCAGTATTCCGACTTACTTTATGTCATTGCATGTCATTCCTGTTTCAGTGGTGACTCGCTTGGGGAAGCTTCAGCGGGATTTCTTGTTTGGGGGGGGGGGGTTTACGGGACGAGTTTAGATATCATTTGGTTGATTGAGGGCAGATTTGTTGTCCAAAGGAGGTGGGTGGTTTGTGGGTGCGAAGGTTGGTGCCGTTTAATAGGGCGTTATTAGGGAAGTGGTTTTGGCAGTTTGCTTGGGAGAGGGATCGGTTGTGGCATAGGGTGGTTGTTGTATGGATTGGGAAGGGGAGGTTGGTGGTCGGGGGATGTTGTTGGGTCTCATGGTTGGGGTTTGTGGAAGGGGATTTGGTTGGAGAGGGGAGAGTTTTGAGATAGGGTCAAGTTTCGGGTGGGATCAGGGGAGAAGGTGCTTTTTGGAGGGATAGGTATTAGGTGGTGTGGGGAGGTTTCATTGGAGGTGTGGTTCTCTTTAATTTTTAGTATTGCTATGGATCGAGGGGTGTTTTGGAGTTATTGTGGAGTTGGAGGGGGGTTCGAATAGGGGGTCGTCGGCGCTGGGTCTAGTCGTTAGTGCCATTTTGTTTGTTGTGGTTGGTTTGGCTGGAGAGAAACCGGTGCACTTTTCAAGAGTTATCTCGGATTGTGTTGGGGCTTGAAAACTGGTTATTGGTTACTTTGTATAGTTGGTTGGAGAGGCGGGGGGGATCCGGATTTGTTTGCTTTTTTAGACTTTTTAGATGATGTTATTGGTTAGGTGTTTTTAGTTGTTTTCTAGCTGTTTTTGGTGTTTTCCCATTGGGATCTTTTGTATTCTTTCGTATCATCTTGATGCTTTCTCAATAAAGTCAGATTATTTATCAAAAAAAAAAAAGAAAAAAGAAAAAAGAAAACAAATGTAACGCATGTCACTAGAATTAATCTACCAAACTGAGCCGATCTTGGCTCTTTAGCTCATGATATAGTCATGAACCTAGCAGCCTGACGCTAAACACCTAAAAGCTCGGCTTGGCTCATTGGTAACCCTAATGATAACTGGCCTCCTTTCCTGACTGTATTAAGGTGGGCAAATTTCGTTATGGTTGTTATCTTCTTTTTGACTTTTTCAGGTGAAACCTGCATTGCCAGTTCTTCGGCAACTTATTCACTTGAATGATGAAGAAGTTTTAACTGATGCTTGCTGGGCACTCTCTTATCTTTCTGATGGCCCAAACGACAAAATTCAAGCTGTGATTGAGGCAGGTGTCTGTCCACGACTTGTGGAGCTTCTGCTGTATGTTCCTATTTTCTCTAAATTTTTAAATTATGACATTGATTTAACTTGGATTCCTCTTCTAGTTTTCTAGAATTAGTTGTGCAGAAAAATTATCCTTTCTGCAAATTACCGGAAAATTTTGCCTTTTTTCTAGGCTGAATTTTTGTGCCCTTATTTTATTTATTTATTTTCATGTAATAGTTGCCAGATTTGTTAAAGTGGTACTAACTAAAATTTGTTTTCCACAAGTCATCCATCGCCTACGGTTCTTATACCTGCTCTTAGAACAGTGGGAAACATTGTTACGGGTGATGACACCCAAACTCAGGTATTAATGATTTCTACATCCATGCAATTAATTCTTACCATTATTGCAGCTTGATGCAGTATCATCATTTTTGTTCTTTGTTCATTTACATTGTATTGGCTAATACCAATACAAAAAGATGATATTCACTTGCAATTATCAATACAATAACTAATTTATTAGTATAGTAAATTTCTTTTGGGCCTTTGGCATTCTTGTAGTGAAATTAGTGGAAGGCAAAATACTTCCTATCTAAGGATTCTGATTTCATCTGGATGAAAAAGAAAATGTGGGTTTCAGATTTTTGGTTTATTACTTTATTATGTGCATGACCCTTTATTTATTTCTACCTATAAACAGAGACCTTTCTTTGATTTCTGTAAAACTTAATGCTTGAACCTTTTCAATATGAGAGCTCCTGTGTATGCAATAGTTAATCATTCTTTCCAGAAATATATGTATATATATATAAGTTCTCTATTTTGCTCCTTTTTACCAGAAAGGCAGAAGCTAGTGTGACCTGTATACAGTCAATACATTTCCATCCGAGTCTCCAAGTCTGATTTACTTATCACTGTTATGAAACTTGGATTGTCTAATGAATCAGAAAAGAGAAAGATGAGGTTCATTGGTTTAACCTCATGGCCTGCTGGAACTGAATCCTGATGTCAATGATGTATGGAAAGATCTTATATTGTATCAAAATAGAAAACCATCATTTACAGTCAATGAATTTCCAAGTCTTGTTTACTTACAAATGTTTTAAAACTTGGTTTATCTAATAAACCAGAAAAGAGACCGAGATGAGGTTCATTGGTTTAACCTCATGGTCGTCAGCTGGAACTGAATCCTGATGTCAATGGTGCACGGAAATATATTATATTGGCCTTGTTTGGTAACGCATAAAATTCAATTTATTTAACTTGTTTTAAACAAGTTGACTATTAGTGTTTGGTTGCAATTGTAAATTAGAGCTTATTTGACTTTTTAGCTTATTTAGCCAAAATAGGTGAGATTTTCATAAACTACAATTTGTAGCTTTTTTGAAATCCTTAAACACATAGAGACAAAACATTTTGTGGGCATTCTAGATATTTGCACAACAAAATTTTTTTTGTGACAGCTTATTTAACCAAACATGTTTAACGTTTTTCACAGATTATTAAAAGCCACCCAAAACAGATTTACAGCTTATTTTAATTATTTTAAGATAATAATCTAAAAATCAATAATCATAAAAGCTAACTTATAAGTTATACCAAATGGGCTATTGCATGAAAATAGAATATCATTTAAATATGAAAAAATTATGCTAAAAAAAAACTTTTTAGTTTGATCAGATTCCCATAACATTTTCAGACAAGCTTTTTCGCATTCTCTTTTTTGTAATGAATAGAAGGGTAACTTCTGGCTGTGTTTCTTTTCTGCCCTTTTTTGTCTTCAAAATCATGCTTGAGGAGGGAGAGAGGGGTACTAAAAGGAAGGAGTAAACTACGAAAGAGCTACAGAAAGATGGACAGAATTATAGCAATCTAGGAGGAAAAAATCAAAACCAGACCAAATATTTTATGGTTATGGTCACAAACACCCTTTAGCATAAAGAAATTGCAGAGTTTAAATGATTCTTGTTGTAGCTCAATTCCCCAAATAGAGTAAAAAATAGACACAAGCTACATCTATAATCAACAACCATAAAACCCATCCGGGGAAAAAACTTGGAAGCTTTAAATTCTTCTTGTAACCAGGCTTAGAGAGAATGCCATTGTGATACAAAACAGGGACATCAATACTATCAGTAATGAAAATTTTAGACGACAAATTCTATACGTTCCATTTTTCTCCATGGAAATGATTTCATTGGTCCTTGTGGTATTGAAAACACATTGACCAAACTAGCCCCCTCTGTCTTATTGACTATTATAAATGCAGTTGACATGTGGGTTAGGGTATGAGATATGTGTCCAACATGTCTAGTTGATTATGCAAGCAATAAGTTTGTCTTGTCATTGATTCTACTCTACAACAATGCATAAAACTCTCATATTTTGCATCAACGGCTCTATCATCTATGTTACTTTGTAAACACCAACTTACCCTTGAATTAACCCTTGAATTAACCGTGGTGGACTTGTGGGAAACTGCTGCACCCCTGGGGATTAGTTAGGCTTTGATCCAAATACTCCAGTGCCAATCAAAAAAATAAAAAATAAAAAATACCAACTTACCCTAAATGGTAAAAGAATAATATTAAGAAAATATGATGGGTAGCCGTGGCCAGTGTCTTTAGATATCGAAACTAGAAGAATCTGACACTTAGGCTCATACCTTCACCAAACACCATACCCGAGTCCATGTAACATAGCTAGGCCTCCTATTCGATCACTTCCTCATAGACAGACAAAGAGAGAGAGGTGGTCAGAATTACATCACTAAAAGAGAGGAGCTTCTAATATTCATAGACCTCAATATGTTCAATTATTTTATTATTGAGAATGTATTAATATTTATATAGGTTTTAGTTTTTGTTTCCAAATGTTTTTCATAGGTTTCCAAATTCTTTTTTCATTTCCATTCTTATGTTTTTTTGATATGTTTCCAAGCCAACCAAAACAATACACTAAAATGAAATTTTGACCCTTGGTTGGAGATCATTTTATTGTTATTTTTTAAAAATTGTGTTGGAGATCATTCTAGCACATTTTTGGCTTTTAAATGTATATTTTGGAAATCTCTTGATCCCTAGTTTTTTATTTACATTATTACACTTAAACCAATTATAGTTTATCATAACAACTATAATAACCATTCTTAATATTTTTTAATCATAATTGATGTTTTAATTAAATTATAAACCTCTAAATTTAGGTTGTGAATATTACAATTCTCCCCTTCTAATTAAAATTTCGTCCCGTAACTTAACATGTTTAAACAAATGAGGGTATTGAGTCCCCATACTCTCCTTGCTCTCCAAGTTGCCTTCTCGGATGTGTATCTCTTGCATAAAACTTTCACTAACGATATGGTCTTGTTATGTAGTACTTGATGCCGATGATCTAAAATCTGCACTGGCTCCTCAACATATGACAAGTCCTCTTTCAATTCAATAGGCTGAGTAGTAAATATGTGATGGATTTGGAATGTACTTTCGTAACAGTGAGACGTGGAATACATCGTGTAACCAAGACAACTCATGGCAATGCTAACTGGTAAGTTGTAGTCCCAATTCGCTCAATAATGTCACAAGGGCCAATATACCGCGGACTCAACTTACCCCCTTTAACAAACATCACCCCTTTCCTTATTGACGCCCGTAAGAATATCCTGTCACCAATAGCAAACTCTAGATTTATCCTTCGATTATCTGCTTAACTTTTTTGGCGACTTTGTGTGACTTTCAAGCGATCCTGTATTATTTCCACTTTATCAATAGTTGTCTGAACCATTTCAGGTCCCAATAATTTCTTTCCCCCCACATCACTCCAACATACTGGAGTTCTACACTTTTGGCCATACAAAGCCTCGTATGGAGCGATACCAATACTTGTTTGATAGCTGTTATTATAGGCAAATTTTATCAGTGGCAAATACTTATCCCAGCTATCTTTGAAGTGAAACACACAAGACCACAACATATCCTCCAAGGTCTGGATAGTCCTTTCAAACTATCCGTCTGTCTGAGGATGAAAAACTGAACTAAAGGTAAGTTTGGCAACATCAAATAGTGGCCAAAAAGCTACTAAAAAAAGCTAAAAAGCCAAATAACTATACAAAAAAGCATCCCAAACATATTATTTTTTTCACCTCATATTTTAGTCATAAAGCCAAAAAGTTACTAAAATAACTTATTCCCAAACCAACTCTAAATTTCAAGGTAGTCCGCATAGCTTGCTGTAAACTAGGTCAAAATTTAGAAGTAAATCTAGGATCCTTGTTTGAAACAATAGATATTGGAGTCCCATGCAAGAGAATGGTCTCATCAACGTAGCATGCTTGTCGATAGAATACTTAGCCTTAACAAGTAAGAAATAGGTTGATTTGGTCAATCTATCCACAATCACCCAAATAGAATCATAGGCTTGCTGGGAGCAAGCTAGTTAGTCCAACCACAAAATCCATTGTGACATTCTCCCATTTCCACTCAAGAATAGGAAGAGGTTGCAACAAACTTGCAAGACGTTGATGCTCCGTTTTTACTTGTGGACACACCAAACAATGAGTAACAAGTTCAGCCATCTCTCTTTTCATTCCACTCCAATAATGCTCCCTAAGATAGTAATACATCTTAGTACTACCTAGGTTCCAAAATTTCTCTCTTTATGCTGTGTTTGGTTGGGAGATTTGAGAATGGATTTGGAAAAGAAAAGGGAAAAGATAGTTGAAATGTGAATAAAATATACCAACATTTCACATAGTTTTACACACTTTTTCCCTTTCCTTTTCCAAATTCCTTCCTAAATCTCCCAACCAAACACAAATAAAGTTTGGTCTTTCCACTTTGTTATGGCTTCCACCTTTTAGGATCAATACAAATTCCATCCCTAGTTATCACATGCCCCAAGAAAACAGTCAGGGTTTTACCTTCCAGATCTGGCTATCCGGTCCCAAAGTATGAAGAGATTCATTCTTTCGTCTATGGCAAGATTGATCCTTTCTGCTGGAGCTCGTTTAAAAGGTGTTTTTGGGTTTTTGCATGCTAGCGACGCATTTCTTCCTCTATGAGCTAGACTCTATCACACTATCCAACTAGAACTCACATTTACTTAATTTGGCAAACAACGGTTTTTGCGAAGTTTGTAATGTTGTAAGTAAATGATCCATGTGTTTCTCTCTATTACAGGAGTATATTAAGATATCATCAATAACGACAATAATAAGAAATAATACAGTCATATTATTATCATTTTTGAGACATATTGTCTTTTGAAGGAGGCAATCAGTGGTGCTGTTAGATAATTTAGCTTAAGTAACCGATTCATGGAGTGGAAGTGCAATAGTATCTATGAGCATATATATAAATGCTGCACACACACACATATATAAAATATGTTATACATACTTTCAAGTACTTTGTATTTATTTATTATTTATTATTATTATTTTTTTATGAAATTAAGTAATAATCAATATTGAAATACAATCTGTATAAGAGATTGTTAAGAGTAAATAAAAAAGTATTATATATGTTATGGTGTAAGCGGCAACTAAATGATGAGATTATTTTTTCTTCTGCTAAGGTCACAAACTCAATTCTTTCTGCACATTCCGCATATGGTGAGTGCTAAGGCGTTAATTACTGCCTTGAGTCTATACTCATGGAGGTTAGGCACTGGTCAAATAGGAATTCCGTATGTCAGTCAGCGAATTTGGCTAAAATAGTACTGGACGTGTTTTACATAACATTTTGCTAATTTTACCTTTGTGGTGCTAAATAAATCTAGGAGGATTAGGATTGAGAATTTCTTTACAGTTAGTAGGGATTGGTAGGTTGGATGGTGCAGTTATACAGTCTTTCAGAAATGATGATGAATGCAGGGGATGATGGACAAGTTTTTAATTCTTGTGGGGCAGTAGTCCTTGCATACATTGTACTGTATGTGGTAAGAAATTATGTTTAATTACTCTTTTAAGAGTATCCTATAAGTCTCTGACTCTTTACTCTTGATTGATAAGGTACATTAGCTATGTGTTTATATACATATATAGATGTATCTGAAAAGATGTCATCACAAAGCTTTATGGAATACCTATTCTAACAAGAATTAATTAGGAAACTGAAATCTTGAAATGCTGGATGCTGTCATGAAATTTGTGTATGTATTTAGCAAGTAAAACTGCATTTTAGTGGAATGGTAGCGCTAAGGAAATTGAAACACTCTCTCTCTCTCTCTCTCTCTCTCTCTCTCTCTCTCTCTCACGCGCGCCCGCGCACGCACACACACACACACACACATCAACAAACTTGATATACTTTTCCTCGCACAGTGAGAAATAACTCGCTTTATTTGTTTCAGTTTGTGATTGAGAACCATGTCCTCCCTTGTCTCTACCAACTTCTCACACAAAATCACAAAAAAAGCATCAAGAAAGAAGCTTGCTGGACAATTTCAAATATCACTGCTGGGAATAGAAGTCAAATTCAGGTATATAGATTCCCTTGCATATCCATTCATTCCGAAGAATTTATGTTGCCAACTATGAATATATTGCCAGTTTTATATCAATCTCTCTCTTTCCTTGCCTGTGTCATGTTAGTTAACAATGATTCTTTTGTGTAGTATCAATACCCTCAATTTATTGGTGTGCGATGGTGCATTTTTTAATCCTTTCAATATAGCTCTTGCTTAATCTGAAATCAATTTTATACTAATGGTTCTGTAAGAAAGGATCTGGTTTTCTATTCCATCTGGTCAGTTGGTTAAACTTGTTTTTATTGTTAATCTTTTCCTAGTTATATCATGATTTGCCTTTGGAGATTTTGAGATAGAAATTTGGGTAAGAAGAGAGGAACGCACACTCATCATAGCTGTTACTGTATGAAACCACTCTTGTTCTGTTTTGCCTGAAAAGATTTTAATATGTTATATTTGTTGCTACTAATTAATTACGTAGTTCCCTTATAAAACGTCATGAGGTGAATCGGATACAAAAGCCAACAGCTGTAGCAATGTTTGTGCTGTCTTTTGCTATAATGGTGGAAGCAATCTGTTACAAAGTTGCCAAAAGGAGTAAATAGGTGGCATTTTGGGAATTGGAAAAACCGTAGGAAAAGGCATAATGTGCCAATCGCATACACTTTTGCATATTAGTTAGTGGTGAAAAAAGTAGTTGTTCTGTTTGCATGGATTATCCTAATTAATCTGTTGCATTTTTTCTTTTTATTTTTGGCATGGGAACAGGCTGTTATTGAAGCAAATACTATCCTTCCTCTGGTATACCTTCTTCAACATGCAGAATTTGACATCAAGAAGGAGGCTGCGTGGGCTATCTCAAATGCTACCTCTGGAGGATCTCATGATCAGATTCGGTTTGTTTCTCATCTCGATTTCTACATATATAGCCAGTATGGTTAAATTGGCTGTTTATCTGCATTTATGTTCAGACCTAGTTTTTAGCTTTTCTTCACTCAACTTTTCCTTCCTTTTTTCCATTTCCCATTTCTCATTCATTTCAAACTACAATCTAAGTAACAATCTTTCAAGTCTGCAGCGCCCAAAAATTTTATTTACTTGGTGCCTACTACAGTAGTAATCTTCCCATCCTGTTCTATCCACTCTGGTAAATCACGAAGAATAGCATCATAGTAGTAGGTCACTTGTCATTAAATGTCAAAGCAATAGCTTGAATTACTTTATATGTTGGATATCTGATGATAATTGATTATTGAACTTACAAGTAATTTCCTCACTGAATAAACAAGATTCAGTTGGTCCTTTCACTTAATCATATCCACACGATAAGGGTCCACCTAAATTTGGCAAAATAATGCATTGGGCCGAGACCTGTACTCATACACTATCGGTGTCAATTGCAGATTCTTGGCAAGTCAAGGTTGCATTAAGCCACTTTGTGATCTTCTAATCTGTCCAGACCCAAGGATTGTGACTGTGTGCCTTGAGGGGCTTGAGAACATTTTGAAGGTGGGCGAGGCTGACAAAGAAGGGGGAATGAACAATGGAATTAATTTATATGCACAAACAATTGATGAAAGTGAGGGATTGGATAAGATTGAAAATCTCCAAACCCATGACAACAACGAGATCTATGAGAAGGCTGTGAAGATCTTAGAGAGATACTGGGCCGAGGAGGATGAGGAAGAACAAATTCTTCAAGACGGAATCAATGGAAATCAACAGGGTTTCAATTTTGGAAATGCCCAGCCCAATCTTCCTTCTGGTGGATTCAACTTTGGTTAGAAGGGGAAATTTTGAGTATGTTTTCGGACTTTGTTAGTAATGCTAGGGACCAAGAACTCAGACACAGAAAAATATCCTAAAAAACAATGTGGTCTACATTCAACTGTTGTATTGTGGATTCGATATTTAGAATGAATCTGAAACACACTATTTTTCTGGGTATTTTTTTGTGTCTGATGTCTTGGTTCTACGGGTTTTGTAGGCCTCCTTTTGTTTGAAGGAGTTTTTAAACTTTGTTTTTGTTTTTCTTGTTTCCAACGGTCAGCCAGGATTTTTGGTCTGGCAGATAGGTTGAATTTGTTTCATGGAACTTTTTGTGAAGTGTAAGGCTTTTTTAACTTGTGGTTTTCATAGTCATTTGTATTTTCTATATATTGATGTGACGGAAAATATAACCATGATTTGTTTTTATGTGAAATGAGTTAATTTTCACATGTGATATTTGTTAATCATTTGGTGCATTGATTCTATGATGATGTAGTGATTAATTATGAAATTATAAACAAATTTGCAAGTTGACCTAGTTTTGTTTAAAGAAAATAATATAATGGTTTGCGCATACTATTTTGTCTAATTTTTTTATTTGAGAAGTTAGTTAAAAGTTAGCTTTTAACTTTTAATTTATTTTGGATTACATCATTTCTTACAATTTTTATACACAAAAAGACAAAAAAATAAAAAATTCAGTTTTCAATAAATTACCCCCACAAGTGGTTTCCATTTTGAGATAATTATCAGTAGGTCCTAGATTGTACTTAATTACTCACAAGTCCTGTGCCTTTTTTTTTTTCTTCTTCTTTTTTTTTAAAACATGTGTTCCTTGTTCTGATATTGAGAATTTTTTGAGACATTTTATGTGTTGTGTTTGAGGAATGATCATTTGGTATTAGTAGCGGTATTGAGAAATTTATCAAAATGATAAATGGTTATTTTGATTTTAGTTTGTGAGTTTTGATTTATTTGTATTAAAATATAATGTCGGAAGGGTAATTAGTTGAATTGAATTTTTTTTTAAAAATATTTTTATAATGATAAATTGTGGCTGAAAATTGGAATAGAACTTTTTGATAAGTAAAGTAGTCCAGAGAACCGGCTTATAATGGTTATCCCTTCTGGTTTTGCTTTGCCTGCTCTTGTACAATTGGCTTTTTAATAATTAATAATTTTGGTAGATTAAAAATGTCAATTAGATGAGTTATTAAAGAAAAAAAATTTGAGGGTAAATTATCAATAGGTCTTAATAGTTGGACTTAATTCTCATTAGGCCTCGTTTGAAAACAGGCTAATTTAGTAACTTTTTGGCTATTTGGCTAAAAAGGTAAGTAAAAAAAACTTGCATGTTTGAGATGACTTTTTGGTTAATTACGAAAAGATATGCAAAAAATAGAGAGAAAAGAGAATCTTTGACTTTTTGGTATGAGTTGTTGGCTTTTTGACTAATTTAGTAACTTTTTGGTTAATTGGCTAAAAAGGTAAGTCCCTAAACGGAAGTCTTATTGAAAATAAGTCTTCGTAAAATTGTCGTTAAAAATAATTTTTTTATGACAATTTTTTATATATGTCGTTAAAAATTGATAATTAGTGACTTTTTTTGTCATGATTTTTATGAATTGTCGTTAAAACTTATAATTATTAACTTTTTTTATGATAAATTTTTTCCATAGGACCTATTAGACAATAAATTTACTTATTAAGACTTATACGTAAGTATTCCAAAAATTAATTATTGCAAACAGACATATCGGTAAAATAGTAGCTGATCTTCATATGAAGTTATTATGTAATATTTTTCCTTCTTTTTTATAAATAATATGAGTTATTATGTAATATTTTATAAGGTTGAGTGTCCTATTATTTTATTGGGTAAATTACACTGACATCCCCTGAGATTTATGTTTATTACAGTTTTCTTCCTTACCTTTCGGAAATTACATCCCCTCTCTGAGGTTTAAAGTTTTATTACAAATTGCTCCCTCCAGCAATTTAATTTTTTAAAATACCAATTTTGTCTTCATTGGGTAAATTACATTGACACCCCTCACATTTTAGAAATCACAATCCCCTTCCTAAGGTTTAAAGTAGTATTACCAATTGCCCCATCGGTTAGTCATAGTTGAAAAAAAAAATTAATTGGAAAAAAAATTGTTAGTCAAATTTTTAAATTTCTGTTTAAAAACCAATATAAGATAAAAATTACACTGACATTCTTTGAGGTTTATGTTTGTTATATTTGAAAGATAAAAATTATATAAAAATGATAATTATTTTTTATTTTTTATTTCTTAACCAAATTAATTTTTATTTTTTTAAAAAAAATTCAAAAAATCAAATCATACATAACCTAAGAATCTTTTGATAAGTCATTTCTCATGTTGGTAACTTATTTAATTATTTGTTAATTTTATGACATTTTTACCATCTAAGACTTGTTTGGTAACTATTTTGTTTTCAGTTTTCAATTTATATTTACAAAAATTTTAAAAATTGTCATCAAAACTTGTTTGATAATTTTTTTGATCTATAAATGGTTGTCTCAATTTGTAAATTTGAGAAAAAAATGTAAATTCAAAAAATGAGTTTACATTAGTTTTTAAATAGAAATTTAAAAATTTGACTAACAAATTTTTTTTTCAAATAATTTTTTTTCCAATTAATTTTTTTTTTCAATGAATTTTTTTTCAACTAATACTAACTGAGGGGGCAATTGATAACGCTACTTTAAACCTTGGAGAGGGAATTGTAATTTCTAAACTGTGAGGGGTGTCAATGTAATTTACCCAATGAGGGCAAAATTAATATTTAAAAAAATTAAATTGCTGGAGGGAACAATCTGTAATGAAACTTTAAACCTCAGAAAAAGAGATGTATTTTTCAAAAAGTGAGAGAGAAATTGTAATAAACATAAATCTTAGGGGGTGCGAATGTAATTTACCCTATTTTATTTAAGTTATCGTGCGAGTTGGGCAGCCTTTCATCCGCTGATTTCTCGTCAGAAAATTAACGCCACTGGTAATTCATCAACTACTATTTTAAAAGCATTAAGAGCATATTTTTTTTTAATTTTAATTTTAACTTCTCAAATTTATTTTTTTTTTAAAAAATCTTATATAAACTAACATTCTCTTTATTTTTAGAATTGAACACTTAAAAACGATATATCTACTTCAAGAGTTCTATATAAATATAAACAAACCATCTCACTTTTTATTGAAAAAATAAAAAATAAACCATTTGCCTATTTTTTATATTGATGATGATTGAAGAATAAAAAAATAAATCGCTATGAAATTTTTTGATTGAATCTTAAAGTTGTATGTATCCGTTTGAATCTAAATAGAGAAAAACGCACACGTTTTTAAAATAGAGATTTGCGTTACATCTCAAAAAATCGTAAGTTATCTTCATACACTTTCTTTTTTGTTTAGATTATATTTTTCGAACTGTAATATTTTACATGATACTTTAATAATCAATGTATGATGTCAAAATTATAAACAAGAATCACTTTCGTTGGTTTCATTTTTTAAATCTGTTTTCTAGTTTTTGATTTTTGATTTTTTTTTTTGGTTCATTTTTTATATTTTATCAGTTGTAGTGATTAAAAATACTAAAATTTCTTCATATTTTATATTTAAATTGTACTTTTACATGAATATTTAATATCTAATAATCTAAATAGAATTAAAAATTAAAATATTGGTAAAAAAAATTATAAATTCGAAAATGTGCTAATTTTTAAAATTTTGTTGTTGTTTTTGTTGTTGTTGTTATTATTATTATTATTAATAATTTTTTTCAAAAAGAATAAACACCAAATTATTTTCTAAGTGTATTTAAATTAAGTGAATCTGAATCTAAAAGAAAAATAAAAAATTATTATTAAATTAAGTGAATCTAAAAATAAAATAAAAGGATTATTAAAAAAAACAGTGTCAAACACAAAAAACATGAAAAATCAAAAAATTCAAAACAAATGTGTTAGACTTATTTATTTTGATGATTTGTTTAATTATGTTTTAATATATTTGGAAGAGAAAAATAGAATCACAATTTATTTTGATGATTTATTTAATTATGTTTTAATTTATTTAGAAGAAAAAAATAGAATCAAAATTCATTTTGATGATTTATTTGAAAGAGAAAAATAGAATTAACATTTATTTTGATAATTTATTTAATTATGTTTTAATTTATTTGAAAGAGAAAATTAGAATTAAAATTTATTTTGTCCCATTATTTCTTACCTAAACATTTATCCTAAATGTTGTTAGAATGTATTTAATATTTGATTAAATCAGGAGTTTAAACAGCTAAAAAACAGAGGTTCAAACAGCCCAGCACAATAGCAATTCAAAAGGTTCAAGTGAAAAATATTCAAATTTGTAATGATAGAGTGGAAGATATTCAAATTAGTAATGATGGAGTACAATAGGTATAAACGGCTATAAGTTTCATTATATATACCAAAGTCTCTAATGTAAACAAGTTACAAAAAAAATCAGAAAATATTCTTTAATTTATAATCAATCACATCTATTTTCTGAAAAATTCTCTGAGAAGTGTTCTTCAATTTTTGTTTACATTCTCTTTCAGAAATTATACACTGAGACGTATAGCTTTAAGCCCATCTTTCCTGTGTGAGGTTTACAGAAAAACCAGAGCTTTATTTTTATATCTATCTTTGAGAGATAATTCTTGTAACTTTCTGTGAAAGCAAAAACACTTTTTTTTCAACCTTGTAAAAGTGTAGTACACTCAGTGTTTTTGATTTAGAAAGTCTGTGTAAAATCTGCGGAGGATTGTTCCATCTGTGAAAAAGTTGTTAGCACCCTGTGAAGTTAGAGTATAGTGAAAAATCTCAAGTGAAACTTGAGGAGTGTAGGCCGAGTTGAAGTCGAACCACTATAAATTTGTTTGCCTCTCTCTTCCTTATCTCTTTATTTTATTTAAATTGTCATAACTATATTTCACATTTTCACTGTGCTAAAATCATTAACTGACATAGTTGTTAGAACACTTGTTTTAATTATTTTTATTTCATTAACTATATTTATCTATTGTGCTAGTCATAATTTTTATTAGGGTATTATTATTTTTATTTGTAAAAACCTAATTCACCCCCTCTTAGGTTATTTTTTAGGTAATAATTGGTATCAGAATCTAGACTCTTGTTTTAGATTTAACCATCTGAGAGTTTCGATCCATGACAACCTTAACTGAAGGATAAACCACAAATAGGCCATCATTGTTTGACGGAAATAACTATAGTCATTGGAAAGATAAGATGATCCTATACCTACAAGCCACTGATTATGCCATGTGGATTATTGTCACCAAAGATCAAAAAATTCTTACTAAATTAGTAGACAATATTAGTGTACCTAAAACTGAAGATGAATGTGATTAGAGTGATCATAAATTATTACAAGCCAATGCTAAAGCCAAACTCACAATTATTTGTGGATTAACCTCTAAAGAGTATAATAGAATTTCAAGTTGTGATTCAGCAAAAGAAATTTCGGACAAACTTGAGGTAACGTATGAAGGTACAAACAAAGTGAAGGCATCTCGTATTGATATGCTTGTTCATAGTTATGAATTGTTTAAAATGAACTCTGATGAATCTATTTCAAGTATGTTTACTAGATTTACTGAAATTGTAAACTCTTTGAAATCTCTTGGCAAAACTTATGCTAACAGTAAGTTGGTGTGAAAAATTCTTAGGTGTTTACCAAAGAATTGGGAAGCAAAGGTCACGGCCATTATAGAAGTCAAAAATCTCTCTACACTTGGATTGGATGAGCTTATGAGTTCCCTTATGACTCATGAGATCACCATGAAAGGACATGAGGATGTTGAAAACAAAAAGAAAAGTGAAATTGCATTCAAAGTCTCATCAAATGAAGAAGAACATAAAAACTCCAGTGAGGATGAAATCTATGCCATGTTTAGTAGAAATCTCAAAAAGCACTTCAAGAAAAACAATTATGGAGGAAGAAGACCTTTCAAGAAAGAGCCTATTATTTGCTATGTGTGCAAAAATCCTGGACATATGAAGATGGATTGTTCAAAATTGAAGAATCATGGAAAAGACTACAAAAGAAACAAAAAGGCCATGGTAGCAGCTTGGGGAGAAAGTAAAGATGAAAGCTCAAGTGATGAAATTGAAAATGAAATAGCCAACTTATATCTCATGGCTCTTGAAGATGAAGAATCTACTCAAGATGAGGTAACTACTCTTTATGAAGAACTTGAAAGTACATTCCATGAACTACAAGATGAATTTAAAAAAGTTTGTGCCAAAAATAATGTGTTGAAGAAATCATTACATCTTTATCTATTAATGTAGAAGAATTAAAGAAAGAAAAAATTGTTTTGAAAAATGATTTTGACATTATCTCTAATGAGAAAACTGCTTTACAAAACAGTGTTGATGATTTAACAAAAACACTTGAAAATTTTGTAAAAGGTAGAGATAATCTTAACATGCTTCTTAGAAATCAAACATGGGTTTTCGATAAATGGACATTGAATATGACCTTATTAAAAAACAAAAGAATCTCAATACAATTTTTGAAAAGGCACATCTCATGACTCACCCTCATATTACTTGTCATTATTGTAGAAAGAAAGGTCATTATATATCTTCTTGTTCATTCAAAAATAATATAAACATGAGAATTAAAAAGATTTGGATTGTTAAGGGATCTAACAAAACTAACCAAGAAGGACCCAAGAAACTATGGGTATCAAAAACCAACACTTGATTATTATCTTGTAGGTTTGCTTTAAGTCCAAAGCTAAAGAAGGGAAGTGATACCTTAATAGTGGATGTTCCAGACACATGACCAGAGATAAATCCCTCTTTACTACACTATCATCCAAAGATGGATACTTTGTTACTTTTGGAGACAACAAGAAAGAAAAAATCATTGGTATTTGTAGCATCGGTATTTCTCCTAACCCTTCTATTGAAAATGTTTTACTTGTTGATGAACTTAAGCATAATCTACTTAGTATTAGTCAATTATGTGATAAAGGTAATTGAGTTATTTGATAAATCACATTGCACAATTGAAAGCACAAATGATCATAAAGCTTTATTCGTTAGTAATCATCACGATAATGTTTATGTTTTTCATCTCAATGATCTCTATGCTAGTGATGTTAGATGTCTGTATGTTAATAATGAAAATAGTTGGTTATGGCATAGAGGACTTGGTCTTGCTCATATGGATTTAATTGCTAAACTTTTGAGAAATGATTTGGTCATTGAACTTCAAAAAATTAAATTTGAAAAATATCATCTTTGTAGTGCTTGTCAACAAGGAAAACAAACCAAAATATCGTTTAAATCAAAATCTCACATTTCCACAACTAAACTTTTACAACTACTGCATATGGATTTATTTGGTCCCTCAAGGACATCTAGTCTAGGTGGTAAACATTATTGTCTTGTTATTGTTGATGATTATTTAAGATTTACATGGGTTATGTTTTTAGCACACAAAGATGAAACCTTTTCTTCTTTCACAAAACTCTGTCGTAGAATTCAAAATGAAAAAGGCTTTCTTATTACTGATATTCGAACCGACCATGGTAGAGAACTTGAAAGTGAGAAATTTGAATTGTTTTGTGATGAGCATGGTATTGGACATAATTTTTTAGCACCTAGAACCCCTCAACAAAATAGTGTAGTACAAAGGAAGAATAGAACTTTAGAAGAGATGAGTAGAACAATGCTTTGTGAAAATAATCTTTCTAAATATTTTTAGGCCGAAGCCGTTCACACCGCATGCTATATTTTAAATCGTGCATTAATTAGACATATTCTAAAAAAGACTCCTTATGAACTTTGGCAAGATAGAAAGCCCAACATTAGTCACTTGCATGTTTTTGGTTGTAAATGTTTTGTGCATAACAATGGTAAGGATAATTTAGGTAAATTTGATTCAAAATTTGATGAAGCAATTTTTCTTGGCTATTCCTTAACTAGCAAAACTTATCGTGTTTGTTAGGACTTTTTGTTGTCAAATTCCATGGATCAAAACTAAGGTTGTAATAAGAGTTCTTTAAGAAGTTGGTTTCCTTCAAAAACAAGATTACTTTGGAGTTCTGCAAGAAGTTGGTTTTCTACAAGAAGTTGGTTTTCTTTCCCAACTAGGATTGCTTTGGTTTTCTATAAATAGTTGGGTTTCTCCCAAATCTAGGCTATTCATTGATTCATTCATTGAATCTCTCCAGATCTTCTTTTTGGTTCTTAAGGGTTATATCTGGAGATATTTTGTTAAGTTTTCTTTGATGTTTTTATTGAGTATTCAACTCATGGTTTAAAGAGAATACATCAAAGGTTTGTTTGTTATACACAAAAGAGAGAGTTGTTCTTCAGTTGTGGATTCTGAAGAATTCGAGCCTGAAGCTTTGGTGGAATCTGGAGTGGCTCATCAGAAAGACAATTCCGTGGTGAAGATGGGGTTGGAAGAGGCACATAGAGGTTGGTTCAATTAGGCGTTGTGGATTCGCTAGATAATTGAGAGTGATACCTGTGTAATTCCTTTAAATCTTCTTAGTGGATTGTTCTTGTGGCAGTTGCCCGTGGTTTTTTTTATCACAATTGGAAGGTGTCCAATTGTGGTTTTTCCACGTAAAATCTTTGTCTCTTTCTCTTGATTGTTTGATTGGGATTATTATATTTTGCTTAAAATTGGTACATAATCACAAATCAATATCTAGGGTTTCTAGATTTTTCAGTGTTTTTAATAAAAGAACTCTTGTTGTAGAAGAATCTATACATGTGGCATTTGATGAAACTAACATCTCTATTCAAAAGCAAATTGTTAGTGATAATATAGATTTGGAACAAAATGTGGAAGATTCAAGTATCTACAAAGAAGAGAACCAACCATGTAAGTTGAACAAAGAGATTGAATAACCTATTCTCCCACCTCAAGAAGAAGGAGGAAACAATGATGATTTACCGAGAGAATGGAAGTTTGTTCATAATCACCCGAAGGATTTAATCTTAGGTGACCCTACAAAAGGTATTGAAACTCGCTCTTCACTTAGAAACATTTGTAGTAAATTTGCTTTTCTCTCTGATTGAGCCTAAAACTTTCAAGAAGTCGAATTTGATGAACATTGGATGATAGCTATGCATGAAGAGCTTAACCAATTTGAGAGAAACAAAGTGTGGAACTTGTGACAAAACCTAAACATCATACCATTATCGGTACCAATTGGATCTTTCGAAACAAACTTGATGAATCTGGCACAATTATAAGAAACAAGGCTAGACTTGTTGCACAAGGATACAATCAAGAAGAAAGTATTGATTTCGATCGATGAAACCTTTGCTCCGGTTGCTAGATTAGAAGCCATTCGCATGTTACTTGCATTTGCATGTTTTAGAGATTTCAAACTTTATCAAATGGATGTAAAAAGTGTCTTTCTTCATGGTTTTATAAATGAGGAAGTTTATGTTAAACAATCCTCAGGTTTTGAAGATCATGCTTTTTCAAATCATATTTTTAAACTATCAAAAGCTTTATATGATTTGAAACAAGCACCTTGTACATGGTATGAATGATTAAGTAAATTTTTGATTGAAAATAATTTTTCTAGAGGAACGATTGACACAACACTTTTTGTTAAAACTAAAAATGATGATTTACTTATTGTGCAAATATATGTGGATGACATTATATTTGGTGCTACTAATGAAACCTTATATAAGGAATTTGCTAAGTGTATGCAAGGTGAGTTTGAGATGACCATGATGGGGGAGCTAAATTATTTCCTTGGGCTTCAAATCAAACAATGTAAGGAAGGAATTTTTATCAACCAAGCTAAGTATACAAAAGAACTACTCAAAAAGTTTGGTATGTATGACTCAAAAATAGCTGGAACACCTATGAGCACATCCATTAAGCTAGACAATGATGAAAAAGGTAAGTCCATTGATCAAACAAAATATCGAGGTATGATCGGCTCACTTCTTTATTTAATTGTAAGTAGACCCGATATTATGTTTAGTGTTTGTATGTGTACTAGATATCAATCAAATCCTAAGGAATCACATCTCAGTGCTGTTAAAAGAATTTTTAGATATCTTGTTGGCACTCAAAATTTGGGACTATTTTATCCTAGAGGTATTGCATTTTATTTAATTAGTTACTCAGATGCCGACTTTGTCGGATGCAAACTTGATAGAAAAAGTACCAGTGGTATTTGTCACTTTCTTGGTAACTCATTAGTATCTTGGTTTAGCAAAAAGCAAAATTCTATTGCTTTATCAACGGTAGAAGCTGAATATATAGCTTCCGGAAGTTGTTGTGCCCAAATATTTTTGATAAAACAACAATTAGAGGACTTTGATTTGCACTATGATCATATCCCTATTAAATGTGATAATACTAGTGCCATTAATTTAAGCAAAAATCTGGTTCAACACTAACGAACAAAACATATTGAAATTCGACATCATTTTTTAAGGGGTCATGTTCAAAAAGGGGATATTGTACTTGAATTTGTAAACACCGACAAGCAATTGGCGGATATTTTCACTAAATCCCTAAGCGAGGATTGCTTCAATTTTATTCGTGGCGAGCTTGGATGTCGATTTCTATTTAAAAAGTTTTGTTATTACTGTGAAAATTAAATTTTTGTTAAAATGATATATGTGTATTAATACATTGATATGGAAACATTTATATTAGTTGAATGCTCACAAGTCTTTCATACATTTCTCCTTAACAGTTTGCTATTCTCAACTATGTAATTTTTTTTTGGGTTCTGCATCTTGAGGTAAAATTAACTTTGAATACGTTGATTTTTTTTAAACTCTCATGGTATTTTTTTTGCATTACCATTCCAGCAACACCAACATCCTATTAAGTTTAATTTCTGTTGGTATTATTTTATTTTATTTTAATTTAATTTAATTTTTTATTTTGCTATTAGGCTTAATTTCTTTTATTTTTCTCATTATTTTTTTTTGTTTGGGCTTAATTTTCTAATTTTTTTTTCTTCTTTTTAATTTCATTTTTCATTAGTTAAACATAAAAATAAAAACAAATCAAAATACAAATATTTACATAAAAAAAAAAAACTCTTCATTTTTTTTTACGGCCATATGCCGATCTTACTTACTCGCATCTTCTATCGTTTTCTTTCTTTTTTTATCACCTTGGGAGGCCTTTGAAGGCCTTGCCCCCGTGCTTTCGTCGAGAGCGATGACTCCCCGTTGACTATTAAAGGTCAAGAACGACGTTGCTCCAAATCGGGCTATGGAGGTGGTCTTCCGTTTAAGCTCTTTATTTTCAGCCTTCAGTGTGCAAATCTCTGCTTGTGCATCCTTGTACATGCGCTTGAGCAGCGAGAGTTGGGCGTTGACCTAGTAGAGTTCATTCATCCTGTTCTGTAGTCGGTGAGCCAATTTTGTAACTGTAGTCACCGTCTCCATATAGGACGTCAGTGTGAAATGATTGGCTTGAATGTCTGATTACTCAATCAACATCATAGGAAGGTTGGGAAGAGTAGGAGCCGAGGCACTCGGCCCAGCATCGCTTACGAGATCATTCAGGTCCGGAAAGAGAGTAAGGGGGACGGGACTAGGCCATGAAGTAGAAGAGAGAGATGTAATCGATAGGAGGGTCGTTTTTGGCAGCCTTTCTGCTCTGCTCAGTCTCTTTGTTCTATCTCTTTCACGTAGAAGAAGAAAGAGATAGAAGCGATTGAGAAAGAAGATGGAGAAGAGCGTGATTAAGAAGAAGACGGAGGAGAAGAAGACATGAGGGAGGGAGAGCCAAGGCCGTTGATTGACCCGTCTCGCTTTTGTCGGTCGACTGACGCAAAAGCGAGGACGTGTGTTCGACGTGATTTTCGACCAAACAGAGAGAGGCGTGCGAATCGTATATATATGTATATATATGTTTTGAATTATATAGATGCCATTTATCACTATCATTTTCCTCCTCCTCCTCTAGATTCTGACGCATGATTTCCTTTTAATAATGTCACAGGGGGAGAAATTATATGATGTTATGTATTATGGTATTATTTTCAAATTATGGTATTATTTGAAAATTAATTTGATGATTATGTATTTATAGTTTAATATCTTAGTCTCATATCATGTCTCTAATTAAAGCTTATTTATTACACATGTGCTAACCTATGTATTTAGAAATGAATTCAGGGAGCATGACTTGAGGGGCAGGTTTTCTTACTCCCAAATCAAATCAAAACATTATTGTGTGCCATCATCAAAAAGGGGGAGATTGTTAGACTTATATATTCTGATGATTTGTTTAATTATGTTTTAATTTATTTGGAAGAGAAAAATAGAATCACAATTTATTTTGATGATTTGTTTAATTATGTTTTAATTTATTTGGAAGAGAAAAATACAATCAAAATTTATTTTGATGATTTATTTGAAAGAGAAAAATAAAATCAACATTTATTTTGATGATTTATTTAATTATGTTTTAATTTATTTAAAAGAGAAAAATAGAATCAAAATTTATTTTGTCCCATTATTTCTCTCCTAAACATTTATCCTAAATGTTGTTAGAATGTATTTAATATTTGATTAAATCGGAGTTCAAATAGCCCAAAAGCAGAGGTTCAAACAACCCAAAGACAAAGCCAGTTAGCTCAAAAGGTTCAAGTAGAAGATATTCAAATTTGTGATGATGGAGTGAAAGATATTCAAATTAGTAATGATAGAGTACAACGGCTATAAACGGCTATAAGTTTCATTATATATACCAAAGTCTCTAATGTAAACAAGTTACAAAAAAAACCAGAAAATATTCTTTGATCTATAATCACTCACATCTATTCTCTGAAAAATTCTATGAGAAGTGTTATTCAATTTTTGTTTACATACTATTTCAGAAATTATACACTGAGATGTATAGCTTTAAGCCCATCTTTCCTGTGTGAGATTTACAGAAAAATCAGAGCTTCATTTTTATATCTATCTTTGAGAGATAATTCTTGTAGCTTTCTGTGAAAGCAAAAACACTTTCTTTTCAACCTTGTAAGAGTGTAGTACACTCAGTGTTCTTGACTTAGAAAGTCTATGTAAAATCTGTGGAGGATTGCTCCATTTGTGAAAAGGTTGCTAACATCCTGTGAAGCTAGAGTATAGTAGAAAATCTCAAGTGAAGTTTGAGGAGTGGACGTAAGCTGAGTTAAAGTCGAACCACTATAAATTTGTTTGCCTCTCTCTCCCTTATCTCTTTATTTTATTTAAATTGGTATAACTATATTTCACATTTTCACTGTGCTAAAATCATTAACTGACAGAATTGTTAGAACATTTGTTTTAATTATTTTTATTTCATTAACTATATTTATCTATTGTGCTAGTCATAATTTTTATTAGGGTAGTATTATTTTTATTTGTAAAAACCTAATTCACCCTCCTCTTAGGTTGTCTTTTGGGTAACAAAAAGTTTGAAAAAACAAACCAAATTAAACACTGTAAACTTCTCTTTTTTAAAATATTTCTTTACTAATCTCTAATTTTACACAAATTATTAATACATCCATTTCAATTTTTATGTGAATTTAATAATCTAATTAAAAAATAGTGCATACACAAAAATATAACACTAAACCTCTACATTATGACCAATTATTTAATTATGAAAAATTAATTTCTCATTGTTATATGTATTATATTGTTGCAAAAAGTTTCACATATTACTTTTGTGATATCTTATATATCTCAGTATCTACATATATAAATATATAAAAAATATATATATAAATGTAAATTTATATATGCTACTGTATTCATACATTGCCAATCCGTAATATTGTATTACCATTGGATACTGATTAAGGCCGAAATGTACATCATTAAGGCTGCTAATTAGAATCTCTTGACTTCACTTGCTGGTCAAATCGTATGCTTTATGTGTGTTGAATGTCAATCAAGTTGTACATAGTCGGAGCATAAAATGGGCAAAAAGACAGAATTTGGAGAGAGTTGACTTTCCCGCACGTGCGTTGACTTTTTCTGGAAAAGTCAACCCGACGTTTTAAACCTATTTGGACGAGATTAGAAGGATAAAAAGGCAAGAAAAAGGCTTTTCTAGGGTTCTGAAATTGTTTTGACCTAAAGAGAGAGGCTAGGGTTTGGGAAAGAGAAGAGAAACAAAAGCTTCAAGAATGTCTCCCATGGTGGTTCCTTCTCCATCTACTTCCTTCCACTCCTCTATGAGTGGCTAGTCTCATTTTCTAAGGTTTTGATGAAACCCTAGCCATGTAATTATTTTGTTTTCTTTTTGATTTTTAATTATGTAAAGGTTTGAACAATTGTATGGTGATTTAGAAGTTCATATATATATATTTTTTATTATCTCTTCGAATATTTGACTTTCTGTGATTGTTGATTGTTATCCATACATGAGTTTTATATTCTTTCACATTCAAGGTATGAGACGAATCATACTACGAGGGACGAGTCGTGTCACTACCCTAGTTTAGAGTGAACGGTTCGTACTACTTGAGATGGTTCGTACTCGTACATTGAATGTGATGATTTTCTTGTTAAATGCTTTGAACTTGTAGTTGCAAAGCATTATTTCGTTTGAACCATAGCATAATTGATTTCAATTGGAAACCCTAATTACGTGGCTAGCGATGGACTATTTGCCCTAGTTTTTCCCCCAATTCAGTAAACCCAATTTCATTTATTATTGATAATTTAATTCCTTTGTTTAATTTATTCGTTATTAAATTAGGTTATAAACAACCAATCTTTTTATCAAAATTAATTTAGGAATTTGAAAATTAAATTAGTTTAATTTCACAATAATCCCTGTGGATTGATACTTAGACTTGTCATTATTCTAAAAGAATTTGGTGTAGTTTAGTGATTATATTTGGTGTGTTAAACGACCCATCAAATTTTGGCGTCGTTGCCGGGGACTTCTGGCGAAATTAGTTAACTTAAAGTTACATTCTTATTTTAATTTTTAGTTTAGGATTTTATGCTTTTGTGTTGCTAAGTGTGCAGAGCGTTTGAAATTGGAGCTATCATTGAAGTGCAAGCGGAGCGCAGCCGAGCTTTAAAAAAAGAAAAAAAGCGCAGCACTAAAGTGAGTAAACAGAAGCAAACACTCACAAGCAAAGCACCAAAGTGCTAAAACGAAAGTCAAAGCTCAAACAGAGGTTGGAGACAATGTCTACACATCAAGCATTCGCAAGATGAGTAAAGCGTTTTCGTAGAACCACTGTGAGTATTTCTCCTTTAGTATTTTGCTTTCGTAACTTAGTACACCGAGTCGAACTTTTTGTGTGTGTGGGGGGGTAGTGTATGCACGGGCGCCATTCTTGTCGCCCTGAATTGTGGAGTTTGGACCTTGAACTAGAAAGGACTCTTAGGAGACTTAGGGCTTCTGCCCGTGTTCCTAGACTTGAGTATTCATATTTATACATTGAGCCATTAAATATGGCAGATCCTAATGTCCTGAATGTGCCTAACCGGACCCTTAAGGATTATTTTATACCCACTGCATATACATCACCACCATGCATCCAATTACCCAACACCGCTGCTGCTCATTATAAGATTAAGTCCAGCACCATACAAATGCTCCCATCATTCCATGGACTAACTCATGATGATCCTTATAACCATTTGAATGAATTTCTGGAAATTTGCTCGACAGTGAGAATCCAGAATTTCACAAAGGAGGCCTTAATGTTGCGATTTTTTCCATTCTCATTAAAGGATAAAGCCAAACACTGGCTAAATTCTTTACCTGCTAATTCAATCACAACTTGGGACCAATTACAGCAACGGTTCTTGGAGAAGTACTTTCCCATAGGTAAAACCAACCAACTTAGGCGAGCCATCACAAATTTTGCTCAAATGGATGGCGAGCAATTCCATGAGACGTGGGAAAGACTTAGAGACCTTCTCCAACAGTGTCCCCACCACCAAGTGCCTGATTGGCAACTTGTTCAAACATTTTATTATGGCTTAACTGAGCCGCACCGCCAAATGGTGGATTCGTCCTGTGGTGGGACATTTATGTCTAAAAATGATGCTGAGGCATGGCAATTGTTTGAGAACTTAAGTGATAATTCCCTTCACCATGCCTCCATAGCCCGGCAAGTCCGACAACCAGTAATTGGAGGCCCAAAAAGAGGGGGCATTTATGAGGTCGGACAAAACCTAGAGTTAGCCCAACAAGTAGAGGCATTGTCCCGCAAGATGGACCAATTATTAGCTACGGGACATGCCCCTACCCAGCAAGATTAGCCTCAATTTCACGAGGCATGTGTTATTTGTGCGAGCCCTGCTCATGACTTGAGTGAGTGCCCTTCGGCATCACAATTTCCGGAGTTAGTCCAAGAGCATGTGAATGCGGCTCAAGGATTCTCCAACCCGGGTAATGATCCATACTCTAACACATACAATCTGGAATGTAGAAATCACCCTAATTTCTCATGGAGACCCCTTTCACAAGGTACTTCTTACAATCTTCCACCACCAAGGCAGAATTTCAATAATTTTGCCAACCAATCATCTTACCGACCACCGCAACCTTATAGACCCCCACAACCATACCGGTAACCACAACCACAACCCCCGCCTGTTCCTCAGGGCAACTCTGCCTTTGAAACTCAGGTGTTGGAAGTTCTCTCAGAACTTAAGGGGTTAGCACTGGTAGTTCACTCCCACACTCAGTCTATTGCCAAGCTAAAGACCCAATTGGGTCAAATGGCTAACAACATGAATCGGAGAGAGGAGGGAAAATTACCAAGTCAAACTGTGGCCAACCCTAAGGGATAATACGGGGCAGAGAGTTCGGGTGGGAATGGAAAGCAACATGAGCAAGTGCAAAGGTGGTTGCTTTGAGAAGTGGTAGGGAGTTAGAGCATCAGTCAGTTGCGTCTGATGCAACTAAAGTTAGGAAGAGTGACCACGGTGGTTCACCTAGTGAGAGCAAGGGTGAGGGGGAAACACTTAAGAGGGATGACTTAGTCCCTAGTACTTCACTTGAGCCCAAGGCACCATATGTGCCTAAGGCACCCTTTCCCCAATGCCTTGATACATCGTCCATTTTTAATAAGAAGGCGACATCTATGGAGGTAATGATGGAGGTCTTTAAACAGGTAAAAATCAACCTCCCCCCTGTTGGAGGCAATTAAGCAAGTACCATCATATACCAAATTTCTGAAGGACCTTTGTACGCAAAAGCGTAAATCTAGGACACATGTGTCCCAAAAGGTCCTACTCACGGAGCAAGTAAGTTTCATCTTGTTGAATGACACACCTCCTAAGCTTAAGGACCCGGGAGCCCCAACCATTGCATGCATTATAGGGGACCATTTCATTGATAGGGCCTTATTGGATTTAGGGGCGAGTGTCAATTTGTTGCCGTACTCTGTGTACGAGGAATTTGGGCTTGGCGAGTTGAAGCCCACTACTGTTACTCTTCAGTTGGCTGACCGGTCCCTCAAAGTGCCACGTGGCATGATTGAGGATGTGCTAGTTAAGGTTGATAGGTTCTACTTCCCTATTGACTTTTTGGTTTTAGATATGGAACCGGTATCCAGTTCGAGGAAACAAATCTCGGTGATCTTGGGTTGACCTTTTTTGGCTACGGCCAATGCATGCATTAATTGTCAGACCGGGGTTATGGAATTTTCATTTGGTAACATGCAAGTGAAACTTAATGTTTTCCAAGCATCACAACAACCTCATGAGAGAGAGGAGTGCTTATTAGTGGATGTTGTGGATGAGATTGTTGAGAAGGCTTTGCCTTCCATTCTTGTAGAGGACCCTGTAGAAGCTTGTCTAGCTCATTTTGGGTTTGAAAATTTTGATATAGATGGGTCAGTTGAGGAGGTGAATGTCTTACTTAATTCTTCTTCTACACCGGATTTTCCTCCATGGAAAGCTCAGTTTGAGTCATTTCCTCCTCTGTCGAGAGAGCCTGCCACACCATCTTTGGTCACACCACCTACACTTGAGTTGAAGCCACTTCCGGCCACATTTAAGTATGCTTTTTTAGGGCCCCAGGAGACTTTACCAATTATCATTGTATCTGACTTGACTGCGGAGCAGGAGAGTCAGTTAATGAGTGTTCTTGTGGCACATCGGAGTGCTATAGGGTGGTCAGTGGCTGATTTGAAAGGGATAGATCCCTCAGTGTGCATGCATTATATACACCTAGAGGAGGACACCAAACCTTCTCGTGAAATGCAACGGAGACTGAATCCTAATATGAAAGAGGTGGTGAAAAATAAGGTATTGAAATTGTTGGATGCGGGTATCATATACCCCATCTCAGATAGCAAGTGGGTGAGTCCCACACAAGTGGTGCCCAAGAAATCGGGCATCACCGTTGTTGAGAATGAGGGAGGAGAGTTAGTCCCCACACGAACCACTACTAGGTGGCAAGTGTGCATTGATTATAGGAGACTAAATTCCTCGACTAGGAAAGATCATTTTCCCTTACCTTTCATTGACCAAATCTTAGAGCGGTTAGTGGGGCAGGGTTTCTATTGTTTTCTTGATGGCTACTCGGGATATAATCAAGTCCCGGTGTACCTTGCTGACTAGGAAAAGACCACATTCACATGCCCTTTTGGCACGTTTGCTTACAGGCGTATGCCCTTCAGGCTATGTAATGCACCGGCGACCTTTCAATGGTATATGATGGCCATTTTCTCTGATATGGTGGAGAAATTCTTAGAGGTTTTTATGGATGACTTTTCAGTATTTGGACCGTCTTTTGAGGAATGGCTTAGGAACTTGACTAGAGTGTTAGAACGATGTACTGAGGCAAACCTAATCTTGAGTTGGGAAAAGAGCCATTTTATGGTTCGAGAGGGTATAGTGCTGGGACACATTGTGTCCCCTCAAGGTATAGAGGTTGACAAGGCTAAGGTTGACCTCATTACAGGCTTTCCTCCACCCAATTCCATGCGTCAAATTAGGTCTTTCTTAGGCATGTAGGTTTTTATCGTAGGTTCATCAAAGACTTTAGTAAGATATCACGTCCTTTGTGTAGTTTACTAGTTAAGGACGCGCCTTTTGTCTTTAATGAGGCATGCTTAAAGGCATTTGAAACACTGAGAATGGCCTTGACCACCGCCCCAATCATGAAATCACCAAATTGGTCGCTCCCTTTTGAAATCATGTGTGATGCCTCCGATTATGCTGTCGAGGCTGTGTTGGGCCAAAGGGTCAATAAGGCACCATTTGCTATATACTATGCTAGTCGCACTCTCTCGGATGCACAATTGAATTATACTACAACCGAGAAAGAGTTGCTAGCTGTGGTCTTTGCCTTAGACAAATTTCGGTCGTATCTCCTAGGTTCCAAGGTCATAGTTTTCACTGATCATGCCGCTTTGCGGTATTTACTATTAAAGAAAGAGACCAAACCTAGGTAAATTAGATGGATTTTGTTGCTCCAGAAATTTGACCTAGAGATCCGAGATAAGAAGGGATCTGAGAATGTGGTGGCGGATCATTTCTCCCGAATCCTCGTTGAGTATAATAGTGACCCTCTTATTTTGCATGATTCGTTTATGAACGAACAACTCTTTGAGCTGTCACAAGCGAGCCCCCTGTGGTTTGTACATATTGTGAATTACTTGGCCATTGGGCAAATTCCGCAGAATTGGTCTAAGTAAGAGAAAGACCGATTCTTTTCGCAGGTCAGGTATTATTTTTGGGAGGATCCGGAGTTGTTTAAATATTGCTCCGACCAAGTGATCCGACGGTGTGTGCCGGAGAGTGAGGTGCATAGCATTCTTACATTTTGTCATTCTTCTGTATGTGGCAGTCATTTTAGTGGGCATAAAACGGCCGTCAAGATTTTACAGAGTGGGTTTTATTGGCCCACAATTTTTAAAGATGCCCATCAATTTTGTAGAACTTGTTTGCGCTGTCAGCAAATGGGTTCGATGTCTCGGCGTGACATGATGCCAATGTCCCTTATTCTTGTGGTAGAAATATTTGATGTTTGGGGGATTGATTTTATAAGCCCTTTCCTGTCGTCATTCGGGTTTGAGTACAATCTTTTGGCAGTAGATTATATGTCTAAGTGGGTGGACGTAATAGCTACCCGAACAAACGATCATACAATGGTAATCAAATTTTTGCATGAAAACATCTTTAGTCGTTTTGGGTTTCTTAGAGCCATAATAAGTGATCATGGTACACATTTTTGTAACCGGTTCTTTGAGTCGGTAGTTAAGAAATACTCTATCACTCATAAAGTTGGCACTCCATACCACCGTCAAACTAGTGGCCAAGTGGAAGTCTCAAATAGGGAGGTAAAGCACATAATTGAGAAAACGGTGAGGTCGGATAGAAAAGATTGGTCACAACTGTTAATTGATGCATTATGGGCTTATCGCACTACTTATAAGACACCCATTGGGATGTCACCATATAGAGCGGTGTTCGGCAAAGCTTGCCATCTCCCGATTGAACTTGACCACCGAGCATTGTGAGCCATAAAGAAGTTTAACCCGATATGGCATGATTGAGCTCAACCGGAAATTGCAACTCAATGAGTTAGAGAAAATCCAGAATGATGCATATGAGAGTTCGAGAGTTTTTAAAGCTCGGACTAAAGAATTCCATGACAAGCACATTAATAGGAAATCCTTTGAACCCGACCAAAAAGTGTGGCTTTTTAATTCAAAACTGAGACTCTTTCCGGGTAAACTAAGATCAAGATGGGATGGCCCCTTTGAGGTTGTTGAAGCATTTATTCATGGCACCGTTGAGGTACGAGATCCAAAGACTGGCCACACTTTCAAAGTGAATGGCCAAAGATTGAAACCATATATAGAGGGGATTGGGAATGGGGATATGATTGAGTCCATTGCTTTGATGGACCCATTTTACTACGATTGATAGATTAATTTCTTGTTCTCTTTTCTTTCCCTTCTATGCTATTTTGTTTTTCTTTGTTCTCGTCATGCTTTATTTGTGTCTAGAAGACTTTAAATCCTCTAAAGGTGTAATTCCTTTGGTGTTAGCCGTACCCGAATGGCATCTGACCGTCTGGTATAGCCATATAACCGTGTTTGTAGTGAGTTCCTAGGAGACCAACTAAGACGGTGGAAACTAGAGTTTGAATGGCAAAGCCTAGAACACAAAGGTTTGGGATTTCCGAGACTAGAGTTTGGTTTAAATACCCAGGGGTGTAGAGATTGCTTCAAAACTACCTCGGCTTGAACTTTGTATAGTAGCCCCATAGTTTGAGGTAGCTTTATGTGCCTCGATTCTGAATACCGAATCAACCTAGTCTGTCACTCTGTTGGAGAATAAAGAAAGTTACAAACACAGTTAGGGAGAAAAGTAGTACCCGTGGTTTTCGCGTAAAGATTATACCTTTAGTGGGCATTCCGTTATTTTCTTATGTGCTATATTTATTTCGGATGCCAATTGAAGGTAGAAATGCTTAGAATTTTGTTTAAAAAAAAAAGGGGAACTGTTATACTTGTTCAATTTTAAAAAAATAATAAAAAAAATCTGTGTTGTACTTGTTTCAAAAAAAAAAAAAAAAATTAATTTCCCGCACTTGCGGCAAAATGTGGGAAATCAAATGTTGCACACTACTTAATAAGCAGGTGCGGAGGGAGCTGCGTTGAACATGCCGCACGTGCGGCTTGACTCTCGCACGTGCGGGACGACGATTAATCAAAAAAAAAAATAGCGCGAGGGCTAAAATCGCCGCACGTGCGGAACGTCGTTTTTTTTTCTATTTTCATAAAAAAAAATGATCAAGGAAATCGCCGCACGTGCGTGAAGTTTGGTATTTTTGAAGTTTGCCCTCTGCTTAATAAGCAGGTGTGAGCAAGTGCGCGAAAAAAACAAAAAAATTAAAATAAAATAAATTAATTAAAAAAAAAATTGTTTTGTTTTTTTCTTATTATTATTTTTTATTTATTTCATTTTTTCTTTAAGTAAATCAATTCTAAATAAATACATAAATCAATTTTAAAAATAAATAAATAAATATACAATTATTTTATTTATAATTTTTTTATATATAAAAAAAATTCATTTTTTTATTATTTATTTATTTTTATTTTCTATTTTTTTATTATTTTCGTACTAAAAAAAAAAAAAAAAACCTTATCTATCACTTTCTCTCTCCCAATCCCTCTCATTCTCAGATTTCACTCTCTCCCTACCTTATCTATCTCACTCTCCTCCCTCAACCCCCTAACCCACAAAAATCCACAAACCTACCTTCTTCTTCTTCTTCTCTTTTCTTCTTCTTTCTTCTTCCTCACCACCACCATCTCACCGCCGGCATCACTTCCCTTTCCGTCCGACGAATCTCCGGCGACCACCATTTTTTCCAACGAACCTTCATTCTTTTTCTCTCTTTCTCCACTTTTTCAAGGTAATTTTTTCCTTTTATATGTAGATTTGTGGATGTAAGAGTCAATTTGTGAAGTTTTTGATTTTGTTTTTAGTTTTATTTTTTGTGATCTAGTGTTCATCCTAAAAAAAGAAAAAAAATGCTTAGCTATGTTTGTTGTTAGTTGATTATTTTTTCTCTTATTTTATTTTATTTATTTAGCCATGCTTAATTAGCCATGTAGTATATTAACTTAACCATGTTAGTTTGTTCATCTTAAAAAAAAAAAAAATATGCTTCTGGAAAAGATGAGAGCCGCATGTGCTACCATCTCCGGCGCACGTGCGAGAAATTTCAAAAAAAAAAAAAAAAAAAAAACCTCAGAAATCATGGTGCTAACAATAATCCTAATTTAGTTTTTTTTTATTTGCTATATTTGTTTAGTTTAAATTGCTTCGTAGTGATTCTGGTTAGTTTAATTAGTTAGTGGATTTTGGTTTTATTTTTATTTTTATTATACTTGTGTAGTTAGTGATTTTATTTTTATCTTATTCTATGATGTCATTGTTCATTTAATTATTAAGTAGTTTAGTTTTTATTTTATTTAATTTTCTGAAGTTTTATTTAATTTTCTTCTCTTCAATTACATAAATAAATAAAAAAACTGTTTAGTTTTGGTTGATTTATTTTATACTTTAGTCTCTTTTGTAGTTTAGTTATTTTATAGTTTAGTTTAGTTTAGTTTATTTTATAGTTTAGTTAATTTAATTTAATGTCATTTTAATTCATTTATTTAATTAAATTTGTTTTAAAAAAAAAAAAAAGTGGGAATTGCATGTGGTACATTAGTTGGCAAACTTATGCTTTCATATTTTATTTTATTCTCATGAATGGTTCCACGGGTTTGTGTCTATTTGCTTTTGGTGTGTGCAGGATATGAGTCGTCGTGTTGCTTGGGCCTCCAAAAAGGCCAGGGGTTCCTCATCTTTGGCGCCACTGCCACCGCTACCACCGTCACCACCATCCTCGCCACCACCACCGGGTGACTTGCCACGGCCGGACTGGGCTTCACGCCCTCTTCACAAGCTCACGCAGTTCAACATGCAATTTTTCCAGCGTGACGAGGACACTACTTGGGCCGTTGAGCAACTTCGACTCCGGCAGCAGTTGGGCGTTTGCACTGTGACAACGCCCACTTATCCTCGTCTGGTACGACTCTTCTACCAGAACCTATATGAGTCACCCACTGAGGATGGACTGCTCTCTAACATTGATGGTCAGGCTGTTTACATCACCTCATCCGTGATTGCCACAGTGTTAGGGTTTTTTGCCAAGCCGGAATATCAGCCCTTCCCGGAAGTTGAGGATCGTGACCCATCCATAGCTTCATCGGCAATACTTCACGGGGCCTACGGTGACCTCGGTTTCACATGCTTGCTTGTGAACAAGTTGCCTAGTCGTGAACAAGCATAGCATATCTCGTATCCATGGTAGGTTAGTGCCCTAGTTGATGAGGCTTACAACAAAAGTAATCTATGGTGACGAAAACTAGTGAAGAAAATAAATTTTGTCACTAAATAAGAATAATTCGTGAGGAATTTATAAATTTTGTCACATATAATAAAAAAATAAAAATAATAGGTGATGAAATTTATTTTTGTCATTAAATACTTCCTTTTAGATGAGAAAAAATTAAGTTTCGTCACCAAAAAGTTTCCCGCTATTTTTTTTGGGTGGCGCCAAAATTTTTAGACTTTTGGTGAGAAAAAACTTTGTCACTAATTATAAAATTATTTGTGAGGAATATATTTTTGTCACAAATAATTTTTAATATTTTTGAGATATTTTGGTGAGGAAATAATATTGTCACCAATTTTAGTGGAAAAATGTATTGAGTGACAATAAAAAAAAATAGATTATTAATTTTTTAACCCTTTTTCTGTCTATACAATGTTTATATAAAAATAATCAATCCAACGGATCTAACGAGTCTTTTTTGAACCGATTCCTAGTCATTATCTGAGATCTTTTTTGAACCGATTCCTGAAATCTGGTGAAAATTAGGGCTTTTACTCGACTGCCTTCGAAGGGGAAAAATCAGGGAAAATGAGGGTTTTGACGGTTCGAATGTGGAATACGATGGATTTGGTTCGAGATTCAACGTGGACTTATTGAAATGAATGGTGAATTCTGATGCAGATAACGAATTTGATTTTGGATTTTCGTATGAGGGTTTTGGAAAGCGAACAAGTAGCTGCGAATTTTGCTGATGATTCAGAAATTGACAACGCGGGAAATTAAAGGACGATGAAGCCGATCTTCGTGTGAAAGGAATCGAGGACAAAGAAATTTTGGGAAATTTTGAAGCAGACAGTAAGACTTTTTGTATTTATAGTTGCCTCTTTCAAATTTCCTGAGATGCATATGGAAATTTTATTGCTTTGTGCTTAATTGTTGGTAAACTATCTTACAATGTTTTGTTTGGAATCTCTTTCTTCTTTTTATTTATTATTTTTTAAGTTTTTTCCTAAACGAGTAATCTTCATTTATTGAAATTTCATTGCTTTTTTTAGATTTAAAAAAAAAATATTATTTTGTGTTTTTGTTTGATTATATGCTGTGCAAGTGCAATTAATGAACTAAACCTTGATTCAATTGGTTGGAAATTTGGAAGTAACTACAAGTCTTTTCCATGAATTGCCTCTATTGAGGCAAAAGGGTATGTAGTACTTTTGGAAATTGAGTAAGAACAATTAGTGACGATTAATAAACTTGTAATGCGATGATTCTGACAATAGAATTGATCAATTCTGTATATTTTAATTATTGATGAGCTTAGAGTTCTCAGATCTTAGATCTATATTTTTTTAACTTCTAGTGAAGAAGTGAAACTAAATCAGAAGAGAAAGCAGAGTTACAAGCAGGGAGGTTCTTGCATTGCATGAATAAAATGAGAATGAAAGTAATCCAGATTTCTTCCTCATGATGCTTTCATTTCTTATATTTGGTAAAGGCACAAGTTTTTAAATTTTTAATGTGAATTTACTACCTGTATTTTAATGCAGATTTTGATTTACTGTTTGGCATGTAAGTTTGTGTCCTGGATCTGTTGTTTAGTTTCGTTCATCACTCTATCACCTACATGGGAGGCCAATCAGAGAATTATTAGAGACTTGCCTTATATCTCTTTTCTAAGACACACAAGCTTAGTTGATATAATCTAGAAACCTCTGCAAGTTTGCAACTATTGCCAATTGATTTTGGGTTAAATGCCTCGAAAATTCAACTCAAGCCTTAAAACATAAGCATAACAATGACCACTCAGTTGATATTGATATTTTTAGCTCATGGAATTTATGATATATTGTATCATTTGCTTTCAGCTTATGATGCTCGTGGATTATGGTGGCTCGATTTTTCCAATCATTGCTCATTCCCCATGGAATGGTGTACACTTGGCAAACTTTGTGATGCCTTTCTTCCTTTTCATTGCTGGGGTTTCTCTTGCACTTGGATATAAGGTAGTGATTGTATATTTATCTAGGAAAACAAATCTTTTTGCCAAGAGACCTATAACTTTTTATTCTTAAATTTGATAATTATCTTTACACGCTATGAAATTCTGTGTAATTATATACTGGCCTAACATCTACACTCAATAATTTCTACACTCAAATAATGATTATTGAGGAAGTCAATCATTCAGCACTAAAGACTCCCCCCTTTTTTTAATGTCAGAGAGTTTTAGACAGAGTAGATGCTACACAGAAAGCATGGCTTAGGGTGTTGAAGCTTTTTTTCTTCGGTGTTTTTCTTCAAGGTAATATTGTGCACAACTTTCAACTTACGTCCTATAATCACTATAACAAAATTGTGTTTTTACGGCTCCACATTAACGACATATAGTAAATGCAAGCCGTGGTTTCTCACTTTTACGACTTGCTTTTTTTGTATGTCGTAAAATTTTTTTCAACCACGACGTGTCTATTGCGTATGCCGTGAATGCTAATAATGATGATTTTTTTACGACTTACAATATTAGCTGTAAATAATAAAACTTTTTACAATGTGCATTTGGTATGCCTTTAATACATCAACTATACACGACATGCATACACCAGCCATTAAAAATATTACACTTTTTACGGCACACAAAAAGTCAGCTATTAAAAAGTACACTTTTCACGATGTACATATACTAGTCGTTAAAAATATTTTACTTTTCACAACATGCAATTTCTGTCGTGATTAGTATGATCAAAATAAATATAGGCGCCAAAATAAAAATTTTGAGCGGCAAACACAAAAAAAAAAAAAAAATCAAAACCTCCAATTCCTGCCCAAAAAAAAATAAAAAACTCCAACTCTTGGGTATCAAAAACTCCAAACACCAGATCGACAACGGTCTCCCTACCCTTTACTCCTCTTCCATGGCCGCCACCGTCTTCACCCTCACATCCACAGCAGACCACCACCACCAGCACCATCTTCACCATCTTCGTGCCATTCTCGGACGACGACGATATGAGATATGAAGGCTTCAAATCTGTTGGATTTATGGTAGATCTGAGATGTGAGGGCTCTTCCTCCGCTGCTACAACCACCGAGATGAACGATGGAGGCCAAATCTGTGTTCGATTTTTGTTGGTTCATGATCTATGTTCAAAGTTATATATATATATATATAAAGCTTCAGTGATTTTTATATGTGTGTGTGTGTGTGTGTAATTAGGTATCTGATTGTTCGATTTCCAAACCCTAATGGCGGAAATGGAAATTCGAAGTCTGTATATGTGTGTAATTGGGTATCTGATTGTTGATTGATTTGGTTGTATCAGCCACATTGTGCACCAAACCTGTTCAACGAAAGTCCTCTCTGAAAATTCTTTACTATCTATCTAGTTTGGGAGCTTTTTAAAGATGTATGTTGTGAAAAGAGATGGGCGTGAAGAGACTCTACATTTCGACTAGATCATTGCTCGTTTCAAGAAGCTCAAGGGCGTCACCACCAGTTGCTGCATTCTCTGCATGTGATGCATTTGATCTAGTAGTCGTCTAAATGATAGTAGGAAGTAAGTTATTTCAGATATTCCTTCTAGCCATACAAAATTTGAGTTTATTATGCCTGATTAGTTATTTCCTTTTACAGTGTTAGTTTTAGATTATTTTGTATTAGTTTGACTTGTTAAAATATATATTGTTTGTATTACATGCTTTTGTAATTTTAATGGCCTCCTTGGTTGCTATATTTGTTATGTGGTAGTCCACTGACTGTATACATGTTGTTATTGGTCCCCCTGTGTTCTAAAATTTTGATTTGACATTTGAGATATTTGAACCATATGTGCTTGGCTTTGAACAGTTATGGATTTACTTATAAAAATTGACACTTTTTGGGTTCAAATGGTAGATAGTTACTGTGTTCTTGTTCTCTTCTATAACATTTCAGTATGCATCTTCTTTTTGCTCTTTATTGATTTTTTCTTGTGGTTTATGAGTATTGTTTAACAGCATTACTACTTCAGGAGCTTGCAGGGATTATTAAATTGTCGGCATATTCTAGCTTCAGTCTGTTTGAGTGTCGGAAGGTTGTTGCTGGTTCTAAATCACCTGAAATTGGAAATGGTATTTGTTTTACCTGAGTTCCTAATATATATATATATATATATTTGCTTTTGTTTTCATAATAATATGCATTTGGATGTCATATAGAGGAGTATATTGGGTTGGATGATAACAAATACATTGGGGATCTGCTAGCTGAATTTAAGGCAGCAAAGGACCGAAGTAAAGGAGAAATCTTGCACTGCAAGTTGACATTTAAAAAAAAATTATTTCGGGAGTCGGATGAAGCTATAGGAGAACCAATGTTTTTAGGTGGGAAGGTGTTGGTGAAGATGGTTTGATGGTTTCACTGGAAATTATTTCAACATAAAAAACATCCATATTCACCAATTTTGCTGACAGAGCTATCAAATTTTCTTTTTATAAATAATTTTTCTAGGCAGAAACAAACTTGTTCCAAAAAAAAAACCCAAGCCTTCAAAACCTTTGCATGAAATGCTAATCTTTATTTTTTTTTTAAAGATGAAATGCTCATCAATAAAGATTTTTAAAGATAAAATGTCATCTATAAGCAAGTTTTTATCTTAGGCATTAATTAGTTTTTACTTTTAATTAGTACATGGGCGAAATTATAATTCTATTAGATGGAGTAAACAGCACTACTCATTATCGTTTATTTATTTATTTATTTTCAACAGCAAAGAGTAAACACAAGTATTGTAGATGGCTGTGATACTCTGTTTCTGGGTGTGGCTGCTTATAGCCGTTGGTTGTTTTTATTTGTGGTGTTTGGCTTGGGTTTGATCTTGTTGTAATATGCACCTCTATATTTTATTTCTTAATCTATTTGATCTTTTGATTCTTGAATGGTGCAGATTTCTATTATACTTTTTATGTCATAAATTCCTCAAAACTCTAGTCAAAATACACCCTTGACATAACTAGAGTATCTTGTGAAATTCATATTTTATTTGTTCCTTAATATTTACTCCCTAGACACATCCCATTTTATTGTTACTTCACTTCAGCACTTTCCCGCTTGTTGCTTGCTTCATATCCTCTCTACTTGGTGAGTCTAGAAATTGATTTAAAAAGCTGTTTCTTGCCTTGCTAGGCATCTCATTCTTGTGTATGTGCTAGTTGTTCAATCACAGTGTGATGAGATATGCTTGCTTCTTAGATTGGATGTCTACATTTTTCAGATTCTTCTCTATGTCATGGTTAACAACTCTGGAGTGCAGTGTAGTGGGTATTATATCTTACTAGAAAAGTGGCCCCGAGAAATGTTTTTTCTTTTGAGCTCAGTAAAGTATTGATGGTCATTTCGGCTGCTAATCATATTACATGTTTTATAAGCATAAGAACTTATTTAAAAATCTTTAATGTTAAATGCTTCTCTGAGTTGGTTTTTGTTTGCATAAATAGCTAGCGAGGCTTTTCTTTTTCTTAAACTATTCATGTTTTAGTGTAATAATAGTTTGCAGATCTTTTGATGTAGTGACATCTGGTTAAAACTCTATACAGCATACATGTTGCTTAGAATTTGGATCTCTTTGAAATTGTCCAACTTGAGTTGAAGTAGATTTCCCACTTTCTAACTTGATGTAACATATTTGTTGCAGATTGGGGTTTTTCTTGATAGGAGGGTTTTTTTCTACATTCTTCCAATTTTCTCATTTGTTTTACTTTACTCCAATCTTCCACATAAGGTACTGCTTATGAAACTTGAAATTCAATTTACTTAAGGTCAACTTTTTGCACAAATTCTATCATAGTTGTCAGTGCTGCAGTAGATCCGCTTTATTATTAGTTTTGTTCCATTGTTTATCAGCGGCAATTGCAGCTAGCAGAATGTAAATCTCTTTTCTTTTGTTTAATTAATACCTCAATTAATTTATAGGAATACAGAGTTATTTTTATCTTCTTGTAGTTGTTTTAAATGATATATTGAAGAGTAGTTTTATATTTGACCAATAGAGGACGATTGAAAGAACAACTGCAAAATGTGCCAGATTCCTCTCTGCTTTCTAAAAGCATGTTAGACTTTCAATTTACTATTTGGGCGCATAGCACTAAGTGTTGCTTTCTTAAAACTAGGCTCTTAAAACTATTTTTTGTGGTTATAATTACTTATTTTTTATACTTAGATATGATAATGGGCTTTTAATGAAGCGAAGAGACATATTTCACTGGTAACTATGTTACCTTCCTAGGTGGTGTTGTATGATGCTCTTAATTATGCAATGTGTGAGGCTTATCAGTTGGATGCTACAATAATATGGTAACCCAGGTTAATAAATTTTTCAAGCTAAAGATACTACTATTACCCCAACAAAATTGCAAGCTTACTAGTCATCCTCTTCTTAAGCTATGTAGTTAGTGTCTTCAACCCTAAGCAACTGTTTTGGGTCAGTGTTGTCCTGGATCAATTGACATTATGTTTTATGTAGAACATTCATTTACCATGAATGATGGAAGTATAATTGATGCAAATTTCACTTTTGAAAATAAATAAAGGACAAGATATGAAAGGGTGCGGCCAATTTCCCTTGTTGGTTTAACACATTTTCTTGGTCTGTGGTCTTGTTGTTGCCTTACAGTTTGAACTATATTATTTTGCTGTCATCTCATATCATTTCTGTTACATAAATTTGACCCTATGATTTCCAGGTATAGTTGTAGAATTTAAGAACTTGTGTTCTTTCGTTTCAGGTGGTTAGCTGCATGGAACAACATCTTTGACATATGGTGTTGACATTAAAGGAATACGTTGGATGGGCATTTTGCAGGTATTTTTTTATGCTTTCAGCTTTTTCTTTTTATTGTTTGTCTTGAAAATTCTTTTTATACGTGCACTTTTTTTTTTTAGTGCCAAGGATAACTCTTGTTAGAAAAGTAAAATCCCTAACTCCACCTCTATTTTTTTATGTGCATTCGACAAATGACTACCCAGTTGTACATAGATTCATGGAGATCATTTCAACCTCTTTGAAAACAGAGGGATTATTTAGAGTTAATCAATACATGTTAATATGCATGGGTTTCACCAAAAATGGATCTTTTAGCATGTTAAACATTCAAAATTCACCTTCAAATTCAATATAAGATCCCTTAATCATAGGCTATTAAATTTAACGGTTCAATTTTTGACATGACTGTGATATTTCTAAATTGCCAGGAATTTCATTGAACTTTGGAAATATTGTCAAAACAGTGGTAACCACCCAGGTCATAAGCATAATAAACCTATTTACCAGTGTGCATGTGTGGTACAGATAATAGTTGAGGGAAGTGTTTCTCTATTGCAACCCTGCTTTCTTTATTAGGAATAATGAACTTCTGCATCTTTTCATTCAATCTAGAGGATATCCATTGGATACATTGTCGCAGCTTTGTGTGAGATATGGCTTCCATGTCAAAGGTGGAGGGGAGTAGGTTTTTTCAGGAGATATTATTGGCAATGGTTAGTTACCATATCTGGCATCATTTTACATTCTGTAATGTTCAAGGCTCGTGCATAATATTTGAAAAGTTGGAGTTATTTACTTGAAGAAACTTTAATTTCACTTCTTTTGTTTCCTTTTATGGGTTGAAATATTGAGTTTTGGTGGATATTTAACCGTCCTTAATATATTTTACTAAACATTTAGATTCATCTTTCAAAACTTTTATGAGACATGAAAGAGTAGTTAACACATTTGATAATGATGACAACGAATAGATGTTATCTTCATTCACTTCAGAAATGCTAAATTGTCAAGCATTTATTCTATTGAATCAAGTTGAGCATCATGATGAAAACTGAAAAATATTATTACCCTTCCAAACATCGGGTAGTATGGTGATGCATTATCAATAAATAAAATATAAAAAGAAAAAGAAGTAAAGAGCTAATTTCCTAATTGTTTCTCCCAAAATCAATTAGAAACTTGCATAAATGGCCTGTTTATCTTAGCATGACCCTTGTTAAAATATACACTAACCAAAGTAGAGACAAAATCATGTGTTTATTTTTTTGTGTATTTTTGCTAGGCAGTGTTGGAGTTGCTCTAAGTTAGTGATGTGATTAATAAGAGCTTGCCATGTACAAAGGAACTTCTGGCTGTTAAGCTAGACACATTGTGTACACAATTTGTATTGACATGGATAGAGAGGTCTATACAATGTAATTGATAATATGTTAATGTTTTTCTCGTTTATTTTATTTGCAGATTGGTTTTTGATGACATTTGGAAGCATACTTGCAAATCAAGATCAAGTGTTGAATTATTTTTTTTTCCTGAACTGATACTTAGTTGTAGTTGCAAATCAAGTTTGAGCGTTGATTTTTTTTATGGACTCCACGTTACTTCACTTTGGGATTTGCTTTGATGGTTTTTTTGTTATACTTAATGGATTATTATTAAAGTTGTTTGATGGATATACTTTGATTTATAATATAAATTGTTAAGTGAATTTTTTTGTAGAGGTGTATAATAGCTAGTGGATTTCTTAGTATAATTAAAAGGCTATTGGGATATGAGGAAGGATATTTGTGAAATAATAATTTAAATTGAAATATAAAATATAGAACAAGTTTAGTGACGAATTTGTTTCGTCATTTGTATTTGTTATTATGACAAAGTGATTATTCGTCGCTAATAAACATTTTTTGTGACAAAATTTATTGCAACTTGTATATGAAAGTTTTCATTGATTGATGTTTGGTGACCAAACATTTCGTCACGTATATATATATTTGCGACGTAATATATTTCGTCACCCATGTATGACTTTTGGAGACGAAAGATTTTGTCAACTTTACATCTTACTGTGACGAAATTATTTCCTCATCAATGATTAACATGTGTGACAAATTTATTCGTCAACTAAAGTTATAAATATGGTACTGAATAACTATTTGGTGATGAAAATGAGAATTTTTTGCGACAAAATATTGTTTTATTGGTGACAAAAAAATTCGTCACTAAAGTAATTTCATTGGTGATGAAATTATTTTTTGTCACGGTGGTTTTTAGTGACAAACATTCAATGACGAAGCCAGTGACGAAAATATTTCCTCACAAATATCTGTAGTGACGAAATTAGCTTTTTGGAGACAAAAAAATTTCGTCATTCAAGACCCAACTTGTAGTACCCGAGCTTCCTTTGCAGGATTAGTAGAGGCTTTGGTGGTGACAAGAAATACCTGGGATCGTAGGACATGTCGTTTGGAGTTCTATTATTTTTCTTGAGCTTAGGGTTGATACTAATTTATGTATTTATTATTTTTTTTTTTATGACCTTAGTATTTTGGAAATTTGGCATGGGTTGTATCCTTGCATAATTTAAGTTGTTTTGAAGTATTTATTGTTACTTTAACGTAGGAGGTATTAGATAGTTTATGAAATTATGGTGCATGGTATGATTGGTGTTTTGTTAATTACTTTATTGAGACTAGAATGTTTAGATTTTTGTTTCACTCCTAGGATTTGGATGATGGAATATTGATTGTGGTTTAGTCCTAAGTTAATATTTAATTGTCCAAATTTTGGGGCGTGACAGTTTGGTGTTACAAATTACAAAGGATGTGGTGGCCATGCCCATCACCATAATTACTTTGAAATCAACTTTTAGTACCAGTGTCGCATTCTTCATCATTTACCCCCTATCACAAGACTTCAATTTCCCCATGCAAAAGCCAAAGAAATAAAAACAAAAGTTAGAACTCTATTTTCGTTGTTTGCAAAATAATAAAATATAGACAACTTTCAACCAACTAACTTTACATTATATACACCATAACAAACCTTCTATGATGTCATCGTTACACATAACCACCACTTACATTTGTCCAAACTCAATTCCTTTTATTATATTCATAACTAACTATTTAACAACTTCGGTACCTTTCAGCCTCTAATCTCTACTCAACTCCAGCTCCATTCCACCCTTATTCAAACCTTGTTTGCTTTCATGGACCATTATATTTACAGTCACAACGAAACATGAGCATCTGGTCCTTCTTATGAGCATATAATACCCACACTAGGTAAAATGTTTCACAACCAACTCTTATTAGATTTTTCACATGCTTGAGAAAACAAAATTCAAATTTTATTTATTTATTTATTTTATTTTATTTTGGGTAAGTTGGATTGGGGGTGGGAGTTGAACCTTTAATCTATTAGTGTGGTATATGAACTCTAGCTAATCGAATAACCCTAGTGGATAAAAACAAAGGCGCTGTTTGGGAAGTTTGGTTTTTGGTTTTTTTTTTTTTTTCTTTTTTTTTTACTAAAGACAAATTGGTTACAAAACTAAAAAAAAAAAACCTAATCCAAACAAAATATCACATCAAACTCCATAATCATTTCACTTTTTATCTCACAAACATCACATCCAATCATAAAAAAACCCAACTATCTTTCCAAACACAAAAAAAATTTCTCCAATAATATCCTACAACTAAAAAAATCTCCAAAAAAACCCACTTCCCGAACACCCACAGAGATTCTTAATTCACTCAAAGTTAGGTTGACGTAACCTTTGACACTATTTATATAAACTATTGACTATAATTTTGGAAAAATTACATTTTAATGGGAAAAACTAAAATGTATTTTTCTCACTAATTTCCAAGGCCTATTAATGTTGACCAATAATTTCCAAAGCCCTTTCTATTATTCTTCACTTTAGTTTGATTGCAACTAGTGTGCTTTACTAATAAGGTAGAGAGGATGTCTCAACTGTGACAATTTATTTATACTATAACAATGAAATATGAGCGCTTAGTTCTTACCTCGCGCGGGTACCATGCATTTTGAGCATGCCTTACACTGGATAGACTTTCTATATGGGCCGTGAATCAATAAGGTTTATATTTGGCTATAAATTAAAATCTTTTCTACAAGTCATTGAATTCCATTTTTATTCGAAGGAAGCAACTATGGAAATTTGAATGACCAAATCTGAGTACAAATATTGAAGGCCTTTCAAAATAAAATTTTAATGAGATGATGAAGACCTAATGAAATAATGAACAAATTAAACAACTTTGTCTTGTCTTCGATCTGTAATGTCTGATTTGAGCCACTAACCAAAAATTCAGGAGAAGCAGATGTTGTATTGGAGATGATAGTACAACACTAGGGATTATTTTTAGGATTTAGATTTATGTGACTTTGCTTTAGATCATAGACACCCCATTAAGGGGAAGAGGGGGGAAAAAAAAAAAAAAAAAAAAAATTGTTAATGAAGACATCCAAAATGACTCCCTTTTTTGTACTTGGAATGTGATATTCAAGATAAAATATTAAAATATAAACACTACGTAAGATCTTCACATCACAGGCCGCTTTCTTATAACTCAAACCTATTAAACAAATGTATAATTATCACTTAAACGGAGGCTACTTTTCCAATTGCAACTTCTAAGGAAAATAAACTTGTCAACTAGTTGGTATGAGAAATTCCATCATATAAAAGATTTAAACATCTTTGCATAATCATATGAACAAATCAACACAAACAAAGTTTATGACAATATGAGGAAGTTTGTGGAAATCTCATATCTTTAATTAATTTATAATTCCCAACATGATATTTTGAACTATAGATTCATCTATCCAGCAAACAAAGAGTCAAATTCCGTGTTGATGAATCCAAACTAGTTCGTACATATAGCATGAAAACAAAATAATAATAATAATTAAAAAAAAAAATGTGTAATAGTATCACTTAGCAGTTGGTCATTAAAACATAATGAAAACATTGTTTGTCAAGGTTTACAATAAATTTGTTTAATAGGCAATTTTGTGTCATTCTACATGCACAAATGTCATCGACCCTTCACTTCTGAAATTGTAACATCATTTCCTGAGCAAAGTTTTGGAATTTCAAGTGTATTGCCATATTTCACAGTCACAATTGTAGAAAAAGCAGGTTGCTTAGGAGCAGGTATTGCTATTATTTCATTGCTAAGCATAGACACAACATCTGAAATAGTTGGTCTATCTGCTGCATTTTCTTGAACGCACAAGAAACTAACTTGAATGTAGCGCATAACCTCACTTGTTGAACATGTTTCAACAAATAAGTGATCTATTATCTCCAAGCCCCTTCCTTCTTTCCATAGATCCCATGCCTAAAATGGTTCATAAACAATATTTTACAAGGTCACTTCTCTAGAAAAATAAAAGTTAAATATGCTCAAGTAGACCAAATTACAATTACTTACATATCCTAGCAAGTTCTGAGCACGATCTGGTTGATAGAAACCTGTGTTCTTCTTTCCACTAATAATCTCTAACATCATTATCCCAAAGCTAAAAACATCAGACTTCACAGAAGAGGCCGTCCAAAGCATACCCGGAGACATATAACCACTGTTTTTCATCAATCATGAAATCATATTGTTAGAAAAATCTAATGTCATTTTCATGTATGTGGAACAATTTTTCATTCATACATATTTAAAAGAGATACCAAACTTACTATGTTCCAACAATTCTGTTTGTGTTTGCTCGAGATTCATTGTCTCCAAAAATTCTTGCAGTGCCAAAGTCAGATATTTTTGGGTTCATATTATTGTCCAGTAAAATGTTGCTAGTTTTCAAATCTCTGTGAATGATTCTTACTCTAGAGTATTTGTGAAGGTATTGAAGTCCCTGAGCAATTCCCTCAATGATACTAACACGAATTTTCCAATCTAACGAAGCTCGTCCTATTTCATCTGTTCCAAAATTTGCACTTGATAAATAGATAGACATCATCACATTGGCAACGAAGAAAGAGACCCAAAGAGCAATAAATTAGCTAAAGGTAACGAAGTAACAAACCAAAAAGAAATGTATCTAAACTTTTGTTTGGTAAGTATTCGTATACTAATATCCTCTCATCTCCTTGAGCGCAACAACCCAAAATTCTAACAAGATTACGATGTTGAAGTCTCGAGATCAGTGTAACCTTATTCTTGAACTCCTCCAATCCTTGTCCAGAACTTCTAGAAAGTCTTTTCACAGCAATCTCTTGCCCATTAAAGAATTTACCCTGAAGTACACATATTTAGTATGAGATATTTAAATTTAGAGAAAATTACACACATGATCCCTATTATTTAACCCTTTTGTCATTTTGGTTCCTAAAATTTTAATTGGCTCAATTTTGACCATTAATTTTAAATTTTGTTTCAATTTGGTCTAATTAATAATATCCTTAGTGTTTTTTTACGGAAAATCATCACTAAATTGATTGAGATTAACTAACTAAATTGAATAATTTTATAATTTTGCCCTTAAAAATATGACACGTGATACTTTTGTGCTTATTTTTCGTTAAAAAAATGTTAAGAGTTGTAATCAATTTGATCAAATTAAGAAAAAAATCATAAATTCATGGTCACAATCGAACCAATTGAAAGTACATGAACTAAAATGATACAAGAGGTTATGTATAGGGACTGCCATCGTAATTTGTCCTTAAATTTAAATAGAAATAAAATATGAAATACATATTAAAATATTCCTTTCTAACAAAAATAAATAGATTCAAACAACATAAAATGCATTATTCAATGGCAGAAGATTATTTTTGATCGTCTTCAAAAACCTTCAATTGTAATGTGGCGTGTATGTGCATCAAGGTCAAATTTGTTTGACCTTAACTATCGTAATATATGTTGTGAAAGTCTTTTCACAGCAATCTCTTGCCCATTAAAGAATTTATTCAAAAACCTTCAATTGTAATGTGGCGTGTATGTGCATCAAGGTCAAATTTGTTTGACCTTAACTATCGTAATATATGTTGTGAAAGTCTTTTCACAGCAATCTCTTGCCCATTAAAGAATTTACCCTGAAGTACACAAATTTAGTATGAGATATTTAAATTTAGAGAAAATTACACCCATGATCCCTATTATTTAAGGGAAATTTGGCTATAAACCCCCTTTACCTTCCTTTCATTGTTAAAAGGACTAAGAAAAAAATTATACTTTCTAAACCCCCTCATAATTATAAAGTCTTGCATAAAGGACAAAATTTATTATTTAAATATTTTATCAGACTATTATACCCTCACACAGATACAATGTATGTACATGAATTATGTATATAAATCAAACCTTGCGTCAAAGAACACCTGATCCAACCATGGCGGTGGCAGCATCGGCAAGTGAGGAGATGTCTCTGGTATTCGATATCTCTGCTTTACCTGTTTGGACGTCGTCTCTTCCTCTCCGGCGGCAGCGGTGTACATTATGAACTGTCCTCCAGCGGGCGGAGCATCGTAGGCGGCGGCGCAGGATAAGACTGAGGCATACGTTAGCTCCGCGATCTCTTCGGAGAGTTCATCGATCGGAGTGCACGATGGCGGTGTGACGACAAAGGTGAAATCTGGTATAAGTCCGACGGAAGTTATCTCTCTTCCAAGGAAGAGATTCTTTGCTGGAAAGAGATTCTTCCATGGAAGCTAATTTTTGTAAGTTAGGTTTGAATTTTAAGTTGTTTGTTTATTTGTGTTGATTATACAAAGGAGAAGAGGATGGTAATAATAATCTACTTTTGAGGAAGTATTAGATTCTTCTAATTCAGTGGTCATTGAAAGTTATTAGATGCATGTCTATACTTTTAACCAGAGTAAAATTTTACTTTGGTTTTATTGTTCTGTTTTTTGTTCGCTTTAGCTTCTCTCCTGGATTTCGGCTCGATTTCCTTTCGCAGTCAAAATCTTCGGCAAGTATTTCCGACGAATTCGCGATCTTTGTTCTTGTTAATTGATTCTCTCGGAAACTTCCAGATTCTTCTCCGGCGATGATAGCAATGACGGCTATGATGATTCCCTTCCATATCTGAAGCTCTATTTCTCGACAATTTTGGTAACTGTGCGATCTCTATTCTTGTTAATTGATTCTTGAATTTCAGTTAACATTTGATCATATTACTCATTTTTACCTTCAAGAATTATGATTTCATGTGCATATGTGTGTATGTGTATATACACACTCATAAATGATTGATTGTGTTGATTAGAATTGATATTGGTCAGTAGGCTCTGTTCTTGTACCAAAACCTTAATTAATGTGGTTGATATGTTCAATTCATTTGTATATATATATATACATTTCTGTTCAATTATTTAGATTTGCATAGAATCAATAATAAACACACAAAAATTAAGATAGTCACTCTAATCAAATAAATTTTTTTTTTCCAGATAATTAAGCTCAGATTAGTTGAAAAGCGTGATCACCTGGTGCCTATAATTCTAGTAATCACTAGATCCCGCAAGAAGAACCGCCACATCTCGTCCCTATGGAATCATCATAGTCGTCGTTGCTATCATACAGAGAGAATTCGAAGAAGAATTGCAGAAGAGATTAAGGGAGAGATTTTGTGTGTGTGTGAGACAGAGATTGTGTGTGTGTGTGTGTGTGAGGCAGAGATTGTGTATTTGTGTGTGTGTGTGTGTGATTGTGTGTGTTTGTGTGTGTGTGTGTGTGAGGGAGAGATTTTTCATTTGGATAGTATTGTTAAGTTCTTAAATTGATCTATTGATGAGTTGTTACTATGTTCTCTCAACTTTTTGTTGTAAAATTGTTTTTGATTTTGATAAATTTTTGTATCGTGAGTGAGCAATATGGATTGTGTATATGTAATAGATAACAGGGAAGCCAAAGAGGTGATACGAAAGAGGCAAGTAACTGTGAAGAAACAGAAGAATAGTGGTTGTGAATGATCTAATTTCATTTGATAGAACCAGAGTAAAATTTTACTCTGGTTCTATTGCTTTGTTTTTTTCATTTAACATAATCAGAGTAAAATTTTACTTTTATACAGAGTAAAATTTTACTTTTAGCTTCAGAGTCTCACAGTTTACTTATTTTTCAGAGTAAAATTTTACTTTTATACATAGTAAAATTTTACTTTTAGTTTCAGAGTGTAAAATTTTACTCTTATTCAGAGTAAAATTAAAATTTTACTTCAGTTTTAGAGTGTAACATTTTAGTTTTTTTCAGAGTAAAATTTTACTTTTAAACAGAGTAAAATTTTACTTTAGTTTCAGAGTGTAACATTTTACTCTTAGTCAGAGTAAAATTTTACTTTTAAACAGAGTAAAAATTTACTTTCATATAGAGTAAAATTTTACTTTTATACAGAGTAAAATTTTACTCTGAAATACATAGTGAAAATGGCTTAATAGGAGAGCTGATAGATATGAGGGTAATATAGTAAAAGAAGCAAGTTTTAAAATATCAGGAGGCTTTGAAAGTACTTATATAATTCTTGTCCCTTTGAAAGACAAATTAGATAGTGAGGGGGCTATCAACAAATCCCCCATTATTTAATCATTGTGTCACTTTGGTTCCTACACTTTCAATTGACTCAATTTTAACCATTAATTTTAGATTTTGCTTTAATTTGGTCTAATTAATAATATCCTTAGTGTTTTTTAAGGAAAATTATCACTAAATTGGTTGAGATTAACTGACTAAGTTGAGTAATTTTATAATTTTACCCTTAAAAATATGACACGTGACACTTATGTGCTTATTTTTCATTCAAAAATGTTAAGAGTTGTAATCAATTGGATCAAATTAAGAAAAAGATCATAAATTTAGGGTCACAATGGAGCCAATTGAAAGTACATGAACTAAAATGATACAAGGGGTTAAGTGTAGTGACTACCGTTGTAATTTGTCCTTAAATTTAAATAGAAATAAAATATGAAATACATATTAAAATATTCCTTTCTAACAAAAATAAACAGATTCAAACAACATAAAATGCATTATTCAATGGCGAAAGATTATTGATGATCATCTTCAAAAACCTTCAATTGTAATGTGGCATGTATGTGCATGAACGTCAAATTTATTTGAGCTTCGACTATCATAATGTGTTGCTAAATGTATAGATTTCATAACTAGAAAAGGAAATCATACGCTACCTTATAAACAGGCCCAAAACCACCTTGCCCAATCTTATTTGCATCAGAAAAATAATCTGTAGCAATTTCTAAACTAGAAAGAGAGAACAATGGTAACTCATGATCATTTTTCCCATTGTTGATTTTTTCCATAATTGTTGCTTCAGCTTTTATTTCAGACATGAATGACTGTGTTGTCCTGTCTTCACTTCTTCTATTATTTCCTGGTTAGTACAAAAGGAAAAATTTTACTTGGAAAGTAACACAGAAACTGGATAACTAGTCTTAAATGGTAAATATATACCTACGTCTAGAATGGCGATTTCTCCACCACAAATAGGACAATGACGAGACTATAGTAAAAATCACAGAAGAAATTGCAGCACTAATAGAGAACCACAATCGCTTTTTCCTCGAATTAACTACGGTAGTATTATTGTGATCGTTGGGGAACAAATTGTTTGGATTGTGAGGGGCCATATATGTCACAGGATACGAAGGTGCAACAAGTGGACTAGCTGTGGTTCAAGGGAGATTAAAAAAAAAAAAATTATTAAAGGGTGATCAATATCAGTAAAATGCTCTTCTGATCACCAACAATACATCTCAAATTGAAAAATAAATAAATAAATAAAAAATGCAAGGATTACCTATATTTGCCGTGGAGATGTTTCGTACGTAAAAAAAATATTCCGGGGAGTCAGAGTATTCACCATAAAAAAATTTGCACCCAGACCCATCAGATAGTGCAGAAGCATAAGCAGTACAAGCACAATCTTGTCTACATATCTCCTTGCAATCACTGATACCCTGGCTGACATTGTTAGTTGTAGTACCCCATGAATTTGTTGATCCGCTTTTCTTGATGAACACATCTCCAGCAGTACGGTTGGATGGATTAGGGGCTACACACCCCAAATTATAACCGTATTCTTGTACTTGGCTATCATCACAGTTATATGGTCCACCTACCGACCAACCATTGTCTTCTGTTTTAAATATGCAAATGTTCCCAGATGAGCCTATATCCATCCAAGATGGAAAATCGTTATCAGTCCTGGTAAAAGTGAAATAGCTCTGGCTCTCATTCGAGAAATAGCTGAAATTGAATTCATCATAACTACTTGGAAAGTAGCTAAAGTTATACCCATTCCACATCCCACTGCGCCAGTAAAGAACTCCCCTTTGCCAGATCACAAGCTGCTTTGTGTTGTTTGGATCAACACCTAAAGTAAATGCCCCCAGAGTTGGAACTTGTGGACTGACCTGTGAAGTGAGAAAACGGTGTTGTGGCCGGCCTCTACTCGATTTAAACAACCCCAATTTCATGCCTGGTAGCCACGTATCAGATGGGTAATCAAAACTTTGCCACACGATGTGTTTTCCTGCTCTCAAAACTAAATTGCCCGTATCAAGTAGAGTTGCACTTGTGTCATTGCTCGGAACAGGTTGTTCTTCAGCATTTATGGTGATGAAGGTGCCATTATAGTCGGTAAGCATCAGGTTCCCATCATGACTGATGTTTAAAGTTCCTCTTAATGCTGTGTTTGGTTGAGGGATTTGAGGAGGGATTTGGAAAGAGAAATGGAAAAGGTAGGTGAAATGTAAAAAAAATATACCTATATTTCACATAGTTTCACACACCTTTTCCCTTTCCCTTTCCAAATCCCTCCCTAAATCCCCCAACCAAACACAGCGTAACGGTTTGCCACGGTTGGCAACCCAAACCATCTTATCCTGACCACCGTTGGTCCAGTCACTGAAATTCATAAATTGAATTCCCAAGTACTCTGGGCTAAAGAACCGCAACCGAAAGCGCTTGTTTGAAGACTCCAAGAAATCCCAGTCTTTCATAACCTGGCCAACTGTAAGTGTATCTCCAAGAAGTGAAGCGTGAACGGAAAATATCAAAGAGACGACCAAGCAAGTAAGAATAAGGAACAAACAGCAGTCTGGCCTCCTCCTCATGCTAGCCATCCCTGAAATTGTGACTATGGTAATGACATTTAGGACTCCAAAGTATTAACTCAAATGCTTTCGAATATAATAATACTGCTGTCGGTGGATTTCTTTCTTGTATTCTGTACCTAACAAGGAAGACTTTGAAAATAATTTTATGGTCGTCTCCCTAGTAGTCAGTCATCTTAGAACCACAATTTGCCAGCTCAGTCACAATCATTTCAACGTCCACAAATATGAAGTCTGGAGTGTACGCAATTTTTGACTCAAAATGTTAAAAAAAAAGAAAAAAAACCAATGCTATTCACATGGGACTTTTTACATTTTTTTACATGCTATTCACATGGGACATTTTTTTATTTTAAATATTTTATTTTATTTTATAAATATTTTAATTTTTTAATATTTTAAACTCAAAACACAACTCTACATTTAAATCGTAACTAAATACATAATTCAAAAGTATTTTCAAAACTCATAACTAAATATATAACTCAAAACTCTACACTACTTTCAAAATTTCATACTCAAATTATAACCAAACACGTAACCAAAAAATTAAAATATTTAAAATTATATTTATAAAATAATATAAAATATTTAAAATAAAAAAACAATAAAAATATTTAAATAAAAACATAATTTTTTTTAACTTTTTTAATATTTAAAAAAATACAACACACAAATATATAAAATACAGTATATATTAAAATAAATAAATATTTAAAATATAAAATATTTATTCTAAACAAATAAAATAAAGAAAATTTTTAAATGTTTAAAAAAAATAAATTTCAAAAATTTCAAAAGACAAGTCAAAACTATTTTCAAAACTAACAACCAAACAAATTTTCTTTTTAATTATGAGTTTAAAAAAAAAAATTGAATTTTTTTTATTAAAATCACAATTCCAAACGGGGCCTAAATTTTTCCGTCTCTCATAACTGATGAGTGAGTTTAACTCGCTCAAATAATAACCAGATTTACACGGAGAGAAGGGGGAGAATGGAGAAGGCGGTGGGGCGTTATTAGGATGGGTCGGATGCGATGAGGGGAGGGAAGGGTTGCTATGAATCTGCAACGAATGTAAACTCCTTTGCAATTTTGACTCAAGTATTTATCTTGATTGTTGGAATTGATTTTCATTTTGAAAATAAAAAGAATAAAAAAAAGGGCAAATTACACCAATAGTCCCTATAGTTTGGGACTTGTGTCACTTTGGTCCTTAACTTTTCTATTATGACACATTTGACCCTGAATTTTGAATCTTGCTCTAAGTAAGGATAATTGAAGATACCATTGTTTAATTTCAAGGGCCATATTGTCAATTTAATAAAATATAAACTAATTTGACAAAAATAAATGTCAAAAAAATGTTTTAAATTTTTTAAAAATTATTTTTATCCACCAATGATAAAATTATGTAAAATTGATAAAAATTAATAAAAATTACATGATTAATTTTTTAAAATTAATTTTACATGATTATCATTAAAAAACATAATAAAAATTAATTTGGTGAAAAAAATAATAGTTTTGATTGGTAGCTCGAATCCCCTTCCCCCGAATCCCTCGAAACGACGTCGTTTCGTATTTTTTTTTTTTTTCCATTTCAGACGCAGAGAAACAGGGGAGGAAGAAGAGAAGAGAAGAAGAAGAAGAGAAGGGGAGGGGGAGGGGGAGGGGGAGGGGGCCAACAAACTAGGGTTGGAGGCGGAGGAGGAGCTGCCGGAGGCGGGCGAAGCAGTGCAGACGGCCGGCCACGATTTAGCTGACGACGAGACGGGCGCCGCAGACGGCGCGAGCGACAGGCCCTCTCTTTCTCTCTCTCTCTCTCTCTCTCTCTCTCTCGGGGGATTCGGGGGGAGCTCATTCGAGCTCCCAACCTTTATTCAAAAAATAAATAAATGTCTAAAAGATTTATCAATTTTATATAATTTTATTTTTAGTAGATAGAAATAATTTTTAAAAATTCAAAAATATTTGTTTGACATTTATTTTTTTCAAATTAGTTTATATTTTATCAAATCGACGATTTTACTCTTGAAAAATCTAATGATATTTTCAATTGTCTTTATTTGGAACAAGATTCAAAATTTAAGGTCAAATGTGCCACAATTAAAAAGTTAGACACCAAAGTGATACAAGTCCTAAACTATAAGGACTATTAGTGTAATTCACCCTAAAAAAAAATTGGGTGGATGTTCTAAGAGGTGGTGGGTTTCATTATGATCGGTTTATAATTGATTTGTAACTGTGAATTTTTGCTGAGAGAAAGGTTAGAAACCATTTGTTTTGCTTGTAATGAAAGGAAAAGAAACAGAGATCTTTCTACTGTATTTTTTTATTGTTTATATTTCTTCAATTCTGGTTTTTCTTTTGGCTCATCAATTCCAGTTTCTTAGCCATGTTTTAGCAAATGACTCTTGAATTATGATTTGGATTTTGATTCGTGAGTTTTAAAATTAGATTTGATATGTTTTTTAATTAATATTATTTGGTTTCAGTTTTCTAAATTCAATTTTCTAAAAATTGAGTTTGTTTGATTTTCGTGTTTTTTTTAGTGAATATTTTTAAAATTTTAAATAATTTTTTTTTACTTTTTTAGATGCATTTTACTTAGATGTATCTAAAATAGTAAAATAGTGTGAAAAAATATTTCAAAAAATTAATAAATACACAAAAATATGAAAATGTACTGAATTTTTGTATTTTTTTTTTTGTATTTTTTGGTATTTAATGTTTTTTTAAAATATTTTTTTCACAAATATTATATTTTTTAAGTGTATTTATGTTAGATGTATCTGAAAATTTAAAAAAATGATTAAAATATTAAAAAAATTCATTAAAAACATTAAAATACGAAAAATCAAAAAATAGAACTTTCGAAAAAGTGGAACCAAAATTATTATTTTTGTTTTGGAGTTTTGATATTGATTTTATGGAATGGCTTCTCCAGTCCTTAATCGGACTGGACTGTACTGTTGGGCCTGTGGGGGCTCACCATGGGTCCCGTTTTGATAATCTGAATCGTTCAATGTGTAGAACACGTTGAGTACTATATGCCTGTAAAAAATTACGTTGATCGGATGTCGATAACTATGTGATTAAAACAAATTTTTGTCAACCGTTAATTTATTCACCGTCCATTTTTTTTTTATACAAAACTGATTTGATGACATAGCTATCGATATCCGATTAACGTGATTGTTTACAAGTATATAGTACTCGACGAGTCCTACACATTGAACGGTTCAGATTATCAAAACGGGACCCGTAGTGGACCGCCACGGCCCCAACAGCACAGTCCAGTCCGAGTAAGGACTGGACAGAAGCCATGCCCTTGATTTTAATTTTGCTTTTGTTGGTGAATTTTGATTGTGATTTTTTCTTTGTTTTTCATGGTTGTGGTTGTATTGTTTGGTACGGGACGTCGGAGCAGTGGTCTGTAGTGGATGTGTGTAGTAGAAGGTGGCTATTTGCTGCGGAGGAGGAGGAAGGACCTGGTAGAAGAGAACGGTTGAAATATTTATTTTACCCCTTGAAAAACGTCACATGCCATTCATGTACTTTTTTCTGTTAACAATTTTAACAAAAGTTATTCATCGGATCAAAATGATTTAAAAATTAAAATTGAGAATCAAAATTAAGTTATTTGAGAGTATAACTAAAATGATACGAAGGGTAAAATATAGAAATTATGGGTGTAGTTTATTCAAAATAAAATCAAAACTAATAATAGTAAACAAAATAATCTCACATCAAATAATTCTAAAATATTTTATATTAAATAAGAATATTCTTACATAAATATTAGGATAAATTACAAATACACCTCTTTAGGTGTGTTTAAAATACAAATTATTTCTTGTAGTTTAAAAATTACAAATATTCCATTGTCAGAATTTTTTATTTAACAGTATTAATTGAGAAAATGAAATTTTTAGCTGCTCTCCTATACAATGATAAAATTATTTGAATAAATTTCTAACATGATTAAAAATTGTTAATTGACGTGATAATTTATTAATTAAAAATGCCATTTGTTATGAAATTAGAAATTTCAAAGAGTAGGATGTAATTTTCAAAATTACAAGGGGCAAATCATACTTTAAACAAACCTCAAAAGAGTACTTGTAATTTATCTTAAATAATTAATTTGAAAATAATAAATAAATTATTTATTTCCTAAAATTTGGCTTGCATCATTCTTTCCTGCTTGAGAAAACTCATCCTCAAATTTCAATTACTTAAAAAAATTTGAGAAGTCTATACCTATCTACATCAATCTTATATTTGAGGTTAATTTTCTTGAATATAAACTTCAAAGAATAGTAAATTAAATGAACAACTTTATTCAATAAATTTAACCCATCTTCATGAACACAAAAATCCGAATTATTCAAGCTCAAATTTGTAAAATCTTCATAAGATTTCTCTTCAAACAAATCATAAAAAATATTCTTCATATTGTAAGTCAATTTTGAATACTTCTTGAACTCATGTAGCCCAAGTATAGGATCTTCCCAGAAAATAAAATTAACGCCAATCCTTTTATAACTTTGATTCATGATTCCAACAAAAGATGGATCTAAGGGGCGACGAGGCAGATCACAACCCAAAAAATATTTAAAATATTATATCTTATATTAAAAAATTTAAAATAATTTAAAATTTAAAGGGTTTGCACCTCAAAACACTTTCTCATCCCCATAGTGATATGCCTAGATCCGTCTTTGATTCCAACGGACAAAATATGATCAAACATATAAAGGGTTATTACACTTTCTATCCCTAAATTATCGCTAAATTGTTTACTTACTCTCTGAACTATCGATTGAATCTATTCAATCCTTAAAATATATAAAACAAAATGTCACGCCCTCAAAAAAATACATAAAACCCATCACTTTTAACATGCATTGATATATAAAAGACCCTCATTCTTCTATTCATCAGAGTATTCCATTACAAAATGTATTACATGTTAACAACAAACAAATGCCCTACGGGCTTACAACTTTCCAAGTTAACACTTGGTTACAAAAAGAGAGTACTAACTCAATTACACATTAAGCCCTTGGCTTGAATCCACATGTAATACATCTAAAGAAAGAAAGATAATAAAGTCTGCCCGCTTTAAGCCTCCCAAGCTATATCCTTGGAGGTGGCAAGCTACCTGTAGCTGAAAATGATATTCCCGTATAGGGTGAGCTAACAGCCCAGGAGAAACACACTAAACCAGCTATGAACAATGACTAAAAGATTAACAGTTTGATAGATGGTTAACACTTTTACATTCTTTCATAACACATTACAGTTTCATTTTCCATTTCTTTTCAATTCTCAATCTATAACCATGATTCAGAACCTAACCAAATAACTGATATGAGATAGTAACCCATATTTAAACATTTCCTCATTTCACAATAGATAAGCATACTAGCTATATCAACACATCAACAGACAAGCATATGAGCTATATCAACACTTCCACTGATAAGTATAAGAACTATATCACACTTCCAAAGATAAGCATATAAGCTGTATCTACGGAGTCCATCCCCTCTCTTTTCCCACACAACACGCGGTTTAGAAGTTCATCCCCTCTCTTCCCCTAAACTGTGGAGTACATCCCCTCTCTCCTCCAACACAACATAATGCATATAAACAATTATTATACACATCATCAGTCAATACATAAAGTTAATGTATTCTTTCAAACGTCATACTTAATGACACATTCTAGTGATTAGTTTTAGTTTGCCTAATCATCATGCATTATCTACAACAATCAAGACTATTCTCCATCGATAGCCCAAAGCAGTTATTTCTAAACAGAAAATAAATGCACAAAATGAATATAAAATCAACATTTCAACTAGGTGAGTGATAAATAATTCAACTACACCCTTTAATCCCATATATTCCCATTTCTAACATTTCTCTATGCTAAACATGCATATAGGTTTATTATAAATAAAATCCCAACTTTTGTAAAATTGCACAAAAGCCCCTAAACTTTCTCAAAATTACCCAATAACCCCCAACATATCAAAATGCTAAAATTTAAAGACAAAGCTCATAAAGAGGAGTAGGTTATCCCTACCTCAAATTCGAAGCTCAAATGGAGAAGATGAAAAGAGTTGAAACTCAATCTCCACCACACACCACAAAGCCCTCGAGAAATAACACAACTTTGGCGAATGAACTATGGCCAAAATCCCAATGGAACTATGGCCAAAATCTAGTTCGGCACAACTAAAATTTATAACTCAAGCTCGGTTCGTAATGGCTAATTAAACCAAGAAAGAACCATAGAAGTTGGTAAGCTAACCCTATGCACTTGCACCTATATATAGAAGTTTGTCCACCTTAAAATATGTCTTGTAACCGATGTGGGACTTCCAACAAACACACCAAAGGTTCCCAAAATAGAATGAAGTCTTGTAACCGATGTGGGACTTCCAACAAACACACCAAAGGTTCCCAAATACATTTACCACAAGCCTTAAAAGGCACAAGTGCTACAACCTCCCCACCTTAGGAAATTTCTTCCCCGAAATTAAGTACAAGTTTTTGAAAAACAAGTTTTTCTCCGTTTTTAAACAATGTTAAATTTCAACATTTAATAACTCGACCCATTACCGGTCATTCCATCTCTTGTCAAGAGACATAACAAATACATTTCATCATGCATTTCCTTTCAGTCTCAACCATTTTCAACATACATGGTTTACAATTTCATATCATAAACAATTTTCATGATACATCTCCAGTTCTATAATATGGCCAACATATGCAATATTACAATCAACTCCCATATCAAGGCAGTTCTACAATATTTTCATAAACCAAAACATTTACAATGTTTTACAACTTAAGACATACGTAATGATCTTAAAGTCCAACAATACAACAATACATATATAACATATGTTCAAATATCCACAAATAGGTCCGGATATTTCTCTCGGACCTCCAACTCACGTTCCCAAGTAGCCTCCTCCACTCCGTGATGTTTTCACAAAACCTTTACCAAAGGAATGGTCTTGCCACGCAAGACTTGATCCCGCCTATCCAAGACCCGAACTGGTCTCTCCTCATACGAGGCATCCTCATCTACCTCTAAGTCGGTCCAATCCAATACATGTGATGGATCCGGCTCATACTTCCGAAGCATACTCACATGAAACACGTCATGAACTCCGGATAACTGCGGCGGCAAAGCTAAATGATAAGCGACCTCGCCAATCCTCTCAAGGATCTCAAAAGGACCAATAAACTGAGGGGACAACTTCCCACTCTTCCCAAACCTCATCAATCCCCGCCTAGGTGATATCTTTAAAAAGACATGATCACCCATCTCAAATACCAAAGGTCTTCTCCTCACGGTTGACATATGACTTCGGCGACTCTAGGAGAATAACAAGCCTCCTACGGATAAGCTCAATCTTCTCCGTTGTTTCCCTCACCAACTCTGGACCCAACAAAGGTGCATCACCCACCTCAGCCCAACAAACTGGAGACCTACACGGTCGGCCATACAAGGCCTCAAACGGTGCCATACCGATGCTAGACTGGAAATTGTAGTTGTAGGCAAATTCCACCAATGGCAAGTGCCTCTCCCACGTCCCACTAAAGTCAAGGACACAACCCCGAAGCATATCCTCAAGGATCTGAATAGTACGCTCGGACTGCCCGTCAGTCTGAGGATGATAAGCTGTACTAAAGGTCAACTTAGTGCCCAAGGCACTATGCAAACTCTGCCACAACCTTGCAGTAAAACGAGGATCTCTATCTGAAATGATCGTCACTGGGACTCCGTGCAACCTCACTATGTCCCGAATATACAAGTCGGCAAGATGATCTACCGAATCTCTCACGCGCATAGGAATGAAGTGCGCCGACTTAGTCAACCGGTCTACAACCACCCAAATAGCATCACTACCCCGCTGAGTCCCCGGAAGACCTACAACGAAGTCCATAGTGACATGCTCCCACTTCCACTCGGCTATAGGCAAGGGTTGCAACAAACCCGCTGGCCTCTGATGCTCGGCCTTCACTTGCTGACAAATAAGACACTTAGACACGAAAACTGCAACATCTCTCTTCATACCCCGCCACCAAAACTGGCGACCCAAATCCTAATACATCTTGGTGCCTCCCGGATGCACCGCAAGGCGCGAATGGTGAAACTCTCGGAGTACCTCCTCTCGGCAAGACTCCGGCACAAACAGACGGTCTCGGTATCTCACATTCAGGTCGGGATACACCGTCAAACCCTTCTCAACTTTCCCACTGGAGATCTTTTCTCGGAGGGATTCTACCTCGAGGTCACCTCTCTGTGCCTCCAACACTCGAGTCACAAGTGTAGGCTGCGCAACAACAGAAAACAAGGCCGCAGCCTCAACAGATTCGCCCAGATGCAAATCAAACTCGCCAAGTGCCCCCAACATCTCCCACTCCCGGATGGCTACACAAGCTACATCACTAATGGATTTTCTGCTAAGGGCATCGGCCACAACGTTGGCCTTTCCCGGATGATAATGCAACTCGAAGTCATAGTCCTCAATAAACTCCATCCACCTTCTCTGCCTCAAGTTCAAGTCTTTCTGTGTAAACAGATATTTCAGACTCTTATGATCCGAGAACACCTTGAATCTCTCACCATAGAGGTAGTGCCTCCAGATTTTCAAGGCGAAGATCACTGCTGCTAACTCTAGGTCATGTGTAGGGTAATTCTTCTCGTGTATTTTCAACTGACGTGAGCCATAAGCTACCACTTTCCCTTCTTGCATCAACACACAACCCAAACCCTCTCGTGAGGCATCACAATAAACCGCATAACTCAATCCTCTCTCCAGAATAATCAAAATCGGAGCGGAGGTCAATCTAACCTTCAATTCTTGGAACGACTTTTCACAAGTCTCACTCCATACAAATTGGGCTCCCTTCCGAATCAGTCTAGTCAATGGTGAAGCTAATCTGCAGAAATCCTTCACAAACCGGCGATAATACCCAGCTAATCCCAGAAAACTGCGAATCTCAAACACACTCTTAGGTTGTGCCCAATCCTGCACTGCCTCAGTCTTGGATGTATCAACAAACACCCCTTTCCCGGATGCCACATGGCCTAAGAACTTGACTTCCCCAAGCCAGAACTCACACTTCCCAAACTTGGCATACAGCCTATGGGCTCTAAGTAACTTAAGCACCACTCTCAAGTGTTCCTCGTGCTCCTTCTCTGAAGGTGAATAGATCAGAATGTCGTCCACGAAAACGACCACAAAACGGTCTGAGAATTCCCGGAAGATCCGGTTCATCAAGTCCATAAAGACTGCTGGTGCATTGGTAAGTCCAAATGGCTTCACCAGAAACTCATAATGGCCATACTGCGTACGGAATGCCGTCTTCGGAATATCCTCCTCCCTGACCCTCAACTGGTGGTAACCTGATCTCAAGTCTATCTTAGAGAAACAACGGGAACCCTTCAATTGATCAAACAAATCATCTATACGGGGCATAGGATACTTATTCTTAACCGTAGCCCGATTCAACTTCCGGTAGTCGATACACAATCTCAAGGCACCATCTTTCTTTTTAGCAAAGAGGGCCGGTGCTTCCCACGGCGAAACACTAGGGCGAACGAAGCCCTTATCTAGCAATTCCTGGAGCTGAACTTTCAACTCAACCAACTCTGCTGGAGCAAAACGGTAAGGTGCCATAGAAATCGGCACCGTGCCAGGCACCAAATCAATAGAGAACTCAATCTCTCGGTGAGGTGGCAAATCAACGAGGTCCTCGGGAAAGACATCCGAATACTCACACACTACCCTCGGTAATACAATCTGGGTCTCATCACACTCGCCACTCTCAAAGCTAGCAAGTAGACCACTAAGCTCACTCTGCCCTCGTGGATCATACCTCGGTGGCAAAACACTACCAACCCGGTCCCCCAAGAAATGGAAACACTCCCCGCTCACGGTACAACAAGTGACCCTCTGGCGGTAGCAATCAATATGACCGGTATAGCGATAACAGTCCATACCCAAAATAACATCAAAGCCCTTCATGGGCATGACTACAAAGGAAGCTAAGTCTATGATCGGCGACCTCTATATCACACCCTCTACATCCGTGTTTCAAAATCAACTCACCCCCGATAGGTGACACAACACAAATAGGAGATGCCAATAGTGCTAACTCCAACTCCAACATAGATGCAAATGCAGCAGATACAAAAGAATAAGATGTACCCGTATTAATCAACACACTAGCAACCGAATTGCAAAATAGAAAGGTATCTCTCACAATTGGTGTGGTGGTACTAGGTCTCAGGGTGATAAAGATACACGCGCCTACCCCCTACTCCACCTGCTCACCTCTAGGAGCATACGATCTGCGACTTGGACCGACGACGAAGCTTGATTGGCCCTCGAGGCTGCCGACAGATGGTGGGCCGATAACTCTGCCTCAAACCAAATGCACCAGATGTGCCACTCAACTGCGGGCAAGACCTCTTCATGTGCCCAGGCTGACCACACTGATAACAAGACCAAGGCTGGCCCTTGCTCTGACTTTGGTCCTGAGGTCTAGCTGAAGAAGAAGCAGCTCGCTGACCCCTTCCTTTTGGTGGGCAAACCGAAGCCTTGTGACCCAGCTGGCCACACTTGTAGCAGGTGAACTCCCCCTGATTGCCTTTCCCCGAGCCTGCACTTGGCACTGGAAAGGTCGATCTAGTAAAGCTACTCTGAGACTGCTGTGGGTTAAAACCCTTCTATCTCCTGCCATCACTCTGGCCATCTTGACTCCTCTTGGAGCCTTTTTGTCCTTCCTCTTCCTCCTGCATCATGATCTCAAGATGGGCAAGATCAACCAAACGCCCATAATCTCGAATCATAGACCCTACAACTCTCAACATGAGGCCGCGCCTCAACTTCTTCTCGAACTCTATACAACGGCGTTCCTCAGACGCTACCAACTCAGGTGCAAACCTGGACAAGCTAGTAAATGCGGCCTCAAACTCGGCCACTGAAGAACTGTTCTGCTTAAGTCGACAGAACTGATCTCTCAACCTCTCCTTAACAGTTGAAGACAGGAACTTCTCCTGGAAAGCGTTAACAAAAGCCTCCCAAGTCCCTCCTATACGGTTCTTCGTGAACTTCCACCACTGACCTGCATCCCCCTTCAGCTGGAAAGATGCTAAGGTCACCTTCAGTGCCCCGTCTTCGATGCCTAGCATCTCAAACGTCTTTGTTGTCTGTTCGAGCCATTCATCTGCCTTAAGTGGTTCTTTAGGATTACCCAAAAATTCGTCCGGGTTAGACCGGAAGAACTCCCTCTTCAGAAAAGAAGAACCTGTATCTGCAACATGGACCTGGGCCTGATTCTCAGCTCTGAGAATGCCTACTGACTGCCTGAATGCCCCTGCTATCTCTCGGGCTAAAGCACCCATAGCCTGCTGACCCGCTGGCTCGGCCACATTGGCCTGGCCAACTTCCTCCTGTACTGTCGGAATCTCATCCGGTATAGGCACCTCCTGCCTCCCAGGCCTACCACGCCTACCCCGTCCTCGCCCCCATCCTGACATCCTAATAAAGGAAACGAAGAACATTAGCATATTCATAAACGTGTCGAAACTAAACACTCACGTCCTAATGCATGGACAACTTTAATTCACTCCATGTAAGCATATAAACACATAAGCACTTACGAACTTCCTTTCCGGATAATGATAGTCCCGAGGCGTTACTAGAGTTTCGGTTAGAAACAGCATTGATCAAGTGCTTTTCTAACAAGACTCACAGAAACCCAAGGATCCAATCAACATCCTAGAAATTAAATCCCATACCCACATAATCACATAAGCATGTTATCAATTAAACAATTAAACACATAGCATATGACACTACACAGAAGTCTCTATCAAGCGAGACAAACCCATTGTGATCCTAATCACTTCCCACGTACCCAAAGTATTCGAACCCGGTACGCTCTGATACCAAGGTGTCACGCCTCAAAAAATCTGAAAACCCATCACTTTTAACATGCATTGATATATAAAAGACCCTCATTCTTCTATTCATCAGAGTATTCCATTACAAAATGTATTACATGTTAACAACAAACAAATGCCCTACGGGCTTACAACTTTCCAAGTTAACACTTGGTTACAAAAAGAGAGTACTAACTCAATTACACATTAAGCCCTTGGCTTGAATCCACATGTAATACATCTAAAGAAAGAAAGATAATAAAGTCTGCCCGCTTTAAGCCTCCCAAGCTATATCCTTGGAGGTGGCAAGCTACCTGTACCTGAAAATGATATTCCCGTATAGGGTGAGCTAACAGCCCAGTAGAAACACACTAAACCAGCTATGAATAATGACTAAAAGATTAACAGTTTGATAGATGGTTAACACTTTTACATTCTTTCATAACACATTACAGTTTCATTTTCCATTCCTTTTCAATTCTCAATCTATAACCATGGTTCAGAACCTAACCAAATAACTGATATGAGATAGTAACCCATATTTAAACATTTCCTCATTTCACAATAGATAAGCATACTAGCTATATCAACACATCAACAGACAAGCATATGAGCTATATCAACACTTCCACTGATAAGTATAAGAACTATATCACACTTCCAAAGATAAGCATATGAGCTGTATCTACGGAGTCCATCCCCTCTCTTCTCCCACACAACACGCGGTTTAAAGGTTCATCCCCTCTCTTCCCCTAAACCGTGGAGTACATCCCCTCTCTCCTCCAACACAACATAATGCATATAAACAATTATTATACACATCATCAGTCAATACATAAAGTTAATGTATTCTTTCAAACGTCATACTTAATGACACATTCTAGTGATTAGTTTTAGTTTGCCTAATCATCATGTATTGTTTACAACAATCAAGACTATTCTCCATCGATAGCCCAAAGCAGTTATTTCTAAACAGAAAATAAATGCACAAAATGAATATAAAATCAACATTTCAGCTAGGTGAGCGATAAATAATTCAACTACACCCTTTAATCCCATACATTCCCATTTCTAACATTTCTCTATGCTAAACATGCATATAGGTTTATTATAAATAAAACCCCAACTTTTGTAAAATTGCACAAAAGCCTCTAAACTTTCTCAAAATTACCCAATAACCCCCAACATATCAAAATGCTAAAATTTAAAGACAAAGCTCATAAAGAGGAGTAGGTTATCCCTACCTCAAATTCGAAGCTCAAATGGAGAAGATGAAAAGAGTTGAAACTCGATCTCCACCACACACCACAAAGCCCTCGAGAAATAACACAACTTTGGCGAATGAACTATGGCCAAAATCCCAATGGAACTATGGCCAAAATCCAGCTCGGCACAACTAAAATTTATAACTCAAGCTCGGTTCGTAATGGCTAATTAAACCAAGAAAGAACCATAGAAGTTGGTAAGCTAACCCTATGCACTTGCACCTATATATAGAAGTTTGTCCACCTTAAAATGTGTCTTGTAACCGATGTGGGACTTCCAACAAACACACCAAAGGTTCCCAAAATAGAATGAAGTCTTGTAACCGATGTGGGACTTCCAACAAACACACCAAAGGTTCCCAAATACATTTACCACAAGCCTTAAAAGGCACAAGTGCTACACAAAATCTATTTATTCCCGAAACTATTCATTGAATCTATTAAGTTCTAAAATATTTTGGTAATTGTGACAGTAATTCCCGTATTTTGATTATTTTGTCATTTTAGTCCCTATAATTTTAATTGGCTCGATTTTGATCCTAAATTTATGACTTTGTTTCAATTTGGTCTAATTAATTACAACTCTTAACATTTTTTTATGACAAATATGTGTATACATGGCGCGTGTCATATTTTTTAAAGTAAAATTATAAATTTATTAAATTCAGTAAGTTAAACTCAACCAATTCAATAATTATTTTTCTTAAAAAAAAATATTAATATTATCAATTTGACCAAATTGGTACAAAATTTAAAGTTAAAGAGTCCAAATTAAGCTAGTTGAAAATGAAGAGACTAAAATGACACAATGGATAAAATGCTGGGACCACCGGTGTAATTTACCCCAAAATATTTAATTCAAACATATTAAATTCTTGAAAGGATTACAAAAATGAAATATATGCTCAAAAATATTATAAATTAGTAAAAGACCTACCTAATTTAGATTTTATTACAAAAAAATCTTAATTTTTTATTTTTTCTTTAAAATGTGTTTTATTTAGTTATGTGTTTAAACTTGTTGATCGGAACCTAAATATTACACATTTGGCCAACTAAAATATATTTTATTAATCTATTTATTTATATTATTTTATAGGGAAAATTACAAACACCCCCTTCGAGGTTTAGTGAAAATACAGATTCCCCCCTGAGGTTTGAGAAATTACAAATTGCCCCCTGAGGGTCAAATTTGCATAACAAATTAGGGGGGAATCTGTATAAAAATAAAAACCTCAGGGGGTAATTTGTTATGGAAATATATATCTCAGGGGGCGGGATGTAATTTCTCAAACCTCAGGGGGGAATCTGTATTTTTACCAAACCTCGAGGAGGGTGTTTGTAATTTATCCTATTTTTATAATTTTTTGTGTTTTTGTGTGTATGTATATATTTTAGGTGTTTGTACATAAATTTATATATATAGTACTTTTTAGATATTTTGTATATTATATTACTAATTATTTAAAAAAATAAAATAAATAAATAAAAAGAAAAAATGATGGCGGACATCACCACCTTCCCCTCCATTATCCCTAAATTATATATATATATATAAAATATTATTTTATTTTATATACATTAACGCGGAAATGCAGCAAGTAGATGAAGAACATAGATTATGAAATCAAAATGGACAATAAATTGAGAAACAGAATTGGAATGCACTTATTAACCAAAATCATTTAAATAAAACTTTTAATTAACATACAGAACATACAAAAAATAACTTACAATTACAATCGTAGCAACTACAAGGATCTTAATTGGGTTACAAACGGGAAGAGGTAATTGTCACTCAAAACTTCTCTATTTTTTCTGTGTTTTCCTAAAAACTGAAGACTGAGTTCATATATTCAATAGATTACATTATATAGAAAAGAAAAGTAGCATGTGATTGATGAAGGCAGCTGGCAGCGCATGGGGTAAAGCAGATGCTGTCGGTTGCTTTCGGTGGAGTGATTGCACGGATGAGTGGCTTTAGTAACAACTGATTGAGTGAATAGTGACAGTGAACAGTAAAAGTGAATAGAAACTTTTACTATTCATAACTTTCGGTGGAACATGTGAATATAGGAATCAGTATAGATACAAATTAGTAGCTTTTCCCAGAAGAGTATTGATTGAAGCTAATTTGTATTTATAGGGCATCTTATGTTGATCAGGCATATGGGTCCTGAGCATCTTGGAACTCAGATCTTCCATATGAGATAGGTTGAGTAGTTGAACCTTCAGAAGATTGTGACTGGTCTGAACTGTCTTCTGAATTTTCTGAACTGGTTGACTGGGCTTCATCTTGATCCATAATTTGGCAGACTAACTGGAGCACTTCATCTTTGGATAATTTGGACTTGCTTTTGGATTTGATTTTGGGCTGAGCAGGAGGTGAACTGGGCTTTGACTGAGCCTTGGATTTGGATTTTGATTTGGGCTTCGATTGAGTCTTGGGCTGAGCCGGTACTGTAGGAGCTTTGGACTTAGCCTTGGACTTTGATTTATCAGTATTGGGCTGAATCTGAATCTTTGATTTGGATGACTTGGGCTTGGAACCACTAGATGAGGGGCTTCCAAGGTTGATTGGAGGAAGGCTGGGCTGACTTCCTTGGCTGATTGCAGCAGTTGGGTTCTGCTGGGCTTTAACCATTGTAGGAGTAGGAGCACATTGATCAGTTGGGAATTCTTCTTGAACAATCTCAAAAATACGGGGCAAATTGTACTTAGCCCACCATTTGACTGAGTGATGTCGGATGATTATGTTACCATCAATTCCATAATGCCATTTAAATATCCAAGGAATTTTATATTTGGATATAAAAATTAACAATAATGGAAATGATCTTTGATGAGCAGTGAATGGGTAAACAGTAGCAAAATAGTTGATTAATTCAAGCAGATCATCAGGAAGAATATCTGAAATGGCGCCATAATGAGTCCACCATCGCAAAAACCAGGAAGATAATTCTGACTTGAATTTTTGATCAAAAGAAATGAACCAGGTGTGACTGAAAGTTTCATTTTGGTACAAGAAGATCTTGAACCAGGCACCAATGTAATCATGGTAATTATATTGAATAGAATGACCAGGTAAATCACGAAACTGATAAGGAGGACCCCATTTAGCTAAGGAAACAATGTTGTGAATGTAAATAGAATGATATAGAACCTTGCTAGCATAAGTTCGATCATAAATGGGTTTGATTAAAATTGATTGGTGATAAATTAGGATGTCTTTGTAGTAGGTGAGTGTTTTCTCTGGATGGGAAAGAATGAAATGGCATCCAGAGCCAAAATTGGATTTAGCAATTTCATGGATAGTTTGACTCTTGGGGTGACTGGGTTCTTTGAAGAACAGATTGGTGGTGTGCAATTTAACATAATCAGATCGAGAAGACCTAATTGGATTAGCAGGGAATGGAGTAACTGAAACTGCTTGGCTAGAAGAGGCAAAAGGATCAGAAGCCAAAGCAAAAGAGTAATTGGGTCTGGGAATGTTACCAAGAGCTTGGTAACGATTGACCATTTCAATTGGGTGGTACTGGGTAACTAATTCCAAAGGAGGAGGAACAATTTGTTGATTAGGTTTACTAGATGGGACCAAAGCCTTGGAAGGAGGCCTTGGACGAGACATCTGTTGAATCAAGAAACAATGATTAGTAGCAGAGAGTTAACAACCAGATAAAAGATCAAGACAATTTTGATGATGATTCAAACAATTGTAATTATGAGCAAGTAAATTGCGACAAGCTTGAATCTGATTGTAATTGATAAATTGGGCTCTTTTAGTAGTGTTTCGGGCTAATTTGAGGCGGTGAATACGGTAGGTCAATTGTTTGATCAAGGTTTTGAAATGGGTAATTCGGGATTTGTGATAAAAAAGAAATGGTGTAGCAGGTGCAATCATCCCTTACCCTCCTGTAAAAATTCCCCGGTAAGAAAATCAGGGAGGAAATTTTGACAACCAGGTTTGTACTCAATATCAAAATAAAAAATACTTAAAATAGATTGCCAACGAGCAAAAATTTGCTTACTAGCAAGATTTTGAACATCTTTTTGTAAAACATATTTAGCAGATTTGCAATCAACACGAAGTAAAAATTTTTGATTTAAAATATCATCTTGAAATTTACTAATACATAAAATAGTAGATAAATTTTTTTTTTTAATAGTACTATAATTTAATTGTGCTTTATTCTAGACACCAGAATGATAGCGAACAATTTGTTCAGAGGAAAGAGAAGTGACTTTCTGAAGAAGAATGCCACCATAACCAATATCAAAAGCATCAGTTTGAATAATTTTGAATGAGTTCTCAGTAGGAATACCAAGACAATGAAGAGTTTTAACATAGGACTTGACTTGTTGAACAATAGCAGTATGAACAGAAGACCAATGAAGAGGATTATCTTTTAATCGATCAAAGAGAGATTAATAGACTTTCCTAAGGTCTTTGTAGAACTCAGCAATATAATTAAGGGATCCTAGAAATCGTTGTAATTGGGTTTTATCAAGAATTTCATCAGGAAACTTAGAAGCAAACTCAATAGAGCGACTAATTGGGAGAATAGTATTATGGTGAATGTCATATCCTAAAAACCTAACTTTAGTTTGAAATAATTTAATTTTAGGGTTAGATATGACTAGACCATGACTTTTGATTGTATAAAAGAATGTAGTTAAATGTTTCCAATGTTCACAGATGGATTTGGAGAAAATTAATATGTCATCAATGTAAACAATAGAGAAATGACTAAATGGGTTGAATATGTCATTCATGATATTTTGAAATTCACTAGGGGCATTTTTTAATCAAAATGGCATAACATTCCATTCATATTGACCAAAAGGTGTATTAAAAGAAGTTTTATATCTATCTTTTGGGTGAATTTGAATTTGCCAAAAACCACTTTTAAATCAAATTTACTAAAAATAACAGCTTGATTAAGTCTTTTAATTAAATCTTTTTTTTATTAGGAATAGGATATCGAATCCATTCTAAAACAGCATTTAATGGTTTGTAATTAATAACTAAGCGAGGGACACCTCGTTCTAATTCAGTATTTTTATTAACATAAAAAGCAGGGCAAGACCATGGTGATTTACTAGGACTAATAATACGATTTTTTAATAATTCATTAATTTCTTTTTTGCACATTTCAAGTAGTTCATGATTCATTTGAATAGGTCTAGATTTAGTAGGTATTTGTCTTTCATTAAAATTTTTGATATATGGCAAAGTAACTACATGCTTTTTCCTATGCCAAAATGTAGTAGGTAAAGATGAACAAACATTTGATTCAAGTTTTAATTTAAAATCATTGATCTGAGAAATGATAACAGGATCAGTAAATTGTTGATCAATTCTTTTATAATTAATTTCTTCTTTAAGAAAATTGATTTGTCGAGTTAATCTATTAATAGTATGAGAAATAGAACAATCTTTTAATTGATTTAATTCTAACATTTCAGGTGGAGATAAAAATTTAAATGTAACAGGTTGACCTAAAACATGAGTATTAATGCCTATACTAGATGTAGTAAATGGATAAAGTAAATATATGAATGGGGTACCTAAAATAATTTTATCAGTCATGTTTTTAACTAAAATAAATGAGGTTTTCAAGCATATATTATCCTGGCAAACATGTACTTTAGGTAATTTATATTTAATATGCATTTTATTACTATTAGCAGAGGTTAATTTCTCATGACATTTTTCATAATATTTAGTAGAAAGCAATCCTTATTGTACACAATTTAAATCAGCACCAGTATCTATTAGAGCAATTAAGTCTAATTCAAAATCATCAATAACTATTTTAATTTGTGAATACCATTTTTGCATATAGAAGTTATTAATTAGATTTAATCTCTTGTTGTTAGGATTATCAGTTTGGGAGCGGTTATCAAATATTAGTTTTTCAGGATTAGTTGGATCAGAATCATGATCAGAATTATGCGCAGATTCATATGGACATTCTTGGTTAGTTTGGAAATTGTCTAAACTTTTATTAAGTTTTAGGGTAATGATTTCATCTTTAATTTGCGATCTTTATTTTGTAATTCTTTAATAGTTTGTTTAATGTGATGGATTTCATCTTGTAAATCTTGAAGAGTAATTTCTTTGTGTTTATTCTTAAATCGATTTAGAGTTTTGGATAGACTAATGATAGGTTTATCAATTTTAGGTTTATCGTCAGGATAAAGTAATAAAGATTTTAATTTATCAATATATTTTTGTTTTAATTCTGGATCATCTAATTTACTAATTAATTCAATAAGAGCAGATTCTTCTTGGCTTTGTTTAGTAAGAACAGAAATTTGTTTAACTGGTTTACAACAAACATCATTACATCCTAATTTAATATTATTACCAGAATCTTCACTAGATGAAGGAGAATCAGAGGAAGTATTTGGATGATCAGAAGAGGAATCACTAATAGATTGATTTAATTGAAAAATTTCATATAATTGATTTTTGGAATCATTATCAATTTGAAGTTGATTGACTCGATCTTTGAGTTTTTATTTTTCTTTACATTTATTAGCATAATGTCCTTTTTGACCACAATTGTAGCATGTAATATCTTTATTAGATTTAGATTTTGGATGTGATTTAGATTTATAATGTTTCTTTTTGGGTTTCGTATAAAATTTATCATTTGATTTAGAGGGTGAATAATCTTTGCGATATTTGGTAGAATATTTGGATCTATGTTTATGTTTGGAATATTTGTGGGATTTCCTTCGAGAGGGTGCAACAAGAGGTAAACCATATTATTCACAGAAATTTCCTAATTTATATTTAGCTTTATATTTATCTTTAGTAGCTTTTTGACTAAGTTTAAGATCAATACACATTTTTAATCCTTCTTTTTGAATAGTGCTAATTATATCACCATATGTTAAATTATCATATTCAATAATACCAGTAGGTTGACTAAGAACATCTCGAATTTTATGGGCAAATAAACTAGGTAAGCCATTAATAAATTTTTCTTTCCAAAATGATTTTGTACAGTTTTCTCTTAACATAACTCTAGAAGTAAAAACATATTTATACCATCTAAAATCACTTAAGGTTGGACAAGTAAGATTACTAAGTTGATCATGTATGCGAGAATAAATATTAGTAGGTGTGCCTATGAAATGTCTAACAATTGTGTAGATTAATGTATTAATACCATCAGGGTGACAACAACCAATAGTTTCATCAAAAATAGGTAGATCATTTTCATCAACTTGGTTAGCATAAATAATAGAGTCTCATTGATCAGTAGTAAGATATTTTTCCCACCAAGATTTGAGCATACCAATGAAACCAGAAGTAATAAGAGTAACAATTTCAGGTTGTGAATATTGGGGATAATTCAAAAGATAACTGTTTGAGACCGTAGATAAATGATTTAATTTTTGGAGGATTTGATCTTCACTGAGACCATCATTATTCCACTAATATAAATGTTTAGCAGAAACAGAGAATTGATTACTAATATTAGTTTCTTCAAATTGGAGATCGGGTGGAGTAGGTTTTGTATACCAAATTTTGGTAGTTTGAGGATTAACTTTGGGATAATGGATTTTATTAAGATTAGAGGGTTGAAACTATTGAGCTAATTGATTAATTTCATTATCAGTATTATCAGTGTTAGAGTGAGAAGAAGTAGTATCAGTAGGAGCTTGTTGATTTAAAACAATAAGACCTTTATCCTTAGAAGGAGAAGCTGTATCAACAGTAAATAATTTACTGAAGAGTTGTTCAATAGCTTTGACAGTAGTTTGATCATTGGTGACTAGACTAGTTTTTTTAGTACGATTACTAGGGAGATTAAGCAAAGGTTGATCTAAAGGTTGTTTAGTAGATGTAATGGTAGTGGAATCTAAAGTTGTTTCTATTTTGTCTAATTGTTTACCAATTGTCTTTAAGCATTGATTAGTGTAATTATTTTGTTCAATGACTTTTTTAATTTCAGGGTCGGAGCTAGGTAATTTAAAGGGAGAGGCTGGAATGTCAGATCCTTGATGTTCAATAATTATATTTTCTAATGGAGGATGATTAGAGCTAACTGAAGTTGTAGCAGAAGTTTTCCATTTATGTTTTATGATTGTATTTACTCTTTTGTAATGTTTTTCAACATATTCAAATAAAGGTAATTCAAAACCATATTCAATCATAAAATTATACCATTGTCGAGTTATGTTGGATTGTTGGATAGTATCATATTTGGCACGATAAGCTTGTCGTATCGTTTTATTTTCTTTGGATCGAAAATCAATTAATAATTTATCTAAATCAGGAGTAAATGCTTTTTTGATTGTCATAAGTTGAGGATTGATTGGATGTGTAACTTCGAAATCAATTTGAGTAGGAGAATTTTGAGATTCTGCATCGTCATCGGGTAAATGTGTGTGAGTTGAATAAACAGGTTTACTAATTTGTGAAGTTGTAGAATTATCAATTCCTTTTAATTTGCTTTGAGAGGTTTGAGAGGTCAGACCAAGATTTAGTTGACTATTTTTCCTAAATAGAGGAGTATTAAATATTTCATGTTTAGTTTCAATTTCAGTAGGGACACTAGATGTACTATGCCTAGAAGATTGACTACGATTAAATTTAATACGAACAGAACCATTATTGTATTGTTGAATGTCTTGAATATCTTGGATTGAAGATTGTTGTTGATTATGTTTGTAATTTTCGTTAACAGTAATCCATTGATCTGGGAGATCTATATTTTTTCATTCAATCATTTGGGGAACATTGATATGTGTATCAGTACTGCTACTTTGAATTAACAGTGTTTTATCATTGGGACTTTTATGTAAAGCCTGAACATTTAAATTGGTTTTCATACATTTATAATGAACACGATAAATTAAAGCAATATTATGAACTTTTTCTTTCATATTAGTAAATGATCCATTTAATTGGATATTTAGAGTTAATGCATCTAAAATATGTGGATCTCGTAAGCTTAAAGTAAAGTCAGGAAAACAATTAAAATGTACTGGGCCTTTATGAAGACCAGTTTCCATCATACCCATTAAGCTATCATTGTAATTAAGAAAACGAGCATCACGTAAACATAATAAAACAGAAGTCTTTTTACCAACCATAGTTAAAGGATTAACACCAACCTGTATCAAACCAATATGGATAAAATTATAACCATTTTTAAAATGTCTTTTGATTAAGTTAGCATCAAATAATTGACAAGTTTCCCTAAGTTTTTCTAAAGCATAAACTTGTTCAATAGTTTTAACACGCAATGTAACTTTGAAAGCATTCTGTATAAAGGTAGTTTTATAAATTTCTTTAATTGGCAACTTTGGTATATTCCATCTTGAATCAATTTTATCATTTTGTATTTCAACATCTTCTTCATTAATTACTAATCCTTGATTAGGTATTGAGGGCAAACCTGTTGACCTAGAACTGACTGAGGAGTTACTTCTAAATAATCGATTCATTGTTCTGTTTAATTAATCAGTTTTACAGATATCTTAATTCATACCCTATTCTTGTCAGTTTTATCACATACCTAGTATACATACATACCCTATCTATGAACCGCAAAGTCTGAAACTGTCTAATCTGAAGGACTTACTCTAGACTGGGAAGAAGTGAGTGACTTAAACTAGGTGGATAAACGCAGACTGATCTTGTGGGTGATTAAGATGAACTGAAAACAAGATTAATTGAATAAACAACGAAAAGGATTAATTAGAAGAAACTGAGCAGTTAGAAACAGGATACAACATAACGATGGCTCTGATACAAAAAAATAAAATACTATCTATAAAATAATATTTTATTATATAAAAAAATAAAAAACATATAATTGGTGTCGGCAGCCCTCGGTTGCCCGACACCCTCCACTGCTATATATATATTATTTTATTATTTGTTTGTTTCTTTTTGCAGATCTTTTGCCTATGAGAGGCCAAGACCAAGCAAAGAGGGGAAGGAAGGAGAGGGAGCTCGGGGCAGAGAGCTCCAGGCCAGGGCTTGGCCCAAAATGGAAGTGTTTAATTTGTAAATATTAGTGTGTTAAACAATTTTTTTGTTTTAGGATAGAGATGAAATATTGATCAAATAAATGAGATAAATTGTATTTAATATTTTTAGTTTTGATTTGATTTAGATACAATTGTATAATTTTAGATATTTTTGTGCAATAAAGGTTTTATTCAAATCATATTATACAATAGCTTTCACTGCTACATATTAGAATTGTTAGACAGCCATACCTAATAAGACGGGTAATGTATCAACCATAGTTTAGTTTAGTGGTAACGATTGGTACTAAGCGAAGATGATTTGTGACTTTCTGATTTTGATATACAAATCCTCTTGACGATGTATTTCTAATCAATTTACATCATAGTATTCAAATAAATGATTTTCTAAGGACTGAGTATAATTATTCCCAATTATGAGGTTAATGGTGGATTCGAAATCCTAAGATATTTATTTTATTTTGTTTAATTAATTAGTTTAATTTTCACTCCAAATATTACGCAACCAAATCTAAATTTTTAAAATAAATTATTCATCATTAATTCCCGTTAATCGACACTTGGTCTTAACCGCTATTCTACCGAGTAGTTGTTTTTACTTGGTTTTAAATAAAATATTTTGGTGTACAAACAGCCATATTAATTTTTAGTGCCGTTGCCAGGAACCAAAAATAGAATTATTTAATTTAGAGATTTGTTTATAAAAAAAAAAAAAAAAATAGAAAATAAAAAATTGAGTTTAGTTTCTTTTTGTAGGAGAAATATAAACTTGAAAAAAAAAATCCTTTTAAAAAAGAAAAAGAAAATCAAAATTTTGACATCGTGGCACAGAAATGAGATACTCATACTGGATATATAACTTGTGGACTAATGTGGATTAATCACCTCTATTGGACATCTAACTTGGAGGACAAATAAAGACAACTGATTACTAACTACTAACTACCGGCTAATAACTTCTGACTACTAACATTTAATTTATTGCAATTTCTTTTATTCTGTAAATTTATTATTATTATTATTATTTTCTAGGAGGTCTTATACCTCTTTTATTTTATTCCAATTTAGTTTATCGCAATTTTTTTATGCCCCCGAAATTCGAAGAAACGCCCTAAGATAAGTCAAGAAAATTTCTATTTTTGATGTCTTTTAGTTGATAGAATAGGCAATGTTATAATAATATAACATAGTCGGAGCAATGTAGTCGCTAACCGCAGGTCAAAACGTGTGGGTAAGGGTTGAACCTAGACTCTGATATCAAGTTGTGATGCCCTAATTTCTACTCTGAGGTTTAGGGTAATATAGCGATCCTGATTTAGACCCGACCCATTTATTGCCTTTGAATCTGGGAAACCATATCCATAGCGGTCATTCTTCTTTCATTCATGTTTGGTTATACTTATGGGGTTGACACCACCTTCCTATCTCACTCTTGGTGTCTCTACTGGTTTTTGGGGTCGACGCTAGTCTTCCTAGGGTTGACACCACCTTGCTGCTGTGTTTTGGGTGTTGCTGCTGTTTTTTGGGGTCAACACCACGGGTTCTGGGGTCGACCCTTTTCTTTGCTGCAAACATAAGTGTCTTAGCATTTCTTTTTTAGGGTCGACACCACTGCCTTGGGGGTCGACCCCTGTGAGTTTTTCTCATATTTTGGATTCGATTTGGGCCCTACCTTTTGGGGGATTTTTGACTTATTCTTTTCATCGACTTTAGGGATATTACACTACTACTATAAAAAGACCCAAACACTCTTTTCTCATTCATTCTTTTCTCTTTCTCTCTCTTTTTCTTCCTTTAAACTGTGAATATCTCTCTTTCTCTTTGAAACTCAACTTTTCTTACATAGATCTCTAGATCTATTCGGTTAGAGACATCTTTTCACCCTGGTCCTTTGAGAAAGGTTGTAGATCTCATTAAGGGCTTTCTTTTGATCCAAGAGCTTCGTAGTTTCACCGACTTTGAGTTTTCCCGAGTTTTCCTGTTCACTTTTTGAGGTAGGGATTACTTTGACCTTTTTTTTTTATTTTTATTTTTTAATGATTTTTAACTTAGTTATTTGTCTCTTTAAACAAAAATTGTGATTTGGATATTTTTGGATAAATCTAGAGTTTTGGTTTTGAAATCAAAAGAGGGGTTTCAAAATGGGTTCATGTATATGGTTGTGGCGTTGTAAAAATGGTTAGGTAGTGATAAATGGTGGATTTTGTCCATAGAAATTGATTTTTAAAGAAAATGGGGGGTTTTACCCTAAATTGTGAAAATTTGATTTTTGTAAAAAGAAATGGAATTGATGTTGGTTTTATGGAATTGGAACAATGATGATGATGAGAATGGAGTTGGATATAAATTATCACTCCTAATTGCAAATGTTGGAAAGTATATCTGTGTTGAAATTTAATTGTCTGTTTAAAGATATTTATTTTGGGCTATTGGAGGATGATAACTACGATTGTTGTAGAAATTGCATAAGAAGTAGGTAAATTGAAACTAACTTTTCATCCATTGCATTGAGCATTGTAACATGTTTAACACATTGAAAATGATTATCGTTTTGAGAAAAATAGGTGAATACCTTCGTAAATCTGGGTAGGAGTGTAGTTGTGGTATTATGTTGGCTTGAGTGTCCTTGGTGAAAGTTTAGAAACCTGCGTAGTTAGGTGTCGAGCCTTTCAGTTAATACTGGTAAAAATGACAAATTGATAGTGCTTGTAGACACGTCATAGAGATTCTCAGTGTTGTATCAATTGCCCTATGTTCTCTTGAAAATGAATTGATTGCATGAATTGTGATATAAACATGGCATTGCATGGTTTTGAAAAGAGATATACAATGTTTTGGCAAGAGCATTTCATATGCATTTACCTTATAACTTTGTTAAGATTCACACACTGTGTTAGAGTATATTTACTGGACTTTGGCTCACCTTATGTGGAAAAAACCATTTCCAGGTGCTAATGATATACTTCCACCAAGGCAATAGTTTAGGAGGACTTGGAACCGAGAACTTCTATTTTTGTTATTGTTGTATTTACTTTGTACAAGCCTAGGGCTTTATTTGTATTGAGTTTAAACTTACTTTTGTTGTAACCAAGCACTGTCTTGGAAAGTTGTAGCCAATAGGGCATTACATATCTATTTAACTTTTAATTCATATCTTTTGTTTAAAACACATGCTATAGATTCAAGGTTAGGGCTTATGAATATATAAATGCATGTGTTACTCCTTTGTACATTTCAAGTATATGAATTGAAGGACTTTATTCTTGGATTATGATGTTGTTTACTTAATCATTACTCTCAATTTATCGTAATTATTCTCGGGGCGTTACAACTTGGTATCAGAGCGTACCGGGCTTGAATACTTTGGGTGAGTGGGAAGTGGTTCTTACGACAATGGGTTAATCTTGCTTGTTGTGTGTATGCTACACTATGTGATAACATGTTTATATGGCTGAATGGGTATGGAATTTAATTTCTAAGATGTTGATTGGGTCTTTGAGTTTCCAGAAGTCCTGTTAGAAGAGCACTTGATCACTGCTATTTTTAACTGAAACTTTGGCAACGTCGCAGGACGATCATTATCTAGAAAGGAAATTCATATGTGTTTATGTGATTTTGTGCTTATGTGGAGTGAATCAATTATTGTCCACCGCATAGGACGCGAGTAAGTTAGCTTCGACACATTTGTAAATGTGCTAATCTCTTGTGCTACCTTCATTAGGATGTCAAGACATGGACGTGGTGTTGGTAGGCGTAGCAGGCCTAGATGGTAGGAGGTGCTGTAATTGGATGATATTCCGGTGTGGAGGAAGGGGTTGGTCAGGCTGATGTGGCCGAACCGATCGGTCAATAGGCCATGGGTGCTTTAGCTCGTGAGATGGCGGGAGCTTTGCGAGAATCTATGGACATTCTTAGAGCTGATAATCATGTCCAGGCCTAGGTTGATGAGACAAGGCTGTTGTTTTTGAAGATGAAGTTCTTTCGGTCGAATCCGGATGAGTTTTTTGAGGATCCGAATGAGCCACTGAAGGTGAATGAGTGGTTGGAGCAAATGGTGAACACGTTCAAGATGCTTGGCATCGAGGACAATGTGCTGAGAGTGACCTTGGTATCCTTCCAGCTGAAGGAAAATGCGGGTCAGTGGTAGAAGTATGCACGTGGGCACATTGGAGTGACTTAGAAGGCCTTTGTCAATGCTTTCTAAGACAAGTTTTTACCTCCCACTGTTAGGGAGAAGTTGAGGGAGCAGTTCTTGAAGCTCAAGCAGCTTAACACACTAGTAACTGAGTTTGAGGCTACTTTTACTAGTTTGTTGAGGTTTGCGTCGATGTTGGTAGCGACGGAAGAACCCATTGCTTGGAGTTTGAGAAGAGGCTAAGGACCGAACTCATTTCCAAGGTGGTTGTGTCTATTATTCAGGATTACGGTCGTCTTGTGAAGGGGGCAGCTCACTTAGAGACTGTGATACAAACTGAGGAGGAGAGGATAAGGGGCTCCAGGCAGAGGAATTAGGAGGTTCAAGGGGAGACTCGGGACAGTAAGAGGCAGAGGGGTTCTAGCTCGCATCAGTTCCAAAGAGCACAGTCTAGGTCCATTTTTCCTCTACCAAGTTCTAGGTCAGGGAGAGGTGGTTAGGAAGGGATCACTTGTTTCAAGTGTGGCCAGTTGGGTCATAAGTCAACAGTTTGCTCGCAGAAGGGAGGAGGGCAACAGTCTGCACCGTCGGCGGCTCGATCTTAGAGCAAGAGTCAGGGGAGAGGGAAGCCGCCTACCTGTAACGCCCTGACTTTCGGGTCGTTAATAAATCAAATCAACCACAAATTTATAATTGCAGATAGCTCATAATCTCAAATATACAAATCGTCTCCATAAATAATTAACTCAAATATCTCCAAAACATAAATTATACAAATCTCCAAAAATAATATATAGTTGTGGACTAAAAAAAATTCTCCAACTCAAATAATCTCTTTAGATGCTTCAACTCCAATGGCCACTAAATTTGCTCCACGCCTAAAAAATAAATTAATTCGGGAAGTATACAATACAACAAGAATAACAAGGCTCGGACAGAAAATAAATCAACAGAGATCCAACAATTACACAACCGATTAGATTCAATAATCAAGCAATTTACCAAATTGCACAAACAAGTTAACTTGACATATGATAATTTATCTAGAACCAAATACCCGGTCCTACTCGGTACATGACTAGTGACTGGCCTCACCCCCCTTACCCAAGCACAACCACTTATTCGGGCTATTGGTACAGAGCATATTCGCAAAGTCCACTCGATCCATGTACGGAGCATTTCCATGTCATTTAGCCAGACAAATCAACATTTCCAACACAGAATAACTACACAGAGTTCATCAAATGACTAGAGTAATCAAATGAATCAACAACGAATAATTCCACAGAATTTATCAAATGATCAGAATAATCAAGAGAAGTACAAATTTATTGGAATTAAAAATAAACTCTTTGCAAAGAGAATTTAGGAAGCATATTGTATACCACCGAATTACCTCAAAAATACGGGGTTTCACAATCTATCCCCCTTAAACAAATTCCATCCTCGAAATTCACAATCTCTAGTACTCCAAAATATTTAACAACTATTATCTCATTGAATAACACGCTTTCGCCACGCACTCTGAAATAAACAACGATTTATTTATTTATTTATTTTTATATCTCAAATATCAATCATTTTTTTTTAACCTCAAATACTGAATCGAATTATTAATCACCCAACAGATCCCATGTAAGACCTAATCCCTACGCTCTGATACCATTCTGTAACGCCCCAACTTTCGGGTCGTTAATAAATCAAATCAACCACAAATTTATAATTACAAATAACTCATAATCTCAAATATACAAATCGTCTCCATAAATAATTAACTCAAATGTCTCCAAAACATAAATTATACAAATCTCCAAAAATAATATATAGTTGTGGACTAAAAAAAATTCTCCAACTCAAATAATCTCTTTAGATGCTTCAACTCCAATGGCCACTAAATTTGCTCCACGCCTAAAAAATAAATTAATTTGGGAAGTATACAATACAACAAGAATAACAAGGCTCAGACAGAAAATAAATCAACAGAGATCCAACAATTACACAACCGATTAAATTCGATAATCAAGCAATTTACCAAATTGCACAAGCAAGTCAACTTGACATATGATAATTTATCCAGAACCAAATACCCGGTCCTACTCGGTACATGACCAATGATTGGCCTCACCCCCCTTACCCAAGCACAACCGCTTATCCGAGCTATTGGTACAGAGCATATTGGCAAAGTCCACTCGATCCATGTACGGAGCATTTCCACGTCATTTAGCCAGACAAATCAACATTTCCAACACAGAATAACTACACAGAGTTCAACAAATGACTAGAGTAATCAAATGAATCAACAACGAATAATTCCACAGAATTTATCAAACGATCAGAATAATCAAGAGAAGTACAAATTTTTGGGAATTAAAAATAAATTCTTTGCAAAGAGAATTTAGGAAGCATATTGTATGCCACCGAATTACCTCAAAAATATGGGGTTTCACACTACTTGTTATTAGTGTGGGCAGTCAGGGCTGTAGATATCCCATTTTGACCGCCTCTAAGTCTCGGCAGCTCACTCTGAACACTCAATGATGAAATGTTACGTTGTACAATCGTTTGATTTCTTCAGCAAAAGGCTTCGATTTCAAGCTTTAAAAAACCTAAAACTTGCTCCTCCTTTAAACCAAAATCTTATTTTTTTCTGACCTAACCACTCAGGGAACTGCTGATCAATAGATGGCTAGCAGGCCATTTTCATGTGGTCGGCCGGCCATGTTTCCAGATAGCAGATATTTTGTAACAACTAGCTATTCCCATGTGCATGCTTTGCACCAGCTGTCTCTTTGTTGATATTTCCGGCGTGAGAACCTATTTTTCTATAAATACAAGACCTCCTCTCATGGTTTGGGGTTAGAAAATTTTTGCCAAGAGCTATAACTTGTCCAACACACTTCCCTCTTCTCTTGCAATATACATACATTACACATACACCTTCTAATCTTAAACTTGAATCTTTTGCTGAGGTTCTTGAACCTAACTTCAGCTCCTTGAGAGTGCTTGATTTGTGGTTTGTGAACTAAGAAGAACATCATCTCTTTAAAGGGGTAATCTTTGAACTCTTTAACCGTCTTTTCTCCCTCTTTTTCTTGTATTTTTATACTGATTTTAGAGTTGTTTTTAAGCGTATAATGTGACTTAAAGTCACAAAAAGAGGAGGGTTTAGCCACCCTTCCTTAGGCTTTGTTTTATAGCTTGTTGCTTTGATTTTTTCTATTTTATTTCCGTTGGTTTTGGCCATTGTTTTTTGGAGTTTAGCGGCTGTTTAGAGTTTTTATTTAATTTATGCTTTGAATATTGAACTTGTGTTGTTGTAAGTCCTCATGGATTTTGTGTATAGACCATAGCTTCTAATCCATTTGAGTTGATAGCCTTTTCCTTCATTTATATAGCTTTCATGTGTTTATTCATACCATTGTAATCATCCACCTTTTCATTAGCACTCTTCAATCTCTCTCCTTTATTCATTTATTTGGATTAAGAGTTGTATCAAACAAAAGATTGTTTCTTAAGGCATAAGAAAGAGACCCCTCATGCTAAATGGTTTAACCTCTGTAGAGGTTCATTACTAGGGCATTAAATCTCTCTTATGCTGAGCATGATCTCTTGTTTTACACTCCCTTTTTCGCCGGTGCATTTATTTCGAAGGGACTAATTTTCTAGTTAGACCCTTGGAAATCACAAAGGAAAGAGTCATTATAGTTCATTATCGAGTTTGGATTCGGAGTCATTATCGCCTTTTTTGGGTTTGACTCCAAATTCATTATCACTCGTAAATGGGTTTGATTCTTCCTTTGTAATTTCTCCCGTAGAAAAGGGCTTGAAAAGCTCATTTCTTGAGTCAAGTCATGCTTGCTATTCTTTATTGCTTTTGGACTTAGTGGACGTAATCATCATCTTTAGACAAAAAGGAAGAAAAGATAAGAAAATGGAAAGGTAAGTAAAAAAGAGCTAATAAAGTTGGAATAAAAAGGGTAAAAAGGTAATAAAATTTGGTTAGGTTTAGTCGAGTGTTATACTGAACCTATTGCACCTTGAATCATTGCATACTATTTCAGTGATGTTTGATGATTCATGAAGCAAGTCTACCCCTTCCCTTGAGGTAACTCCACGATAGGGATAAGGCATTGTTTGTCCTTTGTTGCATTTATTAAGCTCTTGTCCTACTCTTTCTAAGATCATCACGCAACAAATTTGTGATGATTGATGATTTGAGAATCGAATCTACTCCTCCCTTGATCATCTTCAAGATAGGGAAGGGCAAAGAGGACAAACATCTCTTGGAAACATTCTTTATTGCTGTGTTTCAACTCTGTTGCAGCAGGGTATTCCCTAGAAACAGTGGCCGGCTGACCATCATTTTGTATGGCTGATCACTCTCTTAGGCCGGTCGACCACCTATTTTGTACAGGTAGTGGTATTTTTATAGCAGAGTAGATCCTGAGGCCAAAACAGAACAATTTTTGGACTGTAAACAGAGTAGGTTCTGGCAGCAAACAGAGAGGTTTTCGGAGTGCGTTCTTGGTTGTGTACATGCGATTCACCGCCTCCTATTCAAGTCCATTAGATTAGTAGCTTTAATATTCATATATGTAATTAATTAGTTGCTTGGCTTTTATTTGAATTTGTAATAATTAATTAGTTCAATTTATTCAATTGTGTTATAATAATTAGTTAAATTAGGACATTCATTCGAACCCTCTTGTGTGAGGGCAAACATGTAATATTTATATGTCTTCCAATTCCTATTTCTTTCTCCCTTTTAGTTACATGCTTATCTTAGTTGCATATAATATCACATTTTCATTTTATATCATTGCCATGCTTTGTATCCATTTTTGCATGCATTAGGTTCGGTTCATCATCCTAAAATCATTTTCATTTCCTACTTAGTTGAATACGTGCGTTGCCATATGACATGTTAATAAGCCCAACCTAGTAGTTGTATTTTGCATGCGTTGCATTAGCCACTTGTATAATTAGGACCATGCATTTTTCTAATTATTTTCTTTTCTTTGGCTTGCCTCGGTTGAGTACCAGGTGAGCATTTTTCGCTTTAGCATATTACATGTGTGTTTGTGTTGCCATGTCAAGCATATTACCATGAGGCTATGTACTTATCTGAAATACCTCTTTGAATGCTTATGGATGAAGGCTATTTCGCTTAAGTTGGAATGACTTTGATAAATGTACGTTTGAGTTTTCTTTTCATTCAAGTAGCACATATTCAAAACTCTTTTCAAATAAACATGAAATCAAAGCATTCCAAAGTGGGTGACGTAGTCTATACTTGTGTGCCTCACATAGTAAGTTAGCATAATAATCAGAATAAGAGCATATAATGTATATAAAAATCACATCATGATTAGTAAAGGCTGATCTTTGATTAGGTGAGTGGGGTGCTCAATTCATGACCTTCCCCTCTCATACCTAAGTTCTCGAGCAAGACACTTTGGTTATAACGGACAAATGGCCTTCAGCACAAGTCACAGGTTTCAAAAATTTCCTAAAAATATTTAGGTGGCGACTCTGAAATCTAGCAATGCAGTCCATTTTTGGCATCTCTAATGATTAATGGATTTTCTAGGATTTGTCAGATTTGGACTCTATTCATTTTTCTATTTCACATTATACTTGCGAAAGTAGATTCAAAACCATAGGAGTCCGAATTGTAGGTCTATTACGTCCGATGAGACTAAATCTCTCCGAGGAGCGCAAAAAACCAGCTACTATTTCTGGCGACTCTGCTGGGGAAGTTAGAGAACTTGACTTGAACTTCATGATGTGACATTTTATTTACATATATATGTTCTTTGCATTGCATTTGAATAGTACTCTAAGTCACCGTGTTTACCGTCTGATATCGTGGATGATTTGCTAGAGGCTTGGCAAAAGGTTGGTCAGACGTAGGCAATGTCATGTTGGGAACAAAACCCTTGGACCTGGGTTACTGCTATACCGCTTGATCTTCCTTTCACTTTAAGGTGTTAGGTGTGAGAGGTATATTAGGTAACCTTGTTAAGGTACCCTTTTTGACAAATCGGCCTAGTGCATATAGTAAAGCTCTAGTGATTGTTCCAATATAGGATAGGATGCTTGCCTATATGCAGAATTTTGTGAAACTACTTGCTTGAAGTAATAAAACCATAGATCATGCCAAAGTTAGGACAGGGTAACCCTACCCCATCATATGGGTGTTTTGGCTCTCTTTACCTGGTATATACTTTACAGTGAAACTGTACAGGGGTGCTTCGTATCAATGGTACGGTTGATATCAGTTTGTGGAGCAGAATTCAGTAGGGAGTATAGTCATACAGCTATTTGTTCTGATGAAATTGTAGCTAAGGTGCTATTCGATTTCTGATTTATTTTGCTTTTCTATATTTCTTTTGCTAGGTAGTCCTAAAACTATATCTTTTAAAGTTTTGATATCCCTAAACTGCTTTGGACACGTGTCGGAAGACTTTCTAAGGTTGGAGATCTTGTTTGGGGACAGCCACTGTTTGCCTCACTGTCACCAGTTGCAAGGCGAAGAAAGGTCAGACAGGGTTCACCAGTTCAGTTATTTCAGGAATCACCTTTCAGGTCGCCTTTGCTCAGTCCACCTCAAGCACAGTCACCTACTCTTAGAATGGCTCAGTATCCATCATCAGATTTGGAGGAATTACTAATTCGCCTACAACAGTCAGTCGACTCGCTCCAACATGACATGGCCCATTAAGCCGAGGTCACGAATAGGTTGCAACAACAGCAGCAGCAGCTAGTTGCGGCTTCTGCTTTGCATACACCCAATATGGCTATTCTTATGCTCGGTACCATTGCCAATGTTGCTATAGCTTAGGATCTGTAAGCCGAGGGTGTTCTGATTTTTCTCGTCCAGGCAAATGCAATTTCGATACAGACGTTTATAGCTCCAGTGTACCAAACTGAGGAACCTTTTTGAATTTGAGGTTGACTTGACCATGGTCAAGGTCAACAAACTTGAAAAACTATTCAAGAAGGCACATGAGGTTAACTCTATTCTAAATATTGAGGACGGGTATACTAAGTCAGCTGTTAACCTATCGGAACAGTTTAAAATGCCACACATTGACAGCTTCGATGGCTCCGAAGATTCAATGGTACATCTGTGTCTGTTTTCTGATATCCTGCGACCAATGGGTTTGACCAGAATTCAGAAGTTGTCACTCTTTGGTCGAACCATGTTTGGGATAGCTTTCATCTGGTATGCTAAATTGGAGGACTTTGTGAAATAGGGCTGGGAGGAGTTAGTCGAGTCTTTCGTTGCGCAATACTCCCACAACACGTAGATTGAGGTCACAACTCATGATCTTGAGGTAACGCATTAGGAACTGAAGGAGGGCTTCTCAAAGTTTGTAACCAGATGGAGGGCCAAAGCATCGATGATGACCACCAAACCCTCAGAAAAGGACCAAATCCGAATGGTTGTCCGGAATCTTCACAGAAAACTACTGCAGAAGATGATCGTCCTCCCTTTGTTCACGTTTAAGGAACTTCATGAAATGGGAGTTCAGATTGAAGACGCGATAAAACAGGGTATCATTGTAGATGACAAAGAGTCAGCCAAGAGGCCTTTTATTCGTAGTTCCAATGCTACTGGGGGTAGCACAGTTGTGAGGCCTTCAGAGGTGAGTGTTGTCACCACCACCAAAATCGCCGACCCTTTTGCCAACATGAGCCCACAAACCTCTAACCCTACCCGACCTCTAGGTAGGACTTTTAACTAGCTTTACAAGGCTCTATCTCGAGCCATGCAAGTGTTAATAAAAAAAGGGGCATTTGAAACCCTTGGTCCCTCAACCACTTCTAGACCCTCTTCTACCCAAGCACGATCCCACCATGTACTGCGCTTTCCATCAACAACATGGCCACGAAACAAACAGTTGCTTTTACCTACATTATGAGATCTAAGATCTCATCGATAACAAAGTTATAGCTCCACCACAAAAGCCAAACACCATAACCAACCCACTGCCCAACCATAACCAAGTACAACCCCCACCACGCACTAACAACATCCATACACTACCCCTCTCCTATGACCCGAGCGTTTATATCACCCTCTCTCATCTACCAAAGCCGGTGTTGTTCATCCCTGCTGGTACAGACTTGTGCATGATGAACAAATCCAACCCACAACCCGAACCTTATAAATTTGTGGTGACAATGCCCGAAGAAGAGAAGGTTTTGACCTTGAAAGGAAGTGCCTGTCACGCCCCAAACCAGCCCCTAAAAGTTTGGACATGACCACTTCAGAACTGGACACTTAACCCGATGTACGTAAGATATGGGGCCTGAACAGAAGCATTACATGTAACAAAGTAACATAAAATAAAAAGAAATTACATCCATTGAGCGACCACTATCATGCCAGGATCACAAGCAGTGCGTCAGATGGTTAATATTTACATATGCATATACAAACACCGCCCCTTATTTGGGCGTATTACAAAAACATTGAAAACATGTTATAGATAATTAGCGTACAAATCAAAAGCCTAGCAACACTCCACAAAATGGGCAGGCGTCATCCAAATGCCTAGACACTCAGAGGCTGACAAAAGAGGGACGAGCATCGAGGGTTAAGGCTGACCTCCAGATTTGCTACCTGTAGAATCAGACAAAATACGGATTGAGACAATCTCAGTGAATAATAGTACTTTGATAATTCAATGATCAACTTGAATTACAATGCATATCAATACGTATATAATGCAAAATACATGTAGTTAATCTTATCCTGTAACTGTTACCAGAACGGCCTCGGGCCCAGTCTTCAAACAGAATGGCTTTAAGTCCTTGAACAGAATAGCATTGAGCCCTTAAACAAAGTGGCATTAAGCCCTTATCAGAATGGCATAAAGCCCTTTTCAGAATGGCATAAAGCCCTTTTCATATATGTATGAACTCAAGAGGTGGCTCGCACGGATTCTAGAGGTGACTCGCATCGCAGCACTTAGTTCCGTGCAGCACTTTGTTTCATACTAACAGATCATACAGAATGACCATAGGCCTAGATGTCACAAATTGGCCATATGTCTCATAGATGTTACAGACGGCCATAGGTCTCTTAACTTTCACAGAACGGCCATAGGCCTCATAACTTGCACAGAACAGCCATAGGCCTCATAACTTTCACAGAACGGCCATAGGCCTCATAGCTTGCACAGAACGGCCATAGGCCTCATAACTTTCACATTGGCTTTAAGCCCAGTTCACATATATATGGACTCAAGAGGTGGCTCGTACGGATTCTAGAGGTGACTCGCCTCGCAGCACTTAGTTCCTTACAGCACTTTGTTCCATACCAAAAAATATTAGGTCTTCAAGACCAAACAATTCATATCGTGCCACAATATGAATGGGACGAATAAACAGAGCGGAATAACCTCACGGTTTATAGCAAGTTAACATAAGTGTTTTATGTGTATCAAAACATTAACACAAGACAAACATATTATTAGTCTCAGAGTTATACAGAGCCACACATCCTTTCCATCATTTACTTACATTCTTTGGTTCATTCATTTAGTTACATAATCGACATGCGATAACAGAATGCTAATGGACATCATTAGCTATAAGTAAAGCGTGTGTTACGGATTAACACAGTGGACGGACGTATAACAGAGCATTAAGAATGATTGTTTACAGGAGTACATGTATCATTACAGTACTTTCATAAGAATGGACCAACTCACACCATAACATGGGTCATCTAACGATGTTGTTGATATTCACTTCTTTGACGTATAAGGCAATCCATGGTTCTATCCGATTATTCATTTCGATAATCCGTTCTGATAAGATATCTATATCATAAACATGCGTCGAACCAACCAGATTATAGGAGTCCATAATAGGACATTCAAAATAGCATGGTCGTAAGCGGGGTTTACATTCACAATCCTTCTCGTTAATCAATTGCACAGTATTAATAAATCATATGTAATTCTTATACAGAGTCATAAATAACTTACAGATTGTAGCATATTAATGCGTAACCAGAATGCAAGGTGATTTTAGAGTCATGCCAATGTACACAAAGTCCTTTAACGTTCTCACCGATTTCAAAACAACATAAACATTAACGGAATTACTCGCAAAGAGCAGAGCATTAATAAGAATAAGGATTAACAGTAGTAAACGTGTGGTTACAGTACTACTACTCACCGTGTGCTGGTGGAGCATTACTTCCTTGCGGGGTGTGTCTTGTACACATATATAACTTATTCATTAGTTCTCTCTCTCTCTCTCTTTCGTTCTTAATTCATTTTCTTGTTCATTTCGCTTTGAATGAATTTACAGATATCTTAAGAACATCAAATACAGATTTTAACAATATTAGAAGGTCAAGCACGTAAAACGGAGCAACCGTGATTTTTTCAAAGATGGGTCAGACGGATGTGAACCCCACACGTGCGGCAAAGGTCCTCGCGTCTGGCGATGACGCGTGCCTTTTAGCGTATAAAACCAAAATTTCCCATTTCAAGACGCGTGCCATGACTCAAGACGGCGGTGCTCGCGCATGTTATGACCCCACGCAGCGCTATGCCACCCTCAAGACGGCGGCGATTTTTTCCTGTGTGAGAGCAGTCTGAAATTCAACCCAACATCCAAGTTTGATATATTTTTCTAAGGCTCAAATAAGTCCATAAATTACTAGACTTTGGTTTCAAAAATCATGTAAATAGGAACTACAAGCACATACATCAATCTCATATAAATTAGATCATTGATCTTAAGTTCATAAACATACTTAATTTCATGAGATTCTTAACTTCACACACTTAAACATATATACACAAAGCCATGCCCACCTAATTGAGTTCAAGCATGTCAATTAAAGAAATAAAATGTAACTTCTCATAGATAATTCAAGTTGGGTCAAAATAATGAAAGGAGAAGATTATTTGCCAAGTATCCAACACCTACATCCAAGATTTCCATTATAACTCTAAATCACACAATCAACAAGGAATTCTTACTCTAAAGCAAGGAGAGGGGTGGACTTCAGTGGGTTAACTCACCTTAAGCTTAATTCTCTTGAATTCTTCTCAATTCTCTAATCTTTGTTCTTGAAGAATTCTCCTCGTCCTTTCAAACCCTCTCTAACCTTCTCCCTTCCAATGTTGCCCCTTTTTGATCACGTGGTCAAAGAACACATAGATATATCCATAAGGAGAGAATAGGACGAAAATCAATCGTTTAATCATCCCCAAATTGAAATTTCACAGAAAGGTTCATTATTACTTAAAAATTATGCTAATTCCAATTGTAAAATCAATTTCAGATTATCAAGCCTCTAAGGCCTTCAATTTCTGATCCAAACACTTGAATTGAGACAGATACTTTTCTTTTCAAACAGATATAGATCTCAAGTCATAAGATCCATTGGCTCCAACTTAATTGCACATAAAATTTCACATTGAGCATTTAAATGCATAGAATTAGGAATCGAAAGTATGCCAGAAATAGATATGAGGGTTGGGTTATTACACTCTTCCCCCCTTAAATAAGTTTGGTCCCTCAAACTTGCTTTACCACGTAACAGATTAGAAATCCTAGTCGCACATTATTGTCCAATTCTATTGTAGATGCTCACATAAGTTTTTAGTTCGAACAATTCACAGGTTAATCCAATATTTATCATAGTTATACAAAAGGTCTTAATGTACCAATTATTTCATAGCCTTATCCATATCCAACTAGTCGTTCCAATGTAGAAATAAACATAACCACTCCATACATTTCTTTCATAGGTTCATGCGTTAAGTAAGATCAGACTACAAGAGTTTATTGCAGGATATTTAAGGCACAAAATCCCCAGTAGGCAAGGTCTATAATAAGTTCTATATACAGAACATACAACATATAGTAGAGTCCGTTTCTCTAGGCACAGAATTCATACATTTCACAGCATACGTTAATTTCGATCACAATATGTTCTTTTCCATATTCATACTCAAATTGACCCGGTATTAAAGGTCATATACAAATCTTACTACTTGGTAAATCCCATATTATAAGTCACTTGAAGATAAGCTGGTAACCAAAGCTGTATATCATCGTCCCAGAAATCAATTATGTAATTAAATTCAAATCGTATAATGCATAATGCAATTGCATTCAAAGTTCACCAACAAGGTCTTTCCTACTTAACAAGGTGTACATCATTCCAATAGGCATAAATAAGTCGCGTAAGCATATAGTCAAGTATTCTACACTTCCGAAACATATCAAGATCAGATCGTTATATTGCTTCTAAACCACATATACGAATTATTGACAAAGCCCAAACAATAATGGAAAGAAGAATCCCACTCAATATCCATAATTCTTCACAGTTTCAATTCGAAATATAGCAACACAAGGAGAACTAAATTCCAAATCAAATAATTACGGTAATACCCAAACAAATAACATACAACTTTGTGAATTCATGCAGACATACCATCGTAGACATTGAGTCCTGCCATTACAAGTCCAAATCTGACCAATAAATATAACTATACCAGCCACTATTTTGAGCAAAGGGAACCACTCCAAACCCAAACCAAAAATCGAATTTCAAATCATACTTAACTAATCAATCATAACCATAAGGTAGCACGAATTATTTTGGCCTCCTACTGTCGGAGTTAAAATTCTTAGCCAGATCAGTTCAATCAGATAGTAAATCGATTATATCCTTCAAATACAGAATAGGGATTAAATTATCAATTTGCAATATCTAACATACGCAGAAATATTTCACAGAAATGGTTTCTCAAGTCATTAGGATACAGGAACAGTTTATCAATCATTTAGTTTGATCACGAAGTAGTCCATAACTGTCTATCGTTTTACAAGTCTCATGTAAGCAGACGCGTAATATGGGTAAGGTCCTTCATGTCGTTCAACCATTGTTTATAAGAAGTCCTGATTACGGATTACAATTTTACACATAACAAAACAGATTACAGATGACAGAGTTTCCATTCTAAGGTAGGTCATTATATGCATAACTTCTTCTTACAGCCAATCGTATTCAACACAAGTTCAATGAGTACACAAACGTAGCATTTCCTTTGATCTTCAAAATATCCCATGCTTAGAGTTGAATCAATTCACTTAAAGAGATGCTAAAAAAAAAGACCTAATTATGTCATCATCATTTCTCACAGATGACTAGCAACCGATAACACACAGTCCATTTAATCATTTACAGATAAATTATCTTACTGACCAGTTCGAACCCTCACCATGCTTCCGCCGCGCAACTTTATGGATTTACTCCCATCTGCAGGTCTTACCATGTTCTGCATAGCAATTTATCACAATATATACACGAAATGTACAACAGACATAAATAGTAACCATTGCGGTTAGCGTTCTTATATGTACCATTATCGTTGCTATCAATTCCTTTTATACGTACCAAGGATGTCATGTGTGATGCCTAAGTCTTTTCTAAACATCCTAAAGCTCAATGGATTCGTGTGTGAGATAGTAACTCGTGTTTTGATACCACCTGTCACGCCCCAAACCCGCCCCTAAAAGTTTGGGCATGACCACTTCAGAATCGGACACTTAACCCGAGGTACGTAAGATATGGGGCTTGAACGGAAGCATTACTGTGGACGCGCCCCACGTGAGGGAGACTTATGCTGCCACACAGTTCGGACTCGATTTGTGTCACGGTTCTAAATCTGAACCAAAGAGCCCAAATCCGGCAAATCGTAAAGAGAAAATAGATTTTTGAAAGAAGTGCCAAACATGGACTGCTTTGCCAGATACAGAGTCGCCACCTAAATATTTTTTTTTAATGGGGGAATTTAGGAAACCCTGACTCGGTGCCAAAGGCCATGTGTCCGTCATCACCAAAGTTGCCTCAGCTCGGGAACTTGGGTACGATTGGGAAAGGTCAGCTATGAGCACTCCCGCTCGCTCGATCCAAAGATCGGCCTCTACTAACCATGATATCCGATTTTGAAAACGTTATGTGTTCTTATTTCAGTTAATTAGCTAGAATTACTATGTGATGCGTACAACACAAAAGTATAGACTAGATCGCCTAATTTGGAACAAAACATTGCATATCCGTTTGTTTGGAAAACGCTTTGGAATTTGCTACTCACAAGTAGGCTAAAATACGGATTTCAATGAGTTGTTCCAACTCAAACAATCCAACCTTCACTCACAGGCATTCAAGCAGTTATATCACATAAGCATCTAGCCTCATGGTAATCATGCTATCATGGTTACACTCACACGCGTACGGTATGCTAAAGAAAAAAATAGCTTACCTAGTACTCCAAGCCAAAACAGAAACTAGTTAGTAATCATATGCATGATCCTAATTCATGTTAAGATGGCTAATGTAACACATACAGGATGCAACTAGAATAGGCTCGGCTATCCTAAAGATGGCATGTGAAATGCTGCAACTAACAAGTACTCAACTTGGAATTGAAATACAGACGCAGTTAGAATGATGCACTGAGCCTAATGCATGCAAGTCAAATGCATGGATGCATGCATGCATTGCATAAGGTATGCTAATTTAAATATGTCCTAGTCTACCATCATAAGCAGATAAATAAAAGGGAAGAAAGACGTGGGGTTGGAAGACATGCACACACTCATACATGCTTATTACAAATACGCTCTCGCTCGGAGGGACCGAAAGAATAATACAATTTAATTAACCTACAAGCTAATTAAATATTACAGACCAATTAAACTAGTTAAGCTAATTAACTAATCTAATAAAGCAGTAAACAGCCTCGGGAAGAGGGCCCAATGCAATGCGTGCTCGGCTCCGCTCGAAAAGCCACTGCCATGCACAAGTTGCCTCTGTTTTCCCTACTTTGCTCCCCTAAAAATTGCATAACTCCTAAGGTATGCTCCATGGACACTGGGGAACACCACCGGCTGAGAAGAATGGCCACCGGCCATGGGGAATGCTCACCGGCCACTGATTAAGCTTATCACCATCGATGGATGGCTTGGCCTTCGCAGATGGCCGGCCGGCCAAAGCTTTCTGCAGAATCCTGTTTTGACAGCAGCAGAGGGCAAAACAAGGCATGGCAATGCATTTCAACCAATGTTTGCACCAACCACACTCCTTATCATGTTTATGACTCAAAGGAGCATGGTACTCGATTCTCGGACCACCAATTGCGCATTTCAATGCGTGATGGCCCAAAGAACCAAGTTGTGCATTTTGATTTCAAATGTAATGCAAACCAAACAAACAAATGAGGCCCAACCTCTATCATACTTAATTCAAGAGGCAAGGCATGCATGCAAAATGCTATGCAACCTAGGCATGGAAGCTAAGTATGCAACATGAACATGTGAATATGCATAGCATGCAACAATCATGCAAAATGGAGCAAGGATGTGACAATATGCAAGACAAGCATGCAACATCTTGCAAAGATGGACTTAAACTAATATGGGTAGCTCTCAGGCATGCCAAAATCAGCGGCCAAAATGATGCAACAAAGGCGTGAAAACACACACACAAGCATGCATGCACAAGGGCCTAAACATGGAGCATAAGCCATTAACTCTTCAAAGCATGAAAGTGGTGGAAAATGCAAGTATGCGAGCATGGAACATGGACTGAAATATGGTTTCTAATGATGCCAAATCATGAGAATAAGCCAAGTAAAGCATGCTAGTGACCCACATACCCAAGGCTAGTAAGCTAGAATGTAAAGGAGCTATTCAAAACAAGGAAAACATGACTCCAAAGACCCAAGACAGACCTTAAGCATGTTAAAACATGACGAAAAACTTCACAAAGCTAAGCCAAAATATGCAAGCATGGTGGTCCAAATGTTAGATACATATTAAGGCAATTTCATGGCATTACAAGACAAGTATGCTAAGCATTCATGGTGTGTCTAAAACAATTAAAAAAAGTGCTATATCATGGTAAAATAAGCACAAATAACACTTAAGACATGGCCAACATGCACTTAAAAATGGTGCTCACAAATGAGGCTAAAATGGCACTTTTTGAAGACAACAAGGAGAGGGGATGGCCCTCTCCTTCTTAGGACCTTAAACCACCATCCTCACCACTGAAATCCCTCAAGATTTCAGTGGTGAGGAGGCCCAAGTAAGGTGATCCCGAAGTTCACCAAAAATAGCACAAAATGGGGCCAAACAAGGCCTAAGAGGGAATAAACGACACCAAACACAAAAGTGACCTTAATGAAGTATCTTAAACACAAAAAAATAGAACTTTTTTATGTTATACACAAAGCTCAAATCAGCATGCAAGATAGGCTAAAAGTGTGTGTAAAAACGGGAAATAAAGAAGGTAAGAAGCTCACCCTTGTAGCCAAGAAGCTCCAGCAGCTTATAGACCAAAAATGTAGACCTTCAACCTCTGAAAATGGCTTCCAAGACCCTTAGGTTGACGATGGAGGTGTTAGGCTAAGGGTTGGTGTGCAAAGGGGCCAAGAACCAAGCAATTTGGAGCTAAAATGGAAAAGATATGGAGAGAGATATATGTATGGAGCCTTAGACCAATTCTTGGAACCCTTAAAATGGAAGAGGAGCTCTTCTATTTATAGAGCAAGGCAAAAGGCCTAAGCTTCTTGGAGAAGCTAAGGCAAAAGGGTCAAAGGGGGCAAGCTTCTAAGGGAAGCTAAGCAAAGGGTCAAGCTTCTCTTGGAAGCTTAGAATGGTTCAAGCTTCTCTGAGAAGCTAAAAAGGTCAAGCTTCTTGGGGAAGCTAAGAAGGGTCAAGCTTCTTGGAGAAGCTAAAACAAAAGGGTTCAAGCTTCTTGGAGAAGCTAAACCCAAGGTGCAAAAGGTTCAAGCTTCTTGGAGAAGCTAAACCAAGGGTTCAAAAGGTTCAAGCTTCCTCAAGAAATTAAAACAGGGGGTTCAAAAGGGTCAAGCCTCCCCAAGAAGAGGTCTCGGCCAGAAAAAGAGTCAATCGGCCAACAAAGATGGCCGACCGACCACAAAATATGCCGACCGGCCACCAAATGTGCCGACCGGCCACAAAAGGTGCCAACCGGCCACCAAAGGTGCCGACCGACCACCAATATTGCCGACCGACCATCACCAATGGCCGGTGGCAAGAAAACAGGGCCGGTGGCCTCAAGCCATGGCCGGTGAGGTGTGGGGATGTCGAATCAAGCCATTCCCTGCCCTCAGAAGCAAAAACACAAGTCGGGAGGTCTTGAGGCAAGGCACGCGGCCGAAACCTCCGAGAACTCGCGACGAACACAAATATGGATGATCACCAAGTGTTCAAACGGTGACGTCTAAGTCTTGAGGACGGTCAAAAATGGGGTGCCTACAGTTGCCCCTCTTTGACAGAACTCGAAAGTCATTCAATGACGGGAGTGATTGTCAAAGCCCAGAGACGATCCATTTTTAACAAGGCCGAAGACTTAGACAAAGCATACAAGCTACAGATAAAGATATGCGCCCGTAGGCAGGGGCAAAATGCAACTGACAATGTAAGAAGCTGAACATAACTTATGATCATGCAAGAAACATAGGGACGTATCTCGGTGTTTCGGAAAGGTATAAGCGTTGGAACGTATTCCAAATGCTCTTAACCAAAGAGGGAGAAACATAGGGACATATCCCGGTGTTTCGAAATGGTGTGAACATTGGAACGTATTCCAAATGCTTTTAACCGAAGAGGGAGAAATAGAGGGACGTATCCTGGTGTTTCAAAAAGGGAGAAGAAACATAGGGACGTATCCCGGTGTTTCGAAATGAAGGAGAAACATAGGGACGTATCCTGGTGTTTCGAAAAAGGAGAAGAAACATAGGGACGTATCCCGGTGTTTCGGAATGAGAAGGGGAAACATAGGGACGTATCCCGATGTTTCAGAAGAGGAGAAGAAACATAAGGACGTATCCCGGTGTTTCGGAAGAGGAGAAGAAACATAGGACGATCCAGTGTTTGAAAAAGAAGAAACATAGGACGCATCCGGTGTTTGAAGAAGGTAAGGAAACATAGGACGATCCGGTATTTTGGAAAGGGAGAGAAATGTAGGGACGTATCCCAGTGTTTCGGAAGAGGAGAAGAAACATAGGGACGTATCCCAGTGTTTCGGAATGAGAAGGGGAAACATAGGGACGTATCCCGGTGTTTCGGAAAAGGAGAAGAAACATAGGGACGTATCCCGATGTTTCGGAAGAGGAGAAGAAACATAAGGACGTATCCCGGTGTTTCGGAAGAGGAGAAGAAACATAGGGACGTATCCCAGTGTTTCGGAAAAGAAGAAGAAACATAGGGACGCATCCCGGTGTTTCAGAAAGGTAAAGGGAAACATAGGGACGTATCCCGGTATTTTGGAAAGGGAGAGAAATGTAGGGACGTATCCCGATGTTTCGGAAGAGGAGAAGAAACATAGGGATGTATCCCGGTGTTTCGGAAAAGAAGAAGAAACGTAGGGACGTATCCCGGTGTTTCGAAAACGGAGAAGAAACATAGGGACGTATCCCGGTGCTTTAGAAGAAAGAAGAAACATAGGGACGTATCCCAGTGTTTCGGAAAGAGAGAGAAACATAGGGATGTATCTCGGTGTTTCGGAGAGAGAGAAACGTAAGGACGCATCCTGTTGTTTCGAAAAGGTACAAGCATTGGAACGTATTCTAAATACTCTTAACTAAAGGGGAGAAGCGTAGGGACGTGTCCCGGTGTTTCAAAATGGAAGAAGAAACATAGGGACGTATCTCGGTGTTTTAGAAAGAAGGGAGAAAGGTAGGGACGTATCTCGGTGTTCCAGAAAGAGGGAGAAACATAAGGACGTATCTCGGTGTTTCAGAAAGAAGGGAGAAACGTAGGGACGTATCTCGGTGTTTCAAAAAGAAGAAAAACATAGGGACGTATCCCGGTGTTTCGGAAAGGAAAAGAAACATAGGGACGTATCCCGGTGTTTCAAAACAAAGGAGCGTGCAAAACAATGCAATTTGAAATGTGCATAATCAATGCGAGTGGAATGCGCGTAACAACGCAAGCGAAGTGTGCATAACAATGCAACTAGAACCATGCATAACAATGCAAGTGAAGTGGGTGCATGCAATTAAAGAGGTGCATGACAATACAACTAGAGTGTGTGTGACAACGCAAGTGAGGTGCACAAAAGAAGTGCGATAAAATGCATTTTCTATGCAAGTATGGGGGCATTTTCTATGCAATATTGAAATGAGACAGGCATATTCTATGCAACATTAAAAGCTTATTCTATGCAAGATTGAAAGCAAAGCATATTCTATGCGGAATCGAAAGCAAGCATATTCTATGCATGAATCATAATGATGCGCGGCACGCATGAAACAGAAGCGTATATGAAAGTGCACATTCTATGCAATAGAGGGGCATTAAACATGTACTCTGGTGCCTCTGATTTATCTCTTAGAGGGCTTTGCAACACACTTAGCTCAAAAGGGGACACCCTGTCTATATTGGCGAGAGATAACATCTGCAGTTGCTTTAATTGCCATTCTGACTTGAAGCAGGCTTACACTTGGGGTCGAGATACACTCATACTCCAGAGAAATGCCGAGGTTTGAGAAGGTGCACCTAGAATGCAGTCTCGGAATTTGCCAAAGCTGAAACACACTAGGATGCTCCAAATTTTCCCTCTTTTCTTTTGCTTTGCAGTCCGGAACCTTTATAGCTTCAGATAGGTCCTTGTTCTACTATTCTCACATGACCTGGGTTGAACGCTGTGGTTTATGAAAGAAAGAATCTTGTTTTGCACAAAGGTGGAGAATGGCATAGCACTCTGAGCACAAAACGTTTTTTTGAAATTGAGGAATGAGTTCTTAACCGGGTATTGAGCCGACGACTGGCCACAGCCAAAACGACTCAACAAAGGAAAAACAAAGGTAAACAACCTAAACACATCAAGTAACACTTGAAACGACTCAAAGCAAGAATTGAGACAAAACAAAAGACACGACACACAGACGCGTTACAAAGATGAGAGACCTCTTAGTACATGAGGAGCCAGTTTCTCCGGGTAGTGTTTCCCACCCTTTCTCATTTGTGATTCTCACATCACTCTGGTACTCAAATCTCTATTTTTCTGAAAAAGCCCTTTTCCTCACTTTTTCCCTCAGCGCACATCTCTATATTCTTCAATCTTTCATTTTTTAATCCCTCCCCTGAGTGGTTGATAAACAGAAAGTTGAGGCGTCTTGCCCCTAGCATTCCGCTAGATTCTTCTTCTTGTTTACAACAGTGAGTTTCTTCCACAGAGGGGTTGCGCTATAATTGGGTGTGTAGCAAATCTGCAGCTGACATCGGTTGATGATGCTCTGCTGGGGAGTTTGGACGTGATCAGATCTGTCCAGATAAGGGACTGGAATATCTTGTCCCATTCCGGTTCGTGCTTCGTACTTGGCTTGATACCTCGTTGCTTGGAGGATGTGAGAACTTTATGCCCCTTTGCAGTTAGCTTCAGTGGTGCCCTTTTCCGGAAAGTATGGTGCCCTTCTTGGCAAGTATGTTGAAAATGGGGGAAAGATAGGAAGCCTGACTCAACTGTGCCCCTAGTTCATTATTTTGACCATTTTTTGTTTTTGGCTTTCTACTAAAACAATTTTGATTAAAATGAGAGTTAGATTAACATGCTTGTTCGATTTTTGATTTGAAATCATGCAAGTTAGGTTATGAGCACTGAAAATTTTCCTTTTTTTGGATCCAAGAAAAAGGTTCAGTTTTGGAAAAAAATGGAATAATTTTCGAGAAAATTAGTCAACCTCAGTAAAAATTCTCAAAAACTATTTTTGCAAATGGCCACTGCTCAACGAGCACGGAACTTACTCTTGAGATGCACAACCTCAGATCCATAATAATGGAAAATTGCCCCTTGTTTAACCGGACACTGCATGGCAACGGAAAGTTGCCCCTTGTTTGAACGGCATCGCAGTGCATTGAATGGCAACGGAAAGTTGCCCCTTGTTTGGATAGCGCCGTGGCACACTGCAATCAATCTTCAGAGTGACGATCACAACCGAACTCTCGGATACAGAGAAGGCAAAGACGATCAAAACCATTACATGGACACAATCGTTTTTAGAGGTGTTTGTGGCTGGACTTCGGAATGAAGTTGCCTACGTATCCCAAACATGGGAATCAAGCCTTACGTAGTTCGGGGGTAAGGTACATTTGGGTATTTAACCTCTCATTTTGCGCTCTAACTTTTGCCAAGGCGTCCGTTGCAAGTTTTCGACCTTGTGAGCTACGTTTTTCTTTTCTTTTCAATTTTTTCATCTTTTTTTCTTTTTCATTTTTCATCTTTTCTTTTTGCATTTTCATCTTCTTTTTTTTGTATTCTTTTTTTTTTTGCTTTCTTTCTCTTTGTATATATTTTTTCTTGCTCTAACTTTTGCTTGGGTCGCCTTTTCGAGTTTTCGGCCCAGCGAGCCTCTCAAAGGGTAAAAGTGTAAGAAGTCCATCCCAAATGGTTTTAGGGTTTTGAAGCCATCCGTATCCAGAAGAGTGGCTGTTGTTATTGATTTGCAAAAGGATCCATCTCCGGCTCTTCAAGCACATCGGACATTTTGCCTCCGGTTTAAGGGGTGCTTCTGTGCTAGCTTCACAAGCTTCTATTGACGACGTCTAACCTCTTGATCTGACTTTGATGCCTCTTGTTCGAGGGCTGCTTCAAATCTGGCCACACAGGCCTAACATTGCGTTTGACCATTGAACACTCTGAATTAAGGTCCAAGGTTTTGAAAGCAAGGGGTCGAGTCTCGAGGCTGAGAGCGATCCTAAGCTGCACATTGCAAGAGCGATTCCACACAGGTCTTCGCAGGACCACGCAAAATATTTTTTTTTGAAAATTTTTAAGAAAGTGACAAATCACTCGCGCTGAAGATAGTATGGAACCAATCTGGATCAAGCCAGGGTCCTTCTCAGTACTCACGTTCACAAACATGATTTCATTCATTAAGGGCTTAGCATGTCTCTCTTTCTCTCAGTTGATCAAATTTTTGCAAATCCCGAGGAATTCCTTCCTCTTCGTTTTCACCACAGTGTTTGAAAAAGTTTTGAAAAACTTAGGTCAACGCAATGAGTTTGAGGCACAGAAAAGTAGACGAAGAGTACTGCCGTTTCATTTAAACTTTCTGGCACAACTGGCACACGGCCGAAGCGAACACAAGAATGTGAAAATCACTGCTGTTCATTCAAATCTGTTGGCGTTACTGGCTCCAAGGCAGAAACAGACTCAAAAGAAAACGAAAAGACAAACACAAAACAAGCAAGTGATTTTTGAGGTAACATCCCCGAAATCACCCGACTCTTAACAAAACAGGACTGACTCGATATAACAAGACAGACCCAACTGACTTAGTATGAAAAGACTGACTCTATACAAAAAGACAAGACTGACCCAATACCCAAGTCAGAAAGTACAAAACTAGCATTCGTAAATGCTCAAAACAGTGCGTGCCAAACGCCACATCTGGAGTAAACTGAGTGCTGCCCGCAGGTGGTTCATCCCCTGATCACATAGTCACATTATCCCCCACAAGTTCATTGATCAAGAGCCGATAGACTCTGCAGGACCTGATGCGGGAATGACCCCGTTGTCAATCAAATTTTGTATCTCGTGGCGGAGATGGACACAACTGTCGGTATCATGACCGGTTTGTTGATGGAAAGCACAGTACTTAGCTGGGTCATGCTTTGCAGGGAGAGGATCGGGTAAAGGCCGTTGTTCTAACGGTTTCAGATGTCCTTTCCTGAGTAGGACCCCTAGAGCTTTGGACAAAGGCATATAAAGCGGGGTGAAAATCCTCTTGCCCCGGGGTAGATAGTCTGAAGTTCGAGGGTTTGGATTGGATGCACCAACAAAGGGGGTGGCTGTTTTAGGAGTGGTGGTGACCATTCCAACTTCAGAAGATCTTGCAGCTGCATCACCACTGGTGGTTACATTCGAACTGCGGTTGAATGCCCTCTTGGGCTACTCTCGGTCTTGGTCAATCAGACCCTGTTTCATCGCAACCTCGATTTGTACTCCCATCTCATGCAAATCTGAAAAGGTAGGGAAGGGGAGCACAATCATTTTTTGTATTAGTTTGGGCTGGAGGTTGCGTACAACCATCTGAATCTAATCTTTGTCGGAAGGCCTTGTAGTCATCATCGAGGCCTTTGCTCTCTATCTCGTCACGAACTCTGAGAAACCCTCCTTTGGCTCTTGGCGGGTGACTTCAAGATCACGAGTTGTGACCTCAATCTGTGTGTTGTAGGAGTATTGATCACTGAAGGCCTCAACCATCTCTTCCCAATTTTGTTTCACAGAGTTCTCCAATTTCGCATACCAGATTGCGGCTATCCTAGACAAGGTTCGGCCGAATAGTGATAGCTTCTGGGCTGTGGTCAAACCCATTGGTCTCAGGATATCAGAAAATAGGTGGAGGTACACCATTGGGTCTCTAGAGCCATCGAATCGATCGATATGTGGCATCTTGAACCGATCTGGTAATATCACCACTGAGTCGGTATAACCATCCTCTATGTCCGGAATGGATTGAGCTCCTTGAGACTTCTTGAATAGTTTTTCCAGTTTACTCACCTTTAGTGTTGTGGGTCCACCTTGAACTCAAAGGGGGAGTTCGGTAGGTTGATAGGTGTCTTGGATAGCTGGGGTAGAATCGGGGGCGGAGCCGGCCCCGTTGGGATGTCTGTATCCTCCTGGACATTCTGAACATTCGCCGTCTCCCCGGGTATTGGGACTCTTGGTGGGGGAGGAGCTTGGTGTGAAGTAGATACTCCAGTTTGCTACTCTAACCTGGCAATTGTCTCTGCCTGTTGGGCTATGACCACGGCCTGTTGCTTGGCGAATTCCGCTTGATAGACAACGTCTTGCTGCATGACTTTCATACTATCCTGGAGTTGGCGCACCATCTCTTCCAGACTCGACATATTGTCCTGGTCTAACTGAGCAACCGGTATATCTTCCTGAGGTAAAAAACAGATATATCAACCCAACTGCGCACAGGTGAGATGGATAATGACCGCTGATCTGAAGACTGTTGAACTGATGATCTGTGCTTGACTGGCGTTTTTACCCTGCCTCTGGCAAAGGAACACTGATTGCCCTTGAACTGAATCTCTGACCCGACAAAGTCTATCAGCACAAGTCCAATGTACCTAGGGGATAGTGGAGCCTTCTGAAGCTATAGTTCCCGGACTACCTAGCAAAAAAGAAAATAGACAGCATCTCAGCTCAATTTTACTGGAACGGATATGAGCATAGCGGAACGATTGTACTCAATACTGATCAATGTTCCCCAAATAAATGTCCCAAAACTGATACCCTCAGGTAAAACTGATTCCCCAAATCGACATATGATTCCATTCCTGTAAAGATACACTCTAAAAGCACATAGCAAACAAATGAGAGCCAAAATACCCCTATGTTGGGGTAGGGTTTCCCTGTCCTATTTTGTCAGGAGCTAGGGTTTCACTACGCACGCAGCGGTTTCAAACAACCTATATCGGGTAAGTAACCTGTCCTAGTTTGGAATGGTCACTATGGATTTCGAATATGCACTAGGTCGAATGGTCGAAAAGGGTGCCCCGGTAAAACCAGGGTTTGTGTTCCCATACTGGCTAAGCCCACAATCGGTTAGCCTTATGGTTATGCCTTGACAAGACAAGCCTCCGGCAAACCATTCAGGAATGGCAGATGGCAAACACAGTGTCCTACGCGCACCAATGCACATGCAATGCAAAGAGACACATAAGGGAAATCAAAACAAGATATCACGAGTTCGAGTCAAGCTCTCTAAAAATCCCCAACAGAGTCACCAGAAACTATGGACACGCCCTGCATGAGGGGGACTTATGCTGCCACACAGTTCGGACTCGATTTGTGTCACGGTTCCAAATCTGAACCAAAGAGTCCAAATCCGGCAAATCGTTTTGAGAAAATAGTTTTTTGAAAGAAGTGCCAAACATGGACTGCTTTGCCAGATACAAAGTCACCACCTAAATATTTTTTTTTAATGGGGGAATTTAGGAAACCCTGACTCGGTGCCAAAGGCCACGTGTCCGTCATCACCAAAGTTGCCTCGGCTAGGGAGCTTGGGTACGATTGGGGAAGGTCAGCTATGAGCACCCCCGCTCGCCCGATCTGAAGATCGGCCTCTACTAACCATGATATCCGATTTTGAAAACGTTATGTGTTCTTATTCCAGTTAATTAGCTAGAATTACTATGTGATGCGCACAACACAAAAGTATAGACTAGACCGCCTAATTTAGAACAAAGCATTGCATATCCGTTTGTTTGGAAAACGCTTTGGAATTTGCTACTCGCAAGTAGGCTAAAATACGGATTTAAATAAGTTGTTCCAACTCAAACAATCCAACCTTCACCCACAGGCATTCAAACAGTTATATCACATAAGCATCTAGCCTTATGGTAATCATGCTATCATGGCTACACTCACATGCGTGCGGTATGCTAAAGCAAAAAAAAGCTTACCTAGTACTCCAAGCCAAAACAGAAACTAGTTAGTAATCATATGCATGATCCTAGTTCATTTTAAGATGGCTAATGTAACACATACAGGATGTAACTAGAATAGGCTCGGCTATCCTAAAGAAGACATGTGAAATGCTGCAACTAACAAGTATTCAACTTGGAATTGAAATACAGACGCAGTTAGAATGATGCGCTGAGCCTAATGCATGCAAGTCAAATGCATGGATGCACGCATGCATTGCATAAGGTATGCTAATTTAAATATGCCCTAGTCTACCATCATAAGCAGATAAATAAAAGGGAAGAAAGACGTGGGGTTGGAAGACATGCACATACTCACACACGCTTCTTACAAATACGCCCTCGCTCGGAGGGACCGAAAGAATAATACAATTTAATTAACCTACAAGCTAATTAAATATTAGAGACCAATTAAACTAGTTAAGCTAATTAACTAATCTAATAAAGCAGTAAACAGCCTCGGGAAGAGGGCCCAATGCAATGCGTGCTCGGCTCCTCTCGGAAAGCCATTGCCATGCACAAGTTGCCTCAGTTTTCCCTGCTCTGCTCCCTTGAAAATTGCATAACTCCTACGGTATGCTCCATGGACACTGGGGAACACCACCGGCTGAGAAGAATGGCCACCGGCCATGGGGAATGCTCACCGGCCACTGATTAAGGTATCGGCCACTGATGGATGGCCGATCGGCACTGCAGATGGCCGGCCGGCCAAAGCTTCCTGCAGAATCCTGTTTTGACAGCAGCAGAGAGCAAAACAAGGTATGGCAATGCATTTCAAGCAATGTTTGCACCAACCACACTACTTATCATGTTTATGACTCAAAGGAGCATGGTACTCAATTCTCGGACCACCAATCGTGCATTTCAATGCGTGATGGCCCAAAGAACCAAGTTGTGCATTTTAATTTCAAATGTAATGCAAACCAAACAAACAAATGAGGCCCAACCTCTATCATACTTAATTCAAGAGGCAAGGCATGCATGCAAAATGCTATGCAACCTACGCATGGAAGCTAAGTATGCAACATGAACATGTGAATATACATAGCATGCAACAATCATGCAAAATGGAGCAAGGATGTGACAATATGCAAGACAAGCATGCAACATCATGCAAAGATGGACTTAAACTAATATGGGTAGCTCTCAGGCATGCCAAAATCAGCGGCCAAAATGATGCAACAAAGGCGTGAAAACACACACACAAACATGCATGCACAAGGGCCTAAACATGGAGCATAAGCCATCAACTCTTCAAATCATGAAAGGGATGGAAAATGCAAGTATGCGAGTATGGAACATGGACTGAAATATGGTTTCTAATGATGCCAAATCATGAGAATAAGCCAAGTAAAGCATGCTAGTGACCCACATACCCAAGGCTAGTAAGCTAGAATGTAAAGGAGCTATTCAAAACAAGGAAAACATGACTCCAAAGACCCAAGACAGACCTTAACATGTTAAAACATGACCAAAAACTTTACAAAGCTAAGCCAAAATATGCAAGCATGGTGGTCCAAATGCTAGATACATATTAAGGCAATTTCATGGCATTACAAGACAAGTATGCTAAGCATGCATGGTGTGTCTAAACCAATTAAAAATAGTGCTATATCATGGTAAAATAAGCACAAATAACACTTAAGACATGGTGAACATGCACTTAAAAATGGTGCTCACATATGAGGCTAAAATGGCACTTTTTGAAGACAACAAGGAGAGGGGATGGCCCTCTCCTTCTTAGGACCTTAAACCACCATCCTCACCACTGAAATCCCTCAAGATTTCAGTGGTGAGGAGGCCCAAGCAAGGTGATCCCGAAGTTCACCAAAAATAGCACAAAATGGGGCCAAACAAGGCCTAAGAGGGGGTAAACGACCCCAAACACAAAAGTGACCTTAATGAGGTATCTTAAACACAAAAAAAAAAAAAAAAAATAGAACTTTTTTATGTTATACACAAAGCTCAAATCAGCATGCAAGACAGGCTAAAAGTGTGTGCAAAAACGGAGAATAAAGAAGATAAGAAGCTCACCCTTGTAGCCAAGAAGCTCCAGCAGCTTATAGACCAAAAATGTAGACCTTCAATCTCTGAAAATGGCTTCCAAGACCCTTAGGTTGACGATGGAGGTGTTAGGCTAAGGGTTGGTGTGCAAAGGGGCCAAGAACCAAGCAATTTGGAGCTAAAATGGAAAAGATATAGAGAAAGATATATGTATGGAGCCTTAGACCAATTCTTGGAACCCTTAAAATGGAAGAGGAGCTCTTCTATTTATAGAGAAAGGCAAAAGGCCTAAGCTTCTTGGAGAAGCTAAGGCAAAAGGGTCAAAGGGGGCAAGCTTCCAAGGGAAGCTAAGCAAAGGGTCAAGCTTCTCTTGGAAGCTTAGAAGGGTTCAAGCTTCTCTAAGAAGCTAAAAAGGTCAAGCTTCTTGGAGAAGCTAAGAAGGGTCAAGCTTCTTGGAGAAGCTAAAACAAAATGGTTCAAGCTTCTTGGAGAAGCTAAACCCAAGGTGCAAAAGGTTCCAGCTTCTTGGAGAAGCTAAACGAAGGGTTCAAACGGTTCAAGCTTCTTGGAGAAGCTAAACGAAGGGTTCAAAAGGTTCAAGCTTCCTCAAGAAGCTAAAACAGGGGGTTCAAAAGGGTCAAGCCTCCCCAAGAAGAGGTCTCGGCCAGAAAAAGCGTCAATCGGCCAACAAAGATGGCCGACCGACCACAAAATATGCCGACCGGCCACTGTAGACGTCCCCGAACGCCCCGGGAGGGTGCGACTCCCCCCCGTTCCGTTCACTGGCGGGTCCACTACAGTTCAAGGACTCAAATGTCACGGTTATTAATCTCGAACCAAAGAGTCCAAATCTGGAAAATCGTTTTGAGAAAACAGATTTTTTTTGAAAGAAGTGCCAAACATGGACTCCTTTGCCAGATACAGAGTCGCCACCTAAATATTTTATTTTTGAGAAATTTAGGAAACCCTAACTCGGTGCCAAAGGCCACGTGTCCGTCATCACCAAAGTTGCCTTGGCTCGGGAACTTGGGTACGATTGGGGAAGGTCACTTCGTGAGCACCCCTGCTCGCCCGGTCAAAGATCGGCCTATACTAATCATGATATCTATTTTTGAAAACATTGTGTGTTCTTATTCCGGTTATTAGCCTAGGTTACTATGTGATGCGCACAACATTCAAGTATAGATTGAGTCGCCTGAATTGGAACAAAACATTTCATGTTTATTTGTTTGAAAACGGTTTGATGGTGCTACCCGCAGGTAGGCTAAGACGCGGATTTGCCACCCTCGGGCGGGCTTAGAAAACAATGATTTTGCCACTATCTAGTGGGCTTAAAACAAACATTTGATGAATTGTTTCAATCTAAATAACCCAACCTTCACCCACAGGCATTCAGGCAGTTATATCATATAAGCAAATAGCCTCATGGTAAGCATGCAGTCATGGCAGTCACTCACACGCATGCAAGGATGCTAAAGCATAAAACTCACCCAGTACTCCAAGCCAAAACCGAAACTACATTAGAAATCATGCATGATCCTAAGTATACAGAAATGCCTAATGCAACACATGCAAAAATGCAAACTATAGCAGGCTCGGCTATTCTAAACATGGCATTTGGAATGCTACAGCTAACATGTATTTAACTTGGAATTAAAATACAAATGCAGTTAGTATGATGCGCCGAGCCCGGTGCATGCAAAACAGATGAATGAATGCAAACATGCTATCATACTGTATGCTAATTGAAATATGCCCTAATCTAACCATCATAAGCAGGTAAATAAAATGGAAGAAAGACGTGGGGTTAGAAGACATACATCACACTCACGCACACTTATTACAATTATGCCCTCGCGCAGAGGGTCCGAATAAATATACAGTCCCGAATAAAAGAATAGTACAGTCCAAATATGTACAAATTCCTAATTAATTAACAAATTAACTAAGAAAACAATAAACTGGCATACAAGCCAGGGACTGCCTTGATTCCGCTACGGATGATGAATGATGCATGTCCGGGTTGCCTTCGCGCGGAAATCCACTGCGATGCCCCAATTAGCCTCTGTTTCGCAATGGTTTTTTGGAAAGCGCGCCAAGCCTCGGAAGACTGTTGATTCTTGATTTTGCTGCAAAAGAGAGCAGGAAAGGGGCATAGCAATGTATTTTCACAAATGTATGCATGCCTCGATCCTCGTGCCTCCAATCACGCATCTTGATGCATGATGGGCGAGGAGTTGAATTGCGCAACTCAATATAGAATGAATGCACATGAAAACTCAACTAAAACCTAACTCCATCATGGATAATCCGGAGTGTCGGTGACTGGGGAATTAAGACACGTTCCGCCACTCGGAGTACGGAACGTACCTCGTTTCCCGTGCTCGGGCTAACTCCTATCCCGAACGCAATGCAATATGCATGATACGCATGAATGCAAACTAAGATACAACCTAACATGCAACATGCTATGGAATGGCATAAACGATGCGTAAGATACATGGCATACGCAATGCGCTAACATATAGCCTAGCATACACAATGCTATGAAATGGAATGGCACACACAATACATAATGGACTTACACCAACATGAGTGGACCTCAGCCACACTCACATAGGAGGCCATAAGATGGAAATGAGACACTCGAAATGCGTGCACACGTGCACGCAAACCGACGACCGAACCTACGACACGGAATGCCACTCTAACAAGACATGGAAAAACATGAAATATGACATACTAGCATGCAAATTCCAGAGGCAAAATGAGATGCAAAACAGCCCCGAAACATGGCAAAATGGTACCCGATGCATGGAACGAGTCCTGAAACATGAAATTAGGCATACGGAATGATCTATGGCTATGCAATGCATGCATAATTTGAACATGAAGTGTAAAGATAGAAGCAAGGAAGCCCCAAAACAAGCATGTTTACAGTTTAAAGCAAGGCCAAACAGCGAACGGAAATGGGGCTAAACTAGCATACAAAAATGGCCCCGAAAGCAAGATATTGAAGCAACTCACAGATGCTGGCCCCGAACAGAAAAGGGGCCTTCTACAATATTAAAGAGGGGCCCAAAATATGAATTTTTTACAGTTAATGGCCGAGCCCAAAACAGTGTACAACTATACTCAAAATGCAATGCAAGATATGGCCTAAAATAGAGGCTACAACACAAAGTATACAAAAGATGCTCCAAACAGCAATAGACCCTTAATGAAACATGGAGAGGGGGTCAAAAAAAGGCCATTTTTAGTTCAGACCAAGGTCCAAAAACAAAATCTCAATAGGCTAATAAATCATGCAAAAATGGGGCTAAAATATGGATATCAAAGCAAGTAGCACATGGAGGATTCAAACAGTGATGAGATCTTCTACAATGTTGAAGAAGGGCTCAAAATAAGCCTATTTACAGTTTACAACATGCTTCAAAATAGTTTACATATAGGCCAAAAACAACATGCAAGAAAATGGCATATAAGAGGGATAATGAAGTAAGTGCCAAAAGGAAGCCTCAAACAGTGAGAGGCCCTTAATGAAACATGAAATAGAGCTCAAAAAAATGCTACTTTCAGTTATGTCCAGATCTCAAATATACAAGCAAGAGGGGCTAATGTATTGGGCAAGAATAGGACCAAAAGGAGGAGAGAAGGACTTACCCTTGAAAATCAAAGAACCAACAGCTCTTCGACCAAAATTCTGAGCCTTTAACCTCTTCAAAGCTGTCCCAAAGTGTTGGAATGAAGGATGGAGGCCTTGTGCTATAAGGTGGTGTAGAAATGGTGTAGGAACTTTAGGGTTTTGATGGTTGGAATATAGAGAGAGGGAGATACAATCCAAGAGGCTTAAACAAAATTTTTCTCACCCTTCAAACACAACTGGAAGGCTTTTTATATAGGCAAAATAGGGGGAGAAAAGGGGGGAAACATGGGGGGGAAAACAATTCAAGTTTCCCCCCAAAAGGGCCAAACCCTCGGACATGGGTGAAGTGCAAAACAAAATACATGGCTAGAACACACTTGGGAGGGGGATAATGGTCGGCTAGTTTAAAAGGGCAAAAAAAGTCATTTTTTTTAGATAAGTGGTCGGCCGGGTACTTTTTCTGGGTTTTCTGGCCGGGCAGCTACTTTTTCTGGCTTTTCTGGCCAGCCAGCTACATTCAGGACAAAAAAAGTGGGCTTTTGGAAAGAAAAGTGTCTGGTGGGTAATTTGGAAGCCCAAATGTGGCCGTTCAAGTGTCCAAATTGAAGCCCCAAAAGTTATCTTTCCAATGGCGCAAACTTTGCATCAAAATTCCTCTTGTGGAAAAAGTTATGCCCGTTTCCGTGAAGCCGCGCAGATTCGGTCCCAACCAGAGTGATGCCCTACTTCAATCAACCATATCTCCCCTATCCGGAATTGGATTTAGGAGATTCTTGAGTGAAAAATGAAGCCCCGGAAGTCTTATTTCCAGCGGTGGTGGCCTCATAGCTTGATTCCAAGTATGCGAATGAATAGGCCCGATTCGGCGAGGGCTGTCCGATTCTCTCTTAACGATTCATGCCCATTTTCTCCCCCAACTGGATTTCTTCCTTCTTCTCCTCTTTTCTTTAACTTCAAGCCCCTAAGTAAGGTGTTTTGAAAGATTTTTCAAAGATTTCATCTCTCTTTCATTCATTCCCACTTTGTCCTTGCTCGGTTTACCGAAAAGCGCAACATTTGACAAAATACGAGCCTCGGAACATCGTAAAAACTTTATTTTCAAAATGTTTTGAAAGAGAGGGTTTTAAGATCTAAAATCCTTTGATCAAGATTGTTTTGGTCCAAAAGGGGTATGAAGTTGAGGTTTGACTCTCTTTTTGCCAAAGAAATTGAACCTTTGCCCTGTACATCTTTCATCACCGAGCAAACCATCAGTCGCGTCCAAGTCTTATGGACGGTCAAAAATGGGGTGTCTACAGTTGCCCCTCTTTGACAGAACTCGGAAGTCAAGAAGTGACGGGAGTGAATGTCAAAAGCCTAGAGACGACCCATTTTTGACAAGTCTGGAGACTTGGACAAACAAACAAAATATAGATAAATAAATGGTTGTGCCCACAGGCTGCCTACGTATCCCCTTGCAAGGAATCAAACCAGCGTAGTTCAGGGGCATGATGCAAAATGATATGCAGGAAGATTTTGATAATTGGACTTATACGCTTCTGTGGCGGTTTGAAAGTTGGACTTATACGCTCTGTGGTGGTTTGAAGATTGGACTTATACGCTCTGTGGCGGTTTGAAAATTGGACTTACACGCTTTCTGGCCGGTTTGAAAATTGAGGATTCATGCAATGCACTGTAATGTAGTGGCTAAAATGCAATGTAATAGCTAAGAGGTAAAGGTACCTTACAGGGGTAATTGGCAATGACTTACCTCATGCTGCTGGGGTTCTCTCGCTTCTTCTTGATTGAACCGCAGGTACTACTTTTCTCCCTGACTATGGTCGCAGCTTTCCCTATTCTCCAACAGGGTGACAGACTAGGTTGGATCAGTATCTAGAATTGAGGTGCATACAGATGCTATCTCAATCTATGGGGCTTCCATACAGATTTCAAGCCGAGGATATACCCTTGGGTATTTAAACCAGACTTTAGTCTCGGAAATCCCGAACCTTTGCGTTCTAGGCATGAGCCATTCGAACTCTAGTTTCCACTGTCTCAGTTGGTCTCCTAGGAACTCACCGCTAACACAGGCAGGTGGCTATACCAGACCACCGGAAGTCGTTCGGGTACGACAAACACCAAAGGAATTGCACCTTTAGAGGATTTAAGGTCTCCTAGACCGGACAATAAAACAGATATGATGCAATGGATGTAATAGATGTGATGCAATAGATAATAGATGCGATGCAACAGAGAGTACAATAGATGCAAAAGGGTGACATACGCCAACCACGGTGGACTCGTGAGTGGAGGAAGAACAAAGAAAATCAATCAGAAGCACATTCCACACAACCTAAGATAAATTCCAAACACGCTAAAATCGTGTGCGGAAGGGGAGGCTCCAATCACGCTGAAATCGTGAGAAGAGATAAACAAAAACAATCTGCCCAGCGCGTCTACAACACAACCTGGGATAAATTCCCAAACACGCTAAAATCGTGTGAGGAAAAGAACACTCTAACCACGCTGAAATCGTGAGAAGAGGTTAAAACAAGCCCGCCCAGCGCGTCTACAACGCAACCCGGGATAAATTCCAAACACGCTGAAATCGTGTGAGAAAAAGAACACTCTAACCACGGTGAAATCGTGAGAAGAGGTCTGAAAACAACCGCTCAAGTGTGCGCACAACTTAACCTGAGATAAGATCCAAACACGCTGAAATCGTGTGAAGAGGTCCAAAAACAACCGCTCAAGTGCGCACACAATGCAACCTGAGATAAATTCCAAACACGCTGAAATCGTGTGAGGAAAAGAACACTCAAACCACGCTGAAATGGTGAGAAGAGGTCCAAAAACAACCGCTCAGCGCGTCTTCAATGCAAACTGGGATAAATTCCAAACACGCTGAAATCGTGTGAGGAAAAAAACACTCAAACCACGCTGAAATCGTGAGAAGAGGTCCAAAAACAACCGCTCAAGTGCGCACACAACGCAACCTGAGATAAATTCCAAACACGCTAAATTCGTGTGAGGAAAAGAACACTCAAACCACGCTGAAATCGTGAGAAGAGGTCAAAACAAGCCTGTCCAGCGCGTCTACAATGCAACTCAGGATAAATTCCAAACACGCTGAAATCGTATGAGGAAAAGAACACTCTAACCACGCTGAAATCGTGAGAAGAGGTCCAAAAACAACCGCTCAGCGCGTCTTCAACGCAAACTGGGATAAATTCGAAACACGCTGAAATCGTGTGAGTAAAAGAACACTCTAACCACACTGAAATCGTGAGAAGTGGTCCGAAAACAGCCGCTCAAGTGCGTGCACAACGCAACCCGAGAAAGTCTCGGAGGACAACGATCCCAAACGCTGCTCAGCGTAAAAGGATAAATGGTAGAAGATAACACAAGATGCACATAAATGCAAGTAAGGTGTGCATGACAATACCAGTGGAAGAATGCATAACAATGCGGGTGGAAGGGTGCATAACTTTGAAGCAGGCTTGATCTTGCGCTTGAGGTAGAGGCACACTCATACTTCGGAGCATTGACAAGGCCTGACGAGGTGCATACAGAATGCGATTTCGGAGCTTACTAAAGTTGGAACAAACTCAGATGCCCAACATTTTCCTCTTTTGCTTTTGCTTTGTAGTCCGGAACCTATATAGCTTCAGATAGATCCTTGTTTTACTATTCTCACATGACCTGGGTTGAACCTGCGGCTTTATGAAAAAGCTGATCCTTTTTTTTTTTGCACAAATGTGGAGAATGACACAGCACTCTGAGCACGAAACGATTTTTGAAATTGAAATGAGAAAAGGGTTCTCAACCGGGTATTGAGCCTACAACTGACCACAGCCAAAACGACTCAAAAATAGAAAACAAAGGTAGAACGACCTAAACACAACTCAACAAAGGAAAAACAAGGTAAAACGATCTAAACACATCTGTTGACACTCAAACGACTCAAAACAAGAATCGAGACAAACAAAACAAAAGACACGACACACAGACGTGTTCCGAAGACGAAAGACATCTCAGTTTGCGAGGAGCTAGTTTCTCCGGGTATTGTTTCCTACCCTTTCTTATTTGGTGATTCTCACATCACTCGGCCCTCAGGCTCGACTTTTCTCACAAAACCCTTTTCCTCACTCTTTTCTCAGCGCACATTTCTGCATTCTTTAATCTCTCATTTTTTAATCCCTCCCCTGGGTGGTTGATGGATAAACAGCAAGTCGTGGGCTCGTGCCCCTAGCATTCTGCTAGATTCTTCTTCTTTTGCGCGCAGCTAGTGAGTTTCTCCCATAGAGGGGCTGTGCTACAACTGGGTGTGTAGCAAATCTGCAGTTGACCTCGATTGACGATGCTCTGCCGGGGAGTTTGGGGGTGATCAGATATGTCCAGATGAGGAAGTGGAATATCTTGCCCCATTCCAATTCATGCTTCGCACTTGGCTCGATACCTCGCTACTTGGAGGATGAGAGAGCTTTCAGCCCTTTTGTTGTGCCCTTTCTGGAAGGTAGAGTGCCCTTCTTGGCGAGTATGGTAAAAATGGGGGAAAGACAGGAAGCCTGACTCAACTGTGCCCCTAGTTCATTATTTTAACCATTTTTTGTTTTTGGCTTTCTACTAAAACAATTTTGACCAAAATGAGAGTTAGATTAACATGCTTGTTCGATTTTTGATTTGAAATCATGCAAGTCAGACTATGAGCACTGAAAATTTTCCTTTTTTGGGTCCAAGAAACGGTCCAGTTTTGGAAAAGATGGAACAAATTTTGAGAAAATTAGTCAACCTCAGTAAAAATTCTCAAAAACTATTTTTGCAAACGGCCACTTGCTCAACGAGCATGAAACCTACTCCTGAGATGCACAACCTCGGATCCAAAGGAAAACTGCCCCGTGCTTGAAGAGAGCTGCACGGCAACGGAAAGTTGTCCCTTGTTTGAACGGCACCGCGGCGCATTGAATGGCAACGGAAAGTTGCCCCTTGTTTGGATGGCACCGCAGCGCGTTGAATGGCAACGGAAAGCTACCCCTTGTTTGGATGGCACCGCAGCGCGTTGAATGGCAACGGAAAGCTACCCCTTGTTTGAATGGCACCGCAACGCATTGTAGTCAGTCCTCAGAGTGCTGAACGCAACCAAACTCTCGGATATAGTGAAGACAAAAATGACTAGAACCATTGCATGGACACAATCAAATTTGAAGGGTGTGTTTGGTAACGTTTACGTTTTCAGTTTATATTTACAAAAATTTTATAAACTGGTTTTTGTTTATTTTTTGTTTATTTTTAGAAAAACATAAACTACAAACACGTTTGGTAATTGACAAATATTTAAAAAATTTTAAAAATATAAAAACGAGTGAGAAATGACAAGTGGTGGCAAGTGGCAGCGGAAGACGGTGGTGGAAAGTGGTGATGATGGGTGGTGGGTAGCTGGTGGTGATGGGTGGTGGTGGGTGGGTGGGTGTGGTGGTGGTGGGTAATGTGAGTGGGTGGTGGCGGGTGGTGGTAGCAGGTGGGTGACTGGTGGCGGGTGGCGGATGGGTAGTGGTGGTGGTGGTGGTGGGTGGGTGGGTGTGGTGGTGGTGGTGTGGTGGGTGGTGGTGGTAGCGGTGCGGGGTGGGGGTAGGAGGTGGGTGGCGGATGGCGGGTGGTGGTGGATGGGTGGTGGGTGGTGATGGTGGGTGGGTGGATGATGGTGGTGAGTGGTGGGTGGATGGGTGACGGTAGCAGGTGGTGGGTGGTAGCGAGTGGGTGATGGTGGTGGTGGCAGCGAGTGGTGGCAGGTGGATGGCGGATGGCGCGTGGCGGGTGGTGGCGGGTGGTGGTGGTGGTGGGTGGGTGGGTGGGTAGCAGTGGTGGGTGTGGTAATGGGTGGTCTTTGGTAGGTGGTGGAGTAGTGGCCAGTGTGGTGGTAGGTGATAGCGAGTGAGTGGTGGTGGTGGCGGGTGGTGGGTGGCGGATGATGGGTGGTGTGGTGGGTGGTGATGGTGGATGGGTGGGTGGGTGGTGTGGTGGTGGTGTGGTGGTGGTGGTAGTGGTGGGTGGTGGTGGGTGGCGGGTGATGGTGGCAAGTGGGTGGCGGGTGGGTGGTGGTGATGGTGGCGGTGGTGGTGGTGGTGGGGTGGGTGGTGGTGGTGGTGGGTGGTGTGGTGGGTGGTGGTGGTGGTGGTGGGTGGTGGTGGTTGGTGGTAGCGGATGGGTGATGGGTGGTGGTGGTGGGTGGATGGCGGTGGTGGGTGGTGGCAGTGGGTGGTGGTGGTAGTGTGGGTGGTGGTGGTGGTGGCGAGTGGGTGGGAGGTGGGTAATGGATGGTGGGTGGTGGTGGCGGGTGGTCTTTGCCGGGTAGGTAGTGGCGGTGGGTGGTGGTGGCGGAAGACTGGTGGAAAATGGTAGCGGTGGTGGCTAGTGTTGGGTGGTAAAAAAATAAATGAAAACTCAAAACGGAAACACATTTTTTGTGTTTTCATTTTTTGGCCAAATTTATAAACTGAGACCACTGATTTATAAATCAAAAATTTTACCAAACAAGTTTTTATTTGAGTTTTTAAAATTTTTGTAAATATAAACAGAAAACTGAAAACGTAAGTGTTACCAAACGGCACCGAAGTGTTTATGGCTGGACTTCAGAATGAAGTTGCCTACGTATCCCCAAAGATGGGAATCAAGCCTTACGTAGTTCGGGGTTAAGGTACACTCGGGTATTTAACCTCTCCTTTTATGCTCTAACTTTTGCCAAGGCACCCATTGCAGGTTTTCAACCTTGCGAGCTTTTTTCTTCTTTTTTTTTCATTTATTTTCTTCTCTTTTTTTTTCTTTTTTTTTTCTCTTTTCTTCTTTTTTCTTTTTTTCTTTTTTTCTTTTTTCTCATTTCTTCTTTTTTTTTCTTTTTGCTTTTTGTATATATCTTTTCTTGCTCTAACTTTTGCCTGGGTCGCCCTTTCCAGGTTTTCGGCCCAGTGAGCCTCTCAAAGGGTAAAAGTGTAACAAGTCCATGCCAAATGGTTTTAGGATCTCGAAGCCATCCGTATCCAAGAGAGTGGCTGTTGTTTTGCAAGAGGATTCATCTTCGGCTCTTCGAGCACATCTGACATCTTTGCCTCTAGTTCAAAGGGTACTTCTGTTCTAGCTTTGCATGCTTCTTCTGATCTTTTGATCTTCTTGATCCGACTTTCTTGGCCTCTTGTTCGAGGGCTACTTCAAATCTGGCCACACAGGCCTAACGTCGTAGTTGACCGTTGAACCTTCTGAATTCAAGTTCAAGGTTTGGAAGCAAAGGGGTTGAGTGTCGAGGCTGAGAGCGATCCTAGGCTGCACAATCTCAAGAGCGATTCCACACAGGTCTTCGCAGGACCGCGCAAAACATTTTGTTTTTGAAAATATTTAAGAAAGCGACAAATCGCTCACGCTGAAGATAGTGTGAAACCAGTCTGGATCAAGCCAGGGTCCTTCTCAGTATTCACGCTAACAAGCATGATTTCATTCATTAAGGGCTTAGCACGCCTTTCTTTCTCTCAATTAATCAAAGTTTTGCAAATCCCGAGGAATTCCTTCCTCTTCATTTTCACTGCAGTGTTCAAAAAGTTTTGAAAAACTTAGGTCGTTACAACGACTTCAAGGCACAGAAAAGACAGAGTTCTTAGTCAAATACTGCCATCTCATTCAGAACTTCCGGCATAACTGGCACAAGGCAGAAGCGAACACGAGGATGTGAAAATCACTGCTGTGTTCATTCAAAATCTGTTGGCATTACTGGCTCTAAGGCAGAAGCAGACTCAAAAGAAAACGAAAAGAAAAACACAAAACAAGAAAGTGATGTCCGAGGTAACACCCTCGAAATCACCCGACTCCAACAAAATAGGACTGAATCTGTACAACAAGACAGACCTAACTGACTCAGTAAGAAAAGACTGGCTCTGTACAAAACAACAAGACTGACCCAATACCCAAGTCAGAAAGTACAAATTAACAACATTCGCGAATGTGCTCAAAACAGTGCATGCCATCCATCATATCTAGAGTCAATCGAGCGCCGCTCGCAGGTGGTTCATCCCCTGATCACATCACATTATCCCCCAAGTTCACCGATCCAGTGCCGATAGACTTTGCGGAGCTTGGCAGGAGGACAATCCCATTGTCAAGCAGATCCTGTACTTCCTGGCGAAGACGAAAGCAGTTGTTGGTAGTATGGCTAGTTTGCTGATGGTATGCGCAATACTGGGTAGCATCATGCGTAGCCGGAAGAGGGTTCGGGAGAGGCCGAGGCTCAAGGGGTTTGAGATGGCCTTGTCTAACAAGGATTTGGAAAGCTTTGGACAAAGGCATGTGGAGGGCATGGAAGACCCTTTGACCTCGGGGTTGGTACTTCAAGGCTTGTGGATTTTCTTTGGGAGCACCAAAGGATTGGTGAGTCTTGGCTGGTTTGCTGATCTCTTCTGAGTGGAGGATTATAGCTGAAAGGAACGTTTCTGATACAACGACCCTTCTCCCGGCTTGCCCTTTGATTCAAACTGCCCCCAACTTGAGTGGCGAAAATGTCGTCCATAGTTTTTGCAACAACTGCGAGCACTTGCTCTTTGTTCACTCCCTCAGCTTTCAAAGCCTCAACAGCCAACAGAAGATGTTCATGGGGATCCATGTCCGCCCCTATCTTATTCTTTCCACTCGCCTCCACTTTGCCAAGGGATTGGCATTCCTCAAATGTAGCTTGTTCCAAGACTGGGGAGCCTTTTGACATGAACTCCCCGGTATGTGATGTGGCTGATGACGGAGCCAATGTCCCAGAGGCCAAATCTTTCACAGTTTTCTAAAGATCTTCGATCATTCTTTTCAGCTCAGAAGTAGTGGGCTCACGGGTTTGAGATGATTGGGGTCCAGGTGCATCCATCATGCATAAGTCCATGCTTTCTGGAATGAACACCTCAGGCTTGGGTAGATGGGCTGGGGTGATGTATATGCTGGGGTCGTAGGTGGACGGCAGTATATGGATGAGGTTGAGATGTAGAGGTGATGGGTCAGTACTAACCTGAGGTCCTTTTGGTGGAGCTAGGGTCTCTTCGTCAATAAGATCCTGAATCTTATGACGGAGGCGGATGCAACGGTTCGTATCATGACCGTCTTTGTTGATGGTAAACCTGATTTGGGGTCATATCTTGGCGGAAGAGGGTTTGGAAGGGGTTGGGGTTCTAGAAGTTCTAGGTGCCCTTCTTCTCGTAGCTTTTTCAAAGCTTGAGAGAGACTCATGTAAAGAGGATGGAATTTTCGGGCTTGGGGCCGAGTTGAAGTGGTTGGTTCTTGGCCATTGAGGGAAGTGGTGATAGTGTCTACTTCTGAGCATTTCGTAGCTGTGCTACCATCAGTAGTAGCATTGGAACTGCGAGCAACATTCCTCCTCAAAGGCTCATTATCTTCTGCAAAGATCCCTTGTCTGATGGCATCCTCGATTTGAACCCCCATCTCATGCAGATCTAAAAAGGTAGGGAAGGGAAGAACAATCATCTTTTGCATAAGCTTGGGCTGGAGATTGCGCACAATCATCCGAGTCTGATCTTTGTCAGTGGGCCTAGTGGTCATCATTGAGGCCTTGGCCCTCCAGTGGGTTACAAAGTCAGAGAAGCCCTCTTTCGGCTCTTGGCGGGTGACCTCGAGATCATGAGTTGTGACCTCGATCTGTGTGTTGTAGGAGTATTGAGCAATAAAGGCCTCAGCCAGCTCTTCCCAGTTCCGTTTCACAGAGTTCTCCAATTTTTCATACCAGATTGCGGCTATCCCAGACAGGGTTTGGCCAAATAATGACAATTTCTGGGCTGTGGTCAAACCCATTGGCCTCAAGATATCAGAAAATAGTTGGAGGTGCACCATTGGGTCTTTAGAGCCATCGAATCGATCGACATGCGGCATTTTAAACCGCTCCGGCAATGTCACCACTGAGTCGGTATAACCATCCTCTATATCAGGAATAGAATGGGCCCCCTGAGACTTTTTGAACAATTCCTCAAGCTTGCTCACTTTCAATGCTGTGGGGTCCGTCTTGAACTCAAATGGGGAGTCTGGTAGGTTGGTGGGTGTTTTAGATAGCTGGGGTAAAACCAGGGGCGGAGTTGGCCCGCCTGGAATGTCTGTATCATCCTGGACGTTTGGCATCTCCCCAGGTGCTGGAGCTCCTGCTGGGGGAGGAACTTGTTGTGAAGCAGACGCACCGCTTTGTTGTTGCAGCCTGGTGATGAGCTCAGCCTGCTGAGCCATGATTGTAGCCTGCTGTTTGGAAAATTCCGCTTGGCGGACAGCGTCTTGCTGCATGAGTTTCATAGTTTCTTGCATTTGACGCATCATTGCCTCCATCCCTGATGTATTCTGTTGATCCATCTGACTGACCGGTAGATCTATCTCTATGGCAACGATTGAGACCTTAGTCCATTGTTGACCCCAGCGATTAATTTGACGAAGGAACACTGATTTTCCTTTGAACTGAATCGCTGACCTGACAAAGTCTATCAACACAAGTTCGGTGTACCCGGGGGATATTGGAGCCTTCTGAAGCTATGGTTCCAAGACTACCCCTAGCAAAAGAGAAAACATGCAGCATCTTAGCCCGATTTCACGATAACCCATATGAGCAGAGCAGAATGATTGTGCCTCTCTGAATTCGCTACCACCCTCGGGTTGAAATCAATCCCAAAATCTATCGGCTGGTGCCGCAGTTCGATGCCCAAACTTGCAAACTGATACATGCATTCTTGTAGAGACGCACTCTAAAAGCACATAACAAGCAAGTGAGAGCCAAAACACCTCTATGTTGGGGTAGGGTTTCCCTGTCCTATTTTGTCAGGAACTAGGGTTTCACTACGCACGTAGCGGTTTCAAACAACCTATATCGGGTAAGCAACTTGTCCTAGTTTGGAATGGTCACTATGGATCCGAATATGCACTAGGTCGAATGGTCAAAAAGGGTGCCCCAGTAAAACTGGGGTTTGTGTTCCCATGCTGTCAGAGCCTACAGCCGATCAGCCTTATGGTCATGCCTTGACAAGACAAGCCTTCGGCAAATCATTCGGGAATGGCATATGGTAAACACGGTGTCCTAGGCGCACCAATGCAAATGCAATGCAAAGAAACACACAAGTGTAGTCAAAACCAGATATCATGAGTTCGAGTCAAGTTCTCTAAGTCCCCAACAGAGTCGCCAGAAATTGTAGACGTCCCCGAACGCCCCGGGAGGGTGCGACTCCCCCCCGTTCTGTTTGCTGGCGGGTCTACTACAGTTCAAGGACTCAAATGTCACGGTTCTTAATCTCGAACCAAAGAGTCCAAATCTGGCAAATCGTTTTGAGAAAACAGATTTTTTTGAAAGAAGTGCCAAACATGGACTACTTTGCCAGATACAGAGTCGCCACCTAAATATTTTATTTTTGGGAAATTTAGGAAACCCTGACTCGGTGCCAAAGGCCACGTGTCCGTCATCACCAAAGTTGCCTCAGCTCGGGAACTTGGGTACGATTGGGGAAGGTCACTTCGTGAGCAGCCCCGCTCGCCCGGTCAAAGACTGGCCTCTACTAATCATGATATCTATTTTTGAAAACATTGAGTGTTCTTATTCCGGTTATTAGCCTAGGTTACTATGTGATGCGCACAACATACAAGTATAGACTGAGTCGCCTTAATTGGAACAAAACATTTCATGTTTGTTTGTTTGAAAACGGTTTGATGGTGCTACCCGCAGGTAGGCTAAGACGCGGATTTGCCACACTCGGGCGGGCTTAGAAAACAATGATTTTGCCACTATCTAGTGGGCTCAAAACAAACATTTGATGAATTGTTCCAATCCAAATAACCCAACCTTCACCCACAGGCATTCAGACAGTTATATCACATAAGCAAATAGCCTCATGGTAAGCATGCAGTCATGGCAGTCACTCACACGCATGCAAGGATGCTAAAGCATAAAACTCACCAAGTACTCCAAGCCAAAACCAAAACTACATTAGAAATCATGCATGATCCTAAGTATACAGAAATGCCTAATGCAACACATGCAAAAATGCAAACTATAGCAGGCTCGGCTATTCTAAACATGGCATATGGAATGCTACAGCTAACATATATTCAACTTGGAATTGAAATACAAATGCAGTTAGTATGATGCGTCGAGCCTGGTGCATGCAAAACAGATGAATGAATGCAAACATGCTATCATACTGTATGCTAATTGAAATATGCCCTAATCTAACCATCATAAGCAGGTAAATAAAAGGGAAGAAAGACGTGGGGTTGGAAGACATACATCACACTCACGCACACTTATTACAATTATGCCCTCGCGCAGAGGGTCCAAATAAATATACAGTCCCGAATAAAAGAATAGTACAGTCCAAATATGTACAAATTCCTAATTAATTAACAAATTAACTAAGAAAACAATAAACTGGCATGCAAGCTAGGGACTGCCTTGATTCCGCTACGGATGATGAATGATGCATGTCCGGGTTGCCTTCGCGCGGAAATCCACTGCGATGCCCCAATTAGCCTCTGTTTCGCAATGGTTTTTTGGAAAGCGCGCCAAGCCTCGGAAGACTGTTGATTCTTGATTTTGCTGCAACAGAGAGCAGGAAAGGGGCATAGCAATGTATTTTCACAAATGTATGCATGCCTCGATCCTCGTGCCACCAATCACGCATCTCGATGCATGATGGGCGAGGAGTTGAATTGCGCAACTCAATATAGAATGAATGCACATGAAAACTCAACTAAAACCTAACTCCATCATGGATAATCTGGAGTGTCGGTGACTGGGGAATTGAGACACGTTCCGCCACTCGGAGTACGGAACGTACCTCGTTTCCCGTGCTCGGGCTAACTCCTATCCCGAACGCAATGCAATATGCATGATACGCATGAATGCAAACTAAGATACAACCTAACATGCAACATGCTATGGAATGGCATAAACGATGCATAAGATAACATGACATACGCAATGCGCTAACATACAGCCTAGCATACACAATGCTATGAAATGGAATGGCATACACAATACATAATGGACTTACACCAACATGAGTGGACCTCAGCCACACTCACATAGGAGGCCATAAGATGGAAATGAGACACTCGAAATCGTGCTGCGTGCACGCATAACCGACTGAACCAACCCTCGCACGGAATGCCACTCTAACAAGACATGGCAAAACATGAAATATGACATACTAGCATGCAAATTCCAGAGGGAAAATGAGATGCAAAACAGCCCCGAAACATGGCAAAATGGTACCCGATGCATGGAACGAGTCCCGAAACATGAAATTAGGCATACGAAATGACCTATGGCTATGCAATGCATGCATAATTTGAACATGAAGTGTAAAGACAGAAGCAAGGAAGCCCCAAAACAAGCATGTTTACAGTTTAAAGAAAGGCCAAACAGCGAACACAAATGGGGCTAAACTAGCATACAAAAATGGCCCCGAAAGCAAGATATTGAAGCAACTCATAGATGCTGGCCCCGAACAGAAAAGGGGCCTTCTACAATATTTAAGAGGGGCCCAAAATATGACTTTTTTACAGTTAATGGCCGAGCCCAAAACAGTGTACAACTATGCTCAAAATGCAATGCAAGATATGGCCTAAAATAGAGACTACAACACAAAGTATACAAAATATGCTCCAAACATCAATAGACCCTTAATGAAACATGGAGAGGGGGTCAAAAAAATGCCACTTTCAGTTCGGATCAAGGTCCAAAAATAGAAGCTCAATAAGCTAATAAATCATGCAAAAATGGGGCTAAAATATGGATATCAAAGCAAGTAGCACATGAAGGATTCAAACAGTGATGAGATCTTCTACAATGTTGAAGAAGGGCTCAAAATAAGCCTATTTACAGTTTACAACATGCTTCAAAACAGTTTACATATAGGCCAAAAACAACATGCAAGAAAATGGCATATAAGAGGGATAATGAAGTAAGTGCCAAAAGGAAGCCTCAAACAGTGAGAGGCCCTTAATGAAACATGAAATAGAGCTCAAAAAAATGCTACCTTCAGTTATGGCCGGAGCTCAAATATACAAGAAAGAGGGGCTAATGTATTGGGCAAGAATAGGACCAAAAGGAGGAGAGAAGGACTTACCCTTGAAGATCAAAGAACCAACAGCTCTTCGACCAAAATTCTGAGCCTTTAACCTCTTCAAAGCAGTCCAAAAGTGTTGGAATGAAGGATGGAGGCCTTGTGCTATGAGGTGGTGTAGAAATGGTGTAGGAACTTTAGGGTTTTGATGGTTGGAATATAGAGAGAGGGAGATACAATCCAAGAGGCTTAAACAAAATTTTTCTCACCCTTCAAACACAGCTGGGAGGCTGTTTATATAGGCAAAATAGGGGGAGAAAAGGGGGGAAACATGGGGGGGAAAACAATTCAAGTTTCCCCCCAAAAGGGCCAAACCCTCGGACATGGGTGAAGTGCAAAACAAAATACATGGCTAGAATACACTTGGGAGGGGGATAATGGTCGGCTAGTTTAAAAGGGCAAAAAAAGTCATTTTTTTTAGATAAGTGGCCGGCTGGCTACTTTTTCTAGCTTTTCTGGCCGGCCAGCTACTTTTTCTGGCTTTTCTGGCCGGCCAGCTACATTCAGGACAAAAAAAGTGGGCTGCTGGAAAGAAAAGTGGCTAGTGGGTGATTGGGAAGTCCAAATGTGGCCGTTCAAGTGTCTACATTGAAGCCCCAGAAGTTATCTTTCCAATGGCGCAAACCTTGCATCAAAATTCCTCCTGTGGAAAAATTTATGCCCGTTTCTGTGAAGCCGCGCAGATTCGGTCCCAACCGGAGTGATGCCCTACTTCAATCAACCATATCTCCCCTATCTGGAATTGGATTTAGGAGATTCTTGAGTGAAAAATGAAGCCCCGGAAGTCTTATTTCCAACGGTGGTGGCCTCATAGCTTGATTCCAAGTATGCGAATTAATAGGCCCGATTCGGAAAGGGCTGTCCGATTCTCTCTTAACGATTCATGCCCATTTTCTCCCCCAACTGGATTTCTTCCTTCTTCTCCTCTTTTCTTCAACTTCAAGCCCCTAAGTAAGGTGTTTTGAAAGATTTTTCAAAAATTTCATCTCTCTTTCATTCATTCCCACTTTGTCCTTGCTCGGTTTACCGAAAAGCGCAACATTTGACAAACTACGAGCCTCGGAACATCGTAAAAACTTTATTTTCAAAATGTTTTGAAAGAGAGGGTTTTAAGATCTAAAATCTTTTGATCAAGATTGTTTTGGTCCAAAAGGAGTATGAAGTTGAGGTTTGACTCTCTTTTTGCCAAAGAAATTAAACCTTTGCCCTGTACATCTTTCATCACCGAGCAAACCATCAGTCGCATCCAAGTCTTATGGACGATCAAATAAGTATTTTTGTATTTTTGTATGGCTCAAATAAGTCCATAAATTACTAGACTTTGGTTTCAAAAATCATGTAAATAGGAACTACAAACACATACATCAATCACATATAAATTAGATCATTGATCTTAAGTTCATAAACATACTTAATTTCATGAGATTCTTAACTTCACACACTTAAACATATATACACAAAGCCATGCCCACCTAATTGAGTTCAAGCATGTCAATTAAAGAAATAAAATGTAACTTCTCATAGATAATTCAAGTTGGGTCAAAATAATGAAAGGAGAAGATTATTTGCCAAGTATCCAACACCTACATCCAAGATTTCCATTACAACTCTAAATCACACAATCAATAAGGAATTCCTACTCTAAAGCAAGGAGAGGGGTGGACTTCAGTGGGTTAACTCACCTTAAGCTTAATTCTCTTGAATTCTTCTCAATTCTCTAATCTTTGTTCTTGAAGAATTCTCATCTTCCTTTCAAACCCTCTCTAACCTTCTCCCTTCCAATGTTGCCCCTTTTTGATCACGTGGTCAAAGAACACATAGATATATCCATAAAGAGAGAATAGGACGAAAATCAATCGTTTAATCATCCCCAAATTGAAATTTCACAGAAAGGTTCATTATTACTTAAAAATTATGCTAATTCCAATTGTAAAATCAATTTTAGATTATCAAGCCTCTAAGGCCTTCAATTTCTGATCCAAACACTTGAATTGAGACAGATACTTTTCTTTTCAAACAGATATAGATCTCAAGTCATAAGATCCATTGGTTCCAACTTAATTGCACATAAAATTTCACATTGAGCATTTAAATGCATAGAATTAGGAATCGAAAGTATGCCAGAAGCAGATATGAGGGTCGGGTTATTACAGTGCCAGTCTGTCACCAGAAATTCCCGATAAGTTATTTGATGAGAGATATAACCCGAGCCAATACGTCGTTCCAAGGTAATGTACTGAGAAGAAAACCTCTAATTCTTTGAAGAATAGGACCAAGGTAATGTGCATATTGGTTGGTTTGATATGAGCGTATCGGCTGATAATCGGGGGTGGCTGAGTGATGAATCTGACAAAGAAGAGAAAACTGGAATTAAATCTGAGGGAAAGAAAGTCATGACAGCTGTGGTATCTGGTGAAGCCGAAGAGAAAGGGAAAGTGCCTGAAAGCAGTAGTGCAGAAAGACAAACCCAAGAATTGGGTGTTGATGAAATTGCAGACGCTAAACGGGAAGCCGTACTGGGGCAATTTGAACAGGAGAAGATTGATGATAATTGGAAGACCGCCCTGAGGGAGATAATTGTCCTGTGGTAGTGATTCAAGTTAAGTTAGACAACTTTCTATCGGTGACTAAAGGTGAATGGTGGGAAGACAGCGATTTGCATCTTGCCCAGACAGATGAAGACTGGGGAAATCATATCCCGGACAGTACTTGGTATGCAGAAGAAATAGACCAGCTGACCAGTAATGGATGGTATTTCAAACCTCCACATTTGGATCAGGCTGAACCCTCAAGAAAAGATAGGGAGATTGAGAAGAAAAGGAAAAGAAGCTGGAGGATGAGTTGGTTCTTAAACAACTAAAGAAGATCTGGGTTGACATTTCCATTTAAGGGCTCCTTATGACTTCGCGAGTACACCGACAGGAAATTTTGTCGGCAATGGATAAGGCCAAGTTATCCATCAATCCTACACCAGAGCAGCTCATTGGCCTGATCTTCCCAGGTAGCACCAAGCCTATGCTCACTTTTTTTGATAAAGAGCTGCCACCGGAAGGATCAGCTCACAACAGGTAGTTGTACATATCTATTGAGTGCAAGGGAAAATGGGTTCCAGTGGTTCTAATGGACACTAGCTCTGCCATCAATGTTTGTCCTTCTCGCACCGCCTATGCCATAGGCTTGAAGTCAGTAGATTTCGTCCCCATAACCTAGGTGATCCAGGCATACGACAATACGAGTAGGGAAGTTATGGGGACAATGAAAGTACAGATCCAAATGGGCCCATTCGAGCATGATATTGAGTTCCAAGTGCTCGATGTGCCGGCTACCTTCAACCTACTTCTGGGGAGGCTTTGGTTGCATTACATGAGGGCTTTGTCCTCTACCCTGGACCAAATGCTAAAATACCCTCATGAGAAATGAGTCGCTACCGTTTTCGGGAATTTATCCACCGCCAGAGGTTACCACACGTTTGTTGGAAATCAATCACGGTGATGAGGATGTGTTTCTTTCAGGTTTCACTCTAGCAGAAGCCTAAGTGGCATAGACGATCTTAGCCAAGGACGAAGGCATGTATATCAGTGCTCAGTCCATTTATTTCATGAACAAACTATGACATATTCCAGGGATGGGGCTCGAAAAGAGCGAGAGAAAAGGTGTTGTGGTGCTAGCTAATGTGCCACACAATCCAAACGACTTTGGATTGGGGTATGTACCCACCAAAGAAGATTAGAGAAGGAAGAGAGAGGAAATGAGTGAAAAGGCCAAGCCTAAGCGAGCCGAGAAACGCTACCAACTAGTTCACAAGCCAATCTGGGGAACGTTGAATGCGTCCTTTGCCAGAGAATGAGAGGATTTCCAATTTTCGGCTTTCCTAATCCTTGGGTCGATTCTTCAACAAAAAAATGTTTCGCCGGATTCAAAATCTTTTTCGACCACCAACTTTAAGATAGTAATGAAGAGAGGGCTGATCCAAGCATCAACACTAGCCAGAGTAAAGATGGCGATTCAGATGGCAGTGAGATTGAAGTAGGGGCAGCATTGGCTGATCTCTTAACAAATCCTGAGACTAGTACAGAGAACTTGGGGGATACCTTTGCTGTTTTTATGATTGGAGAGGAACCGGTTGTGGACTCCACCAACTGCATTCTGGATGCGTCGAGGGCGCTACACCTCACTTGGAAACTGGACTAGGGCTTTATTGCTAGTTTTGAATCAGATAATGAGCTTGAGTATGATTTCATCGAGTTTGTTGAGTCGGAATTAGATTCAAGTCAGTCTAAAGAGTTTGAGTCTGGCATTTTTGGGGGTGGTAACCCTGGTGCCAAAGTGTTGTCTAGGTCTTCTATTAGTTTTTCTTTTGAGTCAACTGTAACAGAGGATCCGGACTTTATTAATGAGAATACAGCTGACTTTACCTACTTCTCCGCGCCTTTAGTTTGTTGCACTGATATTGATTTTCAAACTTTGACTAAAACGAAGAGGAAGAAATTCCTTGTGTTTTGAAAAACTTGATTGACCGAGAGGAGGAGGGACGTGCTAAGCCTTACATAGATGAGATCATTGCGATTAATGTGGGTACTGAGAAGGATCCTCGCTTGGTCCAAATCGGGTCCACATTGTCTTCTGAGGAACGCAAGTGTTTAATGGCTTTATTAAAAAATTTCAAAGACGTTTTGCGTGGTCCTATGAAGACATGCTTGGAATCGATCATGAGATTGTACAGCACTAGATCCCTTTTGACCCCGAGGCCCGACCAGTCAAGCAGAAAACTTCACAGAATTCGTCCAGATTAGGCACTAAAAATTAAAGAGGAAGTCACCAAGAAGATTAACACCGGATTTTTGATGGTGTCTAAATATCCAACTTGGTTGGCCAAAATTGTTCCAGTTCCGAAGAAAGATAGCAAAATCAGGGATTGTGGTGACTTTAGGGATTTGAATAAAGCTAGTCCTAAGGACGACTTTCCAATGCCACACATTGATGAGTTTGTAGACTTCACTGCCAGCCATGCCTTGTTATCATTCATGGATGGGTTTTTGGGATACAACCAGATCCTGATGGCGCTTAAGGACAGAGAGAAAACAATGTTCACCACACCATGGGGTACCTACTGCTACAGAGTCATTCCTTTTGGGTTGAAGAATGCTACGGCTATATATCAAAGGACTGCAACCACAATCCTGCACGATATGTTCCATAAGGAAGTCGAGGTATATGTGGATAACATGATTATAAAATCCAAAGAGCGAGAAGGCCACTATATCACGCTGGAAAAATTCTTTTAACAGATTAGGGAGTATAGACTGAGGTTGAACCCATAGAAATGCACTTTTGGGGTGACTGTAGAGAAAATGCTGGGTTTCTAATTACCCAGAGGGGAATTGAAGTATATTCATCCAAAATCAAGGCCATCTTAGAAATGTCACCACCAAAGACTAAAAAGGAGGTGCGTGGCTTTCTGGGAAAAGTGCAATTCGTAAGGCAGTTTATCTCAGAATTAACCTTGACTTGTAAACCACTATTTGGTCTCTTAAAAAAGGGAAAGTTCTGATGGAATGATCAATGTCAGTTCACCTTCGAACAGGTTAAGTAGTACCTTCAAAATCCACCTGTATTGTCGCCACCAGAACCGGAGAAGCCACTGATCATGTATTTGTTGGTGACAGAGTCAACCATGGGATACATGCTGGAACAAGAATCAGAAGCTAAGGTGGAGAAGGCCATCTACTATCTGAGCAAGAAGATGTTGGATTATGAGACCCGCGACACTTCTCAGGAGAAGGCTTGCTTAGCTTTGGTTTGGACCACTATGATTTTGAGACACTACCAGTTAACCCACTCCGTAATTCTGGTTTTAAGATTAGATCCCATCAAATATCTCTTTGAGAAACCAGCACTTATGAGTATGCTGGCTCGTTGGTTGTTTATTTTCTCCGAATTTGACCTCAAGTACGTCACTTGCAAGTCAGTCAAAAGAAGAGCAATATCGGAATTTCTGGTAGATCACCAAGTGAAAAGAGATGAAGCAGTAGAGTACCTGTTCTTAGATGAGGACATCCTGCAGATAGAAGAGGGGACATGGACAATGTAATTTGATGGAGCCACTAATCAATACGGTTATAGGATAGGCATTTTGCTTATTACACCCAATGATTCATATATATCCCTAACTTTCAAACTCTGATTCAAAGTATCTAACAATGAAGTAGAGTACAAGGCATGTATCGTTAGATTAGAAGCTTCCCTAGAACTAGAGGCAATGAGGTTGGACGTCATCAGAGACTCAAACCTGGTTGTTTCTCAAGCCAATGGAGATTGGAAGGTCAAAGAAGAGAAAATAAAAGTTTATCACCAGACCCAAGACATTCTGATTCTGAGGTATGAAAGACTAACATTTACTCACTTATTAAGAGAGAATAATTGGTTTGCTGATGCACTAGTAACTCTATCCTTCATGGTAGACATATCACTCGGGGTTACGATGCGTCCGATCATTATTTAATAGAAGTATGCACTTGCTTACGAGACAATAGCCGTAATGGACAAAGTTCAGGACAAGAACCCCTGGTATCATGACATTTGGAACTTCCTGGAGAATGATATGTACCCACAAGGGGCAAATGCCAAGGACAAATGGGGAATACGACATCTAGTTGTTCAGTTCATAATATGCGGACGTAAGTTGTACAAGAGAGGGCATCTTGGAATACACAAGCTCTGCGTTGAAGTGGAGGAGTCAAAACGTCTCATGAAGGCTATCCACAGAGGAGAGTATGGAGCACACATGAATGGTGTGATGCTGGCCAGGAAGATCCTCAGGCAGGGATATTTTTGGTCAACCATGGAGAAGGATTGTATTAACTTTGTTCGGCGATGCCGTAAGTGTCAAATCCATGTTAATCGCATGAAAATCCCATTGTCGAAGCTCTACAATATAACTTCACCATGGTCTTTCTCAGTTTGGGGAATTGATGTCATCGGAGCAGTCTCGCCAAAGGGCTCGAATGGACATGAGTTCATTCTAGTGGCAATCGACTATTTTACCAAGTTGGTGGAGGCGCAGTCGTATTCTGTGTCGAAAGCATCCCATGTGGTCAAGTTCATCAGGAATAACATCATCTGGAGGAATAGGGTACCAAATGAGATCATATCGGACAATGGCTCACACTTCATAAAGAAGGTGGTGGATTTGTTTGAGAAATACAATGTGGCTTTTCACAAGTCATCAAGATATAAGCCACATACCAATGGAGTCATTGAAGCCGCAAACAAGAATATCAAGAACATTCTGCGAAAGATAGTGGAAACTTACAAAGACTGGCCATATAAACTGCCTTTTGCACTATAGGGTTGTAGAACGTCAATTCGAACATCTACAGGGGAGGGCGACCCCCTACTCACTAGTATATGGGATGGAAGTTGTTTTGCCAATCGAGATTGAAGGACCGTCGCTGAGAATCATGGTCGAGTGTCAGATAGCAAAGGCGGATTGGCAGCAGAACAGATTTGAAGAATTAATGTTGTTTGATGAAAAAAGGTTGAAGGCATTGTATCACATCTGGTGATATCAACGCAGAATTGCCAGGGCTTTAAACAAGAAAGTCAAATCTAGAAACCTCAAAGAAGGAGACATGGTGCTTAAAGACAACCGAGCCCCCATCCATGACCCTAGGGGCAATGTCCGACCCAACTGGACTGGTAGCTACATCATCAAATCTATCTGGTTAGAAGGAGCAATCATCCTTATGAATTTGGATGGCTTGGAGTTCTTGCAATCGATCAACATGGATAAGCTGAAGAAATACTATCCTTGAATGGTTCGCTAGGATAAAAACCCGAAAGCGCGACGTAGGAAAAAGTTAGAGCATAAAAAAAGTGAAAATAAATAAAAATAGAGCTTGCAATGTTGAAAACCTGAAACAGCGGCGTTGGCAAAAATTAGAGCGCAAAAGGAGAGTATTAACACCCAAGTGAACCTTAACTATGAACTATGTAAGGCCTGATTCCCATCTTTGGGATATGTAGGCAACTTCATCTCGAAGTTCAGCTCTAATCATTTTCAACTCAATTGTCTTATCCATTGTTGCTTGGTCCATCTCACCATCGACTGATTTGGTTTTTTACCTCTATTTGGCAGAAGGGTGAGTTACAAGGGGCAAAACAATAGTGAATATTTTTCTTAATGCAGTTATGGGAAGTTATGATCTTCTTGATTCGGGATGTACATGTTGAGAATTGATTCCATGTGTGTTAGGTAGTGACCATTTGCGAAAATTGTTTTGAAATGAAGTTGATTTTCTCAAAATTTTACTTTTTACAACACGGACCATTCTTTGGACCCAAAAAAATAAACTTTTCAGTTCTCACAACTTTAATTACATGATTTCAACACAAGTACACCATCCAACTCTTAGGTTAAATCAAAGTTACATCATAAAACTTGAAAAGAAAAAGTAAAGCAATAAACTAGGGGCACAGATAAGTCAAGTAATAGTCCTCTATCTCTTGCTCGCACTCTTGGAAGTCTCTGCAGCCAAGGATGGCCCAACCTGTGTCTTATCCTTAAGCCAAGCCAAGCCAAGCACTCGCTGGAAAAGACATAACTGAAGCTAGCAGCAGGGGCCATAAGCTCTCTCGTCGTCCAAGCAGTGAGGTATCGAGCCAAGTACGAAACATAAACTTGAAATGGAGCTGGGTATTCCATCCCTTCATCTGGACATGTCTGATCACACCCAAGCTGGCATCTGAACTGAAAGGGGAAGTAGAAGACGTAGTGTGTGAGGTTGATCAACTGTATACCTGGTTGGCGACACATATTATAGCTCATCTTGGTCAGGTTAAGCCAGGGGCAACAGCAAGCAATGTTAGTCGTATATCTACTGCACATCTAGTCGCACCACAATCCTTCTATGGAAAAGTCCACTAGCCGCAAGTGAAAGAAGTAAGATCTGGCCAAATACTTAGGGTAAGGGTCCATGACCTTCAGCTTATCCTTCAACCACACTTGGGAAGGCATAAAAGAGAAGAGAGATTAAAAAATAGAGAGATGTGTGTTGAGAGAAAAATTAAAAAAAGGGTTTTGAGAGAAAATAGAGAGTGAATGCCAAAGTGGTGTAAGAAATCATAAATGAAAAAGGGTGGGAAACAATACCTAAAGAAGTAATGGACTCCTCGCAAATCGACAAGTCTCTTGCTGATGGAAGGCATCCAAACCCATTATGGTCTTGGCCAGTGCCAAACCTATACAGCCTTAGCCCTCCTTGAGGCTTTGGACCACCTCGATCAGTCAAATGCTGACCCCATTGCCACTAGGGGCAAGAAGAAACTAGGCGAGCAGGCATATGCTGAGAGTATGTTAGCAGTAACCTCACCAAAGAAGGCCGCGCCTATCTCCGATGTCGACAAAATGGTGAATCAGGCCCAGAATGTTTAACACTCCACCATGGGCCAAAAACTTAGCCTCATTGAAAGAGAGGCCGCATATCTGTCCAAGAGCTCGTGCATGGCCAAAAAGTGGTTGAGGCATAATTTCTTCGTTGCACTAGGACTCCATTAACGCTTGAACCTCTTCAAGAATAGGACACATCTCTTATGATCCAAAGTGAAACACATGAGTAACCAGGTCCCAACAACAGGCAGCAGCATGGAGGAATGGAAAACAAAGCGGTGTGTGGCTCAAAGAAAAAAGAGCATTTATGCCAAAGACGGCAAAGTTCACCTTTTCTGTGCCGTCCAAAGTGGCTGTCCAATCCTTGAGCTTCTCAACAAGAAAAATCTCCATTTTTAGAGAAAACTAACAAAAAGATGATATTCTGTCAAAAAAGGAAAAAGAGAAGACCTTTAGAGAAGATAAGGTTTTGTGAGTGGCTGACAGTTGTTGCCAGCTGTCCAGCTGCACGTCTTGGCAAGCCGGCCACTTCACCAGCCGGCCGTCCATTTTGTTAGCCGGCCGACCAAGTATGTTGTCCAGGTAGTAGGGCCGCAGTGTTATGTTTTCTCTTTTTGCTTTTGAGTCTTTTGCTTTTAGCAAATGTTCATACGTGTGTTTAGGTTGTTTTTACTTTGTTTTTCTTTTATTGAGTTGTATTTTGTATTTTGGTCAGTTGTAGGCTCAATATCTGGTTATGAACTTGTTCAAATACGATCATTCTCAGTTTCAAATTTGAATTCATTCACAATTTTGTGTGAGTGTTATGCCATTCCCGAGATGCTGTGCAAAACAAAATTCTTTCTTTTATAAAACTACAGGGTTCGACGCTGATCACATGTTTTACAAATAGAATATACAAGTTTTCAAAAACAAAAGTAAAGACCTATCTGAAACTATACAAAGGTTTTAAACTACTAAAGCAAAAGAGAAAAAGTAAAAAGTGTGGAAAAATCAGTGTCAATCGTATCAGTTGCGTCAAGAGGCCCTTTTTGTCCTCTTCCAAGGAGAGGACTCAAGATCACTATCACCATCAGCACTGCTATTGTCAGAGGAGTGTGACTCAGAGCCAGCCTCATCCCCTCCACTCTCAGACCCAGAACCAGCTTCATTCTCTCCACTCTCAGACTCGAAGCGCTCTCATATCATCCCCTCAGTGCCATTAGTCTCGACATCATCTCCACTCAAAGTCGGCTCTTAAGATGAGGAAGTCTCTTGTGCCTGAGACTCTCTAATCTAACTCTGGGCACCTTTACTTTGCCCTAACCTCTACCCTCGCCCCTACCCCATACAGGAGCCTGTCTACCTCTCCTCCCCATGACGAGGAGGTGCACTGGTGCCACCGGTGCCGAGGAATGGAGTGGAAAGCAAGAAATATCGTAACATTTGGTATAGGAACAGTATGAGTATGGCAAAACGAAATCAAAGCAGTCAGATGAATGAAAAAAGTATAGTACCTGATGACCACGGAGAGCAAGTAGTGCCTTCCTCCTCCGTACCATCTGGACCAAGGAGTTGACAAACTGAAGGAGGCCATCCACGTACTCCACCGGCACCTACAAGTGATTTCGAACATCTATACATAGAAAAGGGAATATGAACCACAAACTGCGAGATGAAGTGCATACTTGTTGCACGTCAAGGTCCCCGACATACTCATGCTCCTTCGGGTATTCAATCAGAACCTGGTAGGTTGTCCTATTTGGCCGCCAGTAGGTGATCATAACCGAGATCACAGGCAAACCAACAACATGTACTGCGGGGGCAGCCCTTCCAATATCAGGTTCGGCCACACGGGCATCACCTCTAGCAACGGGAACATCTTCAGTGCCTCCCGTGTGAGCTCTAGTCAGAGGCGACGTGAGGTGAGTCCGGATGAACTCAGTATAATCCCCAACCCCACGGAAGAGATCAGCATCCTATCCCACCATGAACTGCACGATAGCCTCGATAAGAAGACTATCGGCAGTCCTTATAGAGAGCGAAGGGGGAGCAGGAACAACAGGGTCTAGTAGTCTCTGGGTTTGTTGCACGAACCTCTCCTTCAAGTACCAGGACTGGTAGAAAGGACCCTCTAGAAAGATTGACAACCTGGAGGTATCCCAGGACCCAACATACTCGTCCCTCGTCTCGGCGAGCATGGCCACCCATGGCTGCCACGTAACCAGCAAAAAGAGAATTAACAGTCGTTAGTTATTGTTAGTTCTCTTATTTGTTAAAAGCATGGGCTAAAGTAATGAAGATGGAATGAAAGAAATAGAAATAGGATGGAATGGGCATGAGCATGAGTTTCAGATTACCTCGCATGTCGTCACTATGTCGAAGAATCGGCGGTAATAGGAAAAGATGCTGACACTGCAGCGCTGAGGGTAGCACTTGCCATCATACAACCTCAGGTGAGGCATAGCTGCTGCCATCTCATCTTTCGGGACTAAAGCGAGAGCAGGAGAGTAAGCATATACCCAAAGCGAAGAGAACAGTTTCTAAGTCAATAGGTTGCAAACAGAAATAAAGGCAGAATATGCAAAGTAGAAAGCATAAATTACAGGAAATCAAAGTGAAAGTGTAAAATTTACCTCTTAGGCTCTCCAATATCCTCCAACCATTTTCCACTTCTTACAGGAACCAAAGCTCATGTAGCAATACATGGTGGCAAGGCCAGTGCCACTCCAGTCATAGTAGCGCATCTGCGGCAATACCACCAAGGCGCTCAGAAGATACAGACCTACGGTGTTCCACCTGTTCGCAAACAAGGTGGTGTCGAGAAGATAGATCAGAAAGCCGTAGGTGTACTGCTCAATCTGCTCGTTAGACTATGGCTGACTCCTATGGAAATGATCGTAGAACTAGCTGTAGTGCACTATGGGCTGCCTATCTAATGGGGGGTGTGCTCTCAAAAGATGAACCCAAGTAGCAGGCCACTGGCCCATGTCTAGATCAAAGGGGATTGGATCACCCCCTACTCGTAGCCTTGTGATCATGGAAAAGTCATAGGGTGTCATCGTCATCTCCCCAGTAGTAGAGAAGTGAAAGGAGTTGGAGGTGTCCTGCCACCTCTCCACTAGGGCGCCGAGCAAGGGCCGACTCGTCTGCAGTCGTGAGATACCGGAGCAAAATAAGCCGAAGCTTGCCTCATCTACCATTTCTCAGACTCAAGTGAGGAACTCTTGGTACCAGTCCTTCACTATCATCACGCCATAACCCCTCTAGGCATAGGCGTCACCCTGTGTTGAGAGAAGTAGTTGTTAAATGCATCACTAGATAAAATAAATGCCAAGGTAAGCAAAGTACATGAAAGGAGCAAAAGTTCACACCTCAGAGGCATCATGGGAGAGGTGCGAGGTACGCTCTCGCAAAAAGAAGTCCTCAGGCACACCATGGGCAAAGTCCTCAAATCTCAACATGTCCCCGAGGGCCATCGCATGTGTGCATGGGTGGTAAGTGCCTGGGACAAATGGCCTCACCCTCAGTGGTGGTAGCTCAGGCTCAGGCTTCGGAGGGTAAATCTCCTCCACGGCGATGTCAGCAGCATTGTCTTCTGTCGCCCGTCGGCCTCCTCTATCATCGGATCCTCTAGACCCGCGTCAAGCGGAGGGATAAGTACCTCAGAAGGGGCACCGTCATGTGGAATATCATCGGCCATGGAGAATGTAGTGGGTGGTGAGAGAAAAGCAAGGAAAATGAGAGAAATTGGTAAAAACACCAAAACCAAACCCTAGGAGAGAGAAAAAGAGAGAAAAAAATGAAAACTCGAGAGTCAATACAAAAAAACCAAGGAAAACCCATGAGAATGAGCCAAGAATAATGAGAAACCCAAAACTCGACCAAATCAAAATCTAATCGGTTCAAAATATAGAGGGCCAAAAGGGTTTTACGAATAAAGTTTGCGTGGGCCATTTTGTAACACAACTAGAGCGAAAATCTATAAAGAGAGAAAGCCTAGAAAGAGGGAGTGTATTTTCGGAATGTATGTGAGTGAGAGAATGAGCCAAAACATGTTTTTAATGGGCCATGGGTTCGAAATCCTGAAACTGCTCTCGTAACCGCAATAGTTGGCCGGCCGATCAACCCATCTTTTGGCTGGCCGACTGTGCAAGTGTACTTTGATGATTTTTGCTACCCTCTTGCCTAAATTTGAGGCACGGTTGTTCTTGTATTCACCTTAAAGTGGAAAAAATTAGAGTATTTAGATCAGGATGAACCCTTAGGAAAAGACAGGGAGATTGAGAAGAGAAGGAGACGAAGCTGGAGGAAGAGCTGGTTCTTAAACAACTGAAGAAGATCCAGGCTGACATTTCTATTTAGGGCCTCCTTATGGCTTCACGAGTACACCAACAGGAAGTTTTATCGGCAATGGATAAGGCTAAGTTACCCATTGATACTATTCCAAAGCAGCTCGTTGGCTTGATCTTCCTAGGTAGCACCAAGCCTATGCTCACTTTTTTTGATAAAGAGCTACCACCAAAAGGATCAGCTCACAACAAGCTGTTGTACATATCAGTTGTGTGTAGAGGAAAATGGGTTCCAGTGGTTCTAATGGACACTGGCTCTACTATCAATGTCTGTCCTTCTCACACCGCCTATGCTATAGGCCTAAAGTCGGAAAATTTCATCCCCGCAACCTAGGTGATCCAGGCATACTACAATACAAGTAAGGAAGTTATAGGGACAGTGAAAGTACAGATCCAAGTGGGCTCTTCCGAGCATGAGATTGAGTTTCATGTGCTCAATGTGCCGGCTACCTTCAATCTACTTCTGGAGAGGCCCTAGTTGCATTACATGAAGGTTGTGTCCTCCACCCTGCACCAAATGCTGAAATACCCTCATGAGGAAGAAGTTGCTACCATTTTTGAAAATTCACCTATTCATCCATCGGCAGAGGTTTCCACACCTTTGCTAGAAATCAATTACAGTAAGAATGTGTTTCTTTCAGGTTTCAGTCTAGCAGAAGTCCAAGTGGTATAGACGATCTTAGCTGAGGATGAAGGCATATATGTAAGTGCTCAGTCCATTTATTTCATGAACAAGCTGCGGCATATTCCAGGGATGGGGCTCCGAAGGAGCGAAAGAAAAAGGTGTTGCAATGCTAGCTGATGTGCCACACAATCCACATGCCTTTGGATTGAGCTATGTACCCACCAAAGAAGACTAGAGAAGGAAGGTAGAAGAAATGAGAGAAAGGGCTAAGGCCAAGAGAGCTGGGAAACACTACGAGTTGGTTCATAGGCCAATCTGGGAATGGTGAATGGGTGTTTTGTTAGAGAATAAGAGGATTTCCCCTTCTGTGGCTTTCCTGAGCCTTGGGTCGATTCTTCAATAAAAAAACATTTTCCGAATTTGAAATCTTTTTCGACCACCAGCTTAAAGATAGTGATGAAGAGGGAGCTGATCCAAGCATCAACACCGGCCAGAGTAAAGATGACGATTTATGCGGCAGTGAGATTGAAGTAGGGGCAGCATTGGTTGATCTCTTGACAGATCTTGAGACTAGTATGGAGAACTTGGGGTATACCTTTACTGTTTCTATGACCGGAGAGGAACCGGTTGTGGACTCCACCAGCTGCATTCTGGATGCATCGAGGGCGTCACGTCTCACTTGGCAACTAGAGAAGGGCTTTATTGCTAGTTTTGAATTAGATGATGAGCCTGAGTCTGATTCTATCGAGTCTGTTGAGTTGGAATCAAATTTGAGTCAGTCTGAGGAGTTTGAGTCTAGCATTTCCAAGAGTGGTAACCCCGAGTGCTAAGGTCTTTTCTACCTCTTCTATTAGTTTTTATTTTGAGTCAACTGTAACAGAGGATCCAAATTTTATCAATGAGAATATAGTGGACTTTACCTACTTCTCTATGCCTTTAGTTTGCTGCACTGATATTGATTTTCAAAACTTTGACTTAAACGAAGAGGAAAAAATTCCTCAGATTTTGAAAAACTTGATTGACCGAGAGGAGGAGGGGCGTGCTAAGCCTTGCATAGATGAGATCATTGCAATTACTGAGAAGGATCCTTGCTTGGTCCAACTCGGGTCCGCGTTGTCTTCGGAAGAACGCAAGCGTTTAATTGCTTTATTAAAAAATTTCAAAGACGTTTTTTCGTGGTCCTATGAAGACATGCCTGGAATCGATCTTGAAATTGTTTTGCACCGAATCCCTCTTGAGCTTGAGGCCCGACTAGTCAAGCAGAAACTCCACAGAATCTGTCTAGATTGGGCATTAAAAATTAAAAAGGAAGTCACCAAGCAGATTAACGTCGGATTTTTGATGGTGTCTAAATATCCGACTTGGTTGGCTAACATTGTTACAGTTACGAAGAAAGATGGTAGAATTAGGGTTTACATCGAATTTTGGGATTTGAATAAAGCCAGTCCTAAGGATGACTTTCCATTACCACACATTGATGAGTTCGTAGACTTCACTACCGACCATGCCTTGTTAGGGGAACAACCAGCTCCTGATGGCACCTGAGGATAGAGAGAAAATGACGTTCACCACACCATGGGGTACCTACTGCTACAGAGTCATGCTTTTTGGGTTGAATAACGCTGGGGCTATATATTAGAGGGCTGCAACCACAATTCTGCATGACATGATCCATAAGGAAGTCGAGGTATATGTAGATGACATGATTGTAAAATCTAAAGAGCGAGAAGCCCACTACATCACGTTAGAAAAATTCCTTCAACAGATTAGGGAGTATAGGCTGAGGGTGAACCCACAGAAATGCACTTTTGAGGTGACTGCAGGGAAAATGCTGGGTTTCTGATTACGCAGAGGGGAATTGAAGTAGATCCATCCAAAATCGAAGCCATCTTAGAAATGCCACTACCAAGGACTAAAAAAGAGGTGCGTTGCTTTCTGGGGAAAGTGCAATTTATAAGATAGTTTATCTCAAAATTAACCTTGACTTGTGAACCACTATTTGGTCTCTTAAAAAAGAAAAAGAAGTTCCGATGGGACGATCGATATCAGTTTGCCTTTGAACAGGTCAAGTAGTACCTTTAGAATCCACTTGTATTGTTGCTACCAGAACTGGAGAAGCCACTGATCATGTATCTGTCGGTGACAAAGTCAACCATGGGATGCATGCTACCACAAGAATTAGAAGCCAAGGTGGAGGAGGATATCTACTATCTGAGCAAGAAGATGTTGGATTATGAGACCCATTACACTCCTTGGGAGAAGACTTGCTTAGTTTTGGTTTAGGCCACTAGGAAGTTGAGACGTTACCTGTTAGCCCACTCCGTAATTCTGGTTTCAAGATTAGATCCCATCAAATATCTCTTTGGGAAGCTAGCACCTATAGGTAGGCTGGATCGTTGGTTGCTTCTTCTCTCTAAATTTGACCTCAAGTACGTAACTTGCAAGTTAGTAAAAGGAAGAGCAATAGCAAAATTTTTAGCAGACCACCTAGTGGAAGGAGATAAAGTAGTAGAGTACCTGTTCCCAGATGAGGAGATCCTATAGGTAGAAGAGGACACATGGACAATGTACTTTGATGGAGCCTCTAATCAATACGGTTATGGGATAGGCGTGTTGCTTATTGCACCCGATGATTCCCATGTACCCCTACCTTTCAAACTCTAGTTCAAAGTATCTAACAAAGAAGCAGAGTACAAGGTGTGTATCACTGGATTAGAAGTTGCCCTAGAGCTAGGGGCAATAAGGTTGGACATCATCAGAGACTCAAACCTAGTTTTTTCTCAAGCCAATGGAGACTTGAAGGTCAAAGAAGAGAAAATGAAAGTTTATCACTAGACCCAAGACATTCTAATTTCGAGGTCTGAAAAACTAACATTTACTCACTTATTAAGAGAGAACAATTGGTTTGCTTATACGCTGGCAACTCTATCATCCATGGTAGACATACTGCTCAGGGTTAAGATGTGTCAGATCATCATTGAACATAAGTATGTGCCTGCTTACGAGACAATAGCCGCAATAGACGACGTTCAGGACAAGAACCCTTGGTATCATGACATTTGGAACTTCCTGGAGAAGGATATGTACCCACAAGAAGCAAATGCCAAGGGTAAATGAGGAATACGGCGTCTGGCCATTCAATTCATCATATGCGGACGTAAGTTGTACAAGAGAAGGCATCTGGGAATGCACAAGCTCTGCATTGAAGAGAAGTAGTCAAAATGTCTCATGGAGGCCATCTACGGAGGAGAGTGTGGAGCGCAAAAGAATGGTGTGATGCTAGCAAGGAAGATCCTCAGGTAGGGAATTTATAGGTCAACCATGGAGGAGAATTGTATCAACTTTGTTCGGCGATGCCGTAAGTGTCAAATCCATGTTAATCGTATGAATATCCCATCATTGAAGCTCTACAATATCACTTCACCATGGCCTTTCTCAGTCTGGGGAATTGACGTCATCAGAGCAGCCTCGCCAAAGGGCTTGAATGGACACGAGTTCATCCTAGTGGCGATCGACTATTTTACCAAGTGGATAGAGGCGCAGTCGTATTCTATGTTGAAAGCATCCCATGCAGCCAAGTTCATCAGGAATAACATCATCTGCAGGTATAGGGTACCAAATGAGATCATATCGGACAATGGCTCACACTTCAAAAAGGAGGTGGTGGATTTGCTTGAGAAATACAATGTGGCTTTTCATAAGTCATCAACATATAGGCCACAGACCAATGAAGTTGTTGAAGTTACAAAGAAGAATATTAACAACATTCTGCAAAAAATGGTGGAAACCTACAAAGGCAAGCCAGATAAATTTCCTTTTGCACTCTGGAGTTATAGAACATCAATTCGAACATCTACAGGGGTGACCCCCTACTCTCTAGTAAATAGGATGGAAGCTGTTTTGCCAATCGAGATTGAAGTACTGTCGCTAAGAATCATGGTCGAGTGTCAGATAGTAGAGGCGGATTGACAGCAAAACAGATTTGAAGAATTAAAGTTGTTTGACGAAAGAAGGTTGAAAGCATTGTATCACATATGGGGATATCAACGTAGAATTGCCAGGGCCTTCAAAAAGAAAGTCAAATCTAGAAACCTCAAAGAAGGAGACATGGTGCTTAAAGACAACAGAGCTCCCATCCATGACCTTAGGGGCAAGGTCTGACCCAATTGGATTGGTCCCTACATCATCAAGTCTATCTGGTCAAGAGGAGCAATCATCCTCATGAATTTGGATGGCTTGGAGTTCTCCCAGTCGATCAACGTGGATAAGTTAAAGAAATACTATCCTTGAGAGGTTCACTAGGATGAAAACCTGGAAGAGCGACCTAAGGAAAAGTTAAAGCATACAAAAATTGGAAATAAAGAAAAATAGAGCTCACAATGTTGAATACTCGAAACCGCGGCGTTGGCAAAAATTCGAGCGCAAAAGGAGAGTGTTAACACCCGAGTGAACCTTAACCGTGAACTATGTAAGGCCTGATTCCCATATTTGGGATATGTAGGCAGCTTTATCTCGAAGTTCGTCTCTAATCATTTTCAACTCAACTGTCTTATCCATTGTTGCTTGGTCCATCTCACCATCAACTTATTTGGTTGTTTTACCTCTATTTAGTAGAAGGGTCAGTTACACGGGGTAGAACAATAGTGAATCTTTTTCTTAATGCAGTTGTAGACAGTTATGATCTTCTTGATTCAGGGATGTTCGCCTTAAGGATTGATTCCATGTGTGTCAAGTAGTGACTGTTTGCAAAAATTGTTTTAAAAGGTTTTAATGAAGCTGATTTTCTTAAATTTTAGTTTTTACAACACAGACCATTCTTTGAACTGAAAAAGGAATTTTTTTAGTACTCACAACATTAATTACATGATTTCAACACAAGTACATCCTCCAACTTTTAGGTTAAATCAAAGTTGCTTTTACATCATAAAACTTAAAAAGAAAAAGTCAAAGCAATAAACTAGGGAACTAGATAAGTCAAATAATAGTCCTCTGTCTCTTGCCCGCACTCTCGGAGGTCTCTGTAGGTAAGGATGGCCCAACCTGTGTCTCATGCTCGAGCTGAGCCAAGCCAAGCCAAGCCAAGCCAAGCACTAGCCAGAAAGGGTGTAACTGAAGCTAGCAGCAAGGGCCAGAAGCTTTCTTGTCGTCCAAGTAGCGAGGTATCAAGCCAAGTGCAAAGCACGAACTGGAAATGGTGCTGGGCATTCCACCTCCTCATCTGGACAGGTTTGATCAAGCCTAAGCTGGCGTCTGACCCGGAAGAGGAAGTAGAAGATATAGTGTGTGAGGCTGATTAACTATAAACCCGGTTAGCGAGACATACTGTAGCTTATCTCTGTCAGGTTAAGCTAGGGGCAAGGCCAAGCAATGTCAGCCATAGACACAGTCTTTCTGTGGGAAAGTCCATTAGCTGCGGGTGAAAGAAGTAAGATTTGGCTAAATACTTAGGCAAAGGTCCACGACCTTCAACTTATCCATCAACCACACCCGGGAATGGATAAAAAAGAAGAGAGATTAAAGAATAAAGAGATGCATGTCGAGAGAAAAAGTAAGAAAAGGGTTTTGAGAGAAAATAGAGAGTGATGCCAAAGTGGTGTGAGAAATCATAAATGAGAAAGGGTGGGAAACAATACCTAAAGAAGCAATGGACTCCCTGCAAATCGAGAAGTCTCTCGCTGATAGAAGGCATCCAAACCCATTATGGTCTTGGCCACTGTCAAGCCTATACAGCCTTAGCCCTCCTTGAGGCTTTGGGCCACCTCAATCAGTCGAATGTTGACCCCGTTGCGACTAGGGCAAGAAGATACTGAGCGAGCAGGCATATGCAAAGAGCATGTTGGCGGTAACCTCGCCAAAGAAGGTCACGCCTATCTCCGATGTCGACAAAACGATGAATCAGGCCAAGAATGTTCAACTCTCCACCATGGGCCAAAAACTTAGCCTCATTGAAAGAGAGGCTGCATATCTGTCCAAGAACTCATGCATGGCCAAAAAGTGGTTGAGGCATAATTTCTTCGTTGCATCGGGACTCTATTAACGCTTGAAACTCTTCAAGAGTGGAACACATCTCTTATGATCCAAAGCGAAACACATAAGTTACCGGGTCCCAACAACAGGCAGCAGCATGGTGGAATGGAAAATAACGTTGTGTATGGTTAAAAAAAAAGAGCATTTATGCCAAAGTCGATGAATTCACATTTTCTGTGCCGTCCAAAGTAACTGTCCAACCTTTGAGCTTCTCAACAAGAAAAATCTCCATTTTCAGAGAAAGCTAACAAAAAGATGATATTCTGTCAAAAAATGAGCAAGAGAAGACCTTTATAGAAGATAAGGTTGTATGAGTGGCTGACAATTGTTGCCAGCTGTCTAGCCGCAAGTCTTGGCCAGCCGGCCACTTCACCAGTTGGGTGTCCATTTTCTTGGCCGGTCGACCAAATATGCTGGCCAAGCAATTGGGTAGTAGTGTTATGTTGGCCCTTTTTCACTTTTGAGTCTTGTTTTGAGGTTTTTGTTTTTAACAAATGTTCATACGTGTGTTTAGGTTGTTTTTACTTTGTTTTTGTTTTATTGAGTTGTATTTTGTATTTTGGTCAGTTGTAGGCTTAATATCCGGTTACGAACTTGTTCAAATATGATAATTCTTAGTTTCAAATTCTAATTCAGTCACAATTTTGTGCGAGTGTTGTGCCATTCTCAAGATGCTATGCAAAACAAAATTCTTTCGATTATAAAGTTGCAGGGTTTGACCCCGATCATAGTTTTTACAAAAGAGAAAATACAAGTTTTCAAAACAAAAGTAAAGACCTATTGGAAGCTATAGAAAGGTTATAAACTACTAAAGCAAAAGAAAAAAAAGTATAAAGAGTGCAAAAATCAGTGTCAGTCGCATCAGTTGCGTTGAGAGGCCCTCTTCATCCTCTTCCGAGAAGGGGACTCTGGATCACAGTCACCAACAGCACCACTATGATCAGAAGAGTGTGACTCAGAGCCAACCTCATCCTCTCCGCTCTCTGACCCAAAACCAACCTCATCATCTCTGGTATCAGACCTGAAGCACTTGCTCATCATCCCCTCAGTACTGCTAGTCTCGGCATCATTTTCATTTAAAGTCAGCTATGGAGATAGGGAAGTCTCCTGTGCTTGAGATTCTCCACTCTGACTTCGAGCACTACTACCTCTGTCCCAACCTCTACCCTCGCCTCTGCCGCAGGTACAGGCAGAGGTTGAAAGCAAGAAACAGAGTATCAGAATAGTTTGGTACAAGAACAACATAAGTATGGTAAAAGGAAATCAGAGCAGTCAGATGAATGAGAAAAGTAGAGTACTTGATGACCATGGAGAGCAAGTAGTGCGTCCCTTTTCTGTACCATTAGGACCAAGGAGTCGACAAACTGAAGGAGGTTGTCAACATACTCCACCGGCACGTACAAGTGAGTTCGAACATCAGTATACAGAAAAAGGAATATGAACCACAAGCTGCAAGACAAAGTGCATACTTGTTGCATATCAGGGTCCCTGACATACTCACGCTCCTCCAGGATTTCAATCGGAACATGGTAGGCTGTCCTGTTTGGCCACCAATAGGTGATCGTGGCCGAGATCACAAGCAGATTAACAACATGTACAGCGGGGACAACCCCTCTAATATCAGGCTTGGCCGTACGGGCGACACTTCTAGCAGCTGGAACATCTGCAGCGCCTCTCGCTTGAGCTCTGGACAGAGGCGGTATGAGGTGGGTTCAGATGAACTTAGTATAATCCTTAACCCCACAGAAGAGATCAGCATTCTGCCCCGCCATGAACTACACGATAGCCTCGACAGGAAGACTATCGACGATCCTCATAGAGAGAAGAGGGGGAGTAGGAACAACGGGGTCCAGTAGCCCAGGGTCTAGTGCACGAACCTCTCCCCCAAGTACCGAGTCTTACAGAAAGGACCCTTTAACAAGATCCGGAACCTGGAGGTATCCTAGGACCTAACATACTCGTCCCTCATCTTGGCAGGCATGTCCACCCTTGGCTGCCACGTAACCTGCAAAAAAAGAATTCACAGTTGTTAGTTATTGTTAGTTCTCTCAATTGTTAAAGTATAGGCTAAAGTAATGAAGATGTCAATAGAAATGGAATGGAATGGGCATGAGTTTCAGATTACCTCGCGCGCCGTCACTATATCGAAGAATCGGTGGTAGTAGGTGAAGGTTGTGACACTGCGGCACTAGGGTAGCACCTACCGTTATTAAACCTTAAGTGAGACACAGTCGCTGCCACCTCATCTCTCAGGACTGGGTTGAAAGTGGGAAAGTAAGCATATACCTAGAGCTATAAGAAGGGAACAGTTTGTGAGTCAACAGGTTGCAAACAGCTATAAAGGCAGAAAATGCAAAGTAGAAAGCATAAATTACAGGAAATCAAAGTGAAAGTGTAGAAGGTACCTTCCAGACTCTCTAATGGCCTCTAACTATGTTCCCCTTCTTCTAGGAACCAGACCTCATGTAGCAGTACAGGGTGGCAAGGCCAGGGCCACCCTAGTCAAAGTAGCACACCCGCGACAATACCACTAAGGCGCTCAAAAGATACAAACCCTTGGTGTTCCACCTGTTCTCGAACAAGGTGGTGTCGAGAAGATAAATCACAAATTCGCGGGGCTACTGCTCTATCTGCTCATTAGTCTCCGGCTGAATCCCATGGAAATGGTCGTAGAACCAGCTATAGCGCTCCATGGATGGCCTATCTAATTGGAGATGTGCTCCCAAAAGATAAATCCAAGCGACCCACCACTGGCCCATGTCTAGATCAAAGCGAATCAGATCACCCCCTACTCGTAGCATCGTGATCATGGAAAAGTCGTAGAGCGTCTTTGTCATCTCCTCGGTAGTGGAGAAGTAGAAGGAGTTAGTGGTGTCCCACCACCTCTCTACTAGGGCACCAAGCAAAGGCTTGCTCACTTGCAGTCATGAGAGTCTGGAGCAAAATAGGCCGAAGCCTGCCTTGTCTACCATCTCTCGGATTCGAGTAGGGAGCTCCTGGTACCAGTCCCTCACTGTCATCGTGCCATAACTCCTGTAGGCATAGGCGTCACCCTGTGTTGAGAGAAATAGTTGTTAAATGCATCGCCAGATAAAATGAATGTCAAAGCAAGCAAAGTACATGAAAGGAGCAAAAGTTCTCACCTCAGAGGCATCATGGGAGAGGTGTGAGGTACGCTCTCGCAAAATAAAGTCCTCAGGCACGCCACGGGCGAAGTCCTCAAATCTTAACATGCCCCCAGGGGCATCGCGTGTGTGCATGGATGGTAAGTGGCTGGGTCAAATGGCCGTACCCTCAGTGGTGGTAGCTCAGGCTCAGGTTTTAGAGGGTAAATCTCCTCCGTGGCGATGTCAGCAGCAATGTCCTCTGCCGCCCGGTCGGTCTCCTCTATCAACGGATCCTCCATACTCGCGTCAGGCGGAGGGATAGGTACCTCAGAAGGGGCACCATCATGTGGAATATCATTGGCCATGGAGAATTTAGAGGGTGGTGAAAGAAAATCGAGAAAAATAAGAGAAATAGGTGAGAACACCAAAACCAAACCCTAAGAAAGTGAAAAAGAGAGGAAAAAGTGAAAACTCGAGTGTACAAAAAAACCAAGGAAAACCTGTGAGCATGAGCCAAGAACAATGAGAAACCCAAAAACTTGACCAAATCAAAATCTAATTGATTCAAAATATAGAGGGCCAAAAGGGTTTTACGAATAAAGTTTGCGCGGGTCGTTGGGTAATGTAAATATAGTGAAAATCTAGAGAAGAGAAGAGAGAGAGAGCCTAGAGAGAGAGGAAATGTATTGTTGGAATGTATGTGAGTGAAAGGATGAGCCAAAACATGTTTTTAATTGGCCATGGGTTGCGCTCCTAACCGCAGCAGTTGGCCGGTTGGCCGGCCTATCTTTTGGTCGGCCGACTGTGCAAGTGTACTTTGATGATTTTTGCTACCCTCTTGCCTAAATTTCAGGCATGGTTGTTCTTGTATTCACCTTAAATTGGAAAAATTGGAATATCTGGGTTTGTTTCGGCTTCAAAAAATTCTGAGATTACATTCTGGATGAATCGTTCTAGGTCCCATCATTTCTCCAAAGTGGGAAAGTGCCCCGATCTCAAGCTTGAGCAAGTTGTATCCTTTTCTGAGCATTTGAGGACCTCTAAACTGTAAGTCGGAGATCTATATGAGGTGTTTTCAAAACCACCGCTTTTTGTTTATCTTTTCAATTTTGTTGTACGTTATGTTGCATGGAGCATGCATCGCATCATATTTCGCATTATCTACAACAATTATGTAGCATCCATGTGCATTGTGCTTTTCATTTTATTGTATCCACCCTTATCACACGAGTGTGATTTGGCTTGTACCCGCTACCCTTTGTGCGCGAGGCATAGTATGGCTTGTACCCTCTACCATTTCTGTGCGAAGTGTCGTTTGGCTTGTATCTTTTACCCTTTCTACGTGAAACATAGTTAGGCTTCCATTTCTCTCACCTTCTCTACATGAAACGTAGTTTGGCTTGCATCTTTCGCTTGGTTAAAACCTTCCCTCTCTCCGTGTGAAATATGGTGAGATACGCTTGTTGGTTACACCACCCTTCTCTCCTTTCGTGTGAAACACGTTAGGATGTTGTTTTCACCCAGTTAAAACCTTTCATCTTTCTATATGAAATACGGTAAGATACGTCTGTTGGTTACACCACCCTTCTCTCCTTTCGCGTGAAATGCGTTAGGATGATTTTTTCTTCCGTTTAAAACCTTTCCTCTCTCCATATGAAATACATGAGATATACCTATTGGTTACACCACCCTTCTCTCATTTCGCATGAAATGCATTAAGATGCTGTTTTCACCCGGTTAAAATTATCCCTCTCTTTGTATGAAATACGGTGAGATACGCCTGTTGGTTATACTACCCTTCCCGCCTTTCGCGTGAAATGCGTTAGGATGTTGTTTTCACTTGGTTACAACCTTTCCTCTCTCCGTATGAAATACGGTGAGATACGCCTGTTGGTTACACCACCCTTCTCTCTTTTCGTGTGAAACGCGTTAGGATGCTTTTTTCACCAAATTAAAACCTTTCCACTCTTCGTATGAAATATGTGAGATACACTTGTTGGTTACACCACCCTTCTCTCATTTCACGTGAAGCGCGTTAGGATGCTATTTTCACTCGGTTAAAACTGTCCTTCTCTTTGTACGAAATACTGTGAGATATGCCTATTGGTTACACTACCCTTCCCTTATTTCGCGTGAAATGCATTAGGATGTTGTTTTCACTTGGTTACAACCTTCCCTCTCTTCGTATGAAATATGGTGAGATACGCCTGTTGGTTACACCACCCTTCTCTCTTTTCGTGTGAAACGCGTTAGGATGCTTTTTTCACCTAATTAAAACCTTTCCACTCTCCGTATGAAATATGTGAGATACACTTGTTGGTTATACCACCCTTCTCTCTGTATGAAATACGATGAGATACGCCTGTTGGTTACACCACTCTTCTCTCATTTCGTGTCAAATATGTTAGGATGTTGTTTTCACTTGGTTACAACCTTCCCTCTCTCCGTATGAAATATGGTGAGATACGCATCTTGGTTACGCCACCTTTGTACCCCTTTCGTGTGAAACATGTTAGGTTGCTGATTTACCTGGTTAAAACCTTCCCTCTCTCCATATGAGGTACGGCTAGATATGCCTGTTGGTTACATAGTCTTTCCTCATTTCATGGGAAACGTGTTTGGAGTTGCTATTTGCTTTCTTCTTTTTGTGTGAAACACGGTTGGACTTATTTTGATTTAAGCTTGAGGGTTGTTTCGGTCATATGCTATCGTCTTGTTTATTACTCATTGCATTGTCTTGCATGATCATGGATTTTCAAAGATAATCGGCTTCGTGAAGCGTGTAAGTCCAACTTCTAAGTGCATTTTTTGTGTGCATATCATTTGCATCCTGCTCTTGAACTACGCTAGTTTGATTCTTTACAAAGGGATAAAGGGATACGTAGGCAATTTTCGAGTTCAACTAATTGCATTTACATTTTTTTTGTCTGCCTAAGTCTTATGGTCATGTCAAATGGGTCATTTTCAGGCTTTGACATGCACTCACGTCATTTCATGACTTCGAGCTCTGTTAAAGATGGGTAACTATAGACACCCCATTTTGACCGCCCCTAAGACTCGGGCACCTTATTCTGAACACTTAATGATGAAATGTTACGTTATACAATCTTTCAATTTCTTCAGCAAAAGGCTTCAGTTTCAAGCTTTAAAAAACCTAAACCTTGCATCCCCTTTAAACCAAAACCTTATTTTTTTTTTCTGACCTAACCACTCAAGGAACTGCTGACCAACAGATGATCGATAGGCCATTTTCATGTGGCCGGCTGTACCTCTTTATCACCGGCCGACCATGTTTCCCTACAAAAGACATGTGCACGCTTTGCACCAACTATCTCCTTGTTGATATTTTCGACGTGAGAACTTCTTTTTCTTTAAATACAAGATCTCCCCTCATGGTTTGGGGTTAGAAAATTTTTGCCAAGAGCTATAACTTGTCCAACACACTTCCCTTCTAAGTCCAACCGCCTTAGATAGCAAGCTATCTTTTTTACAGATCTTAAGAGGTATTAACATAAGGTCTCATAAGTAATGCGGGGATAGGCATAGGATTACAAAAGCAAATAATAATTACAATGTTTCAAATATGAAATTACAAAAGGAGTTCCATCACTGTTACAATCCAAAAATAAAAGCACGAATAGGCACATAAGCAAAATGGCTACTAACTTTCTCTAAAACAGGCAGAAGTCTTCAAATGTCTCTGGCTCTTCGTTGGCCTTGTATATTTCTTCGATATCTAGCATGAAACGCCATGAGCATTGAATGCCCAGTAAACGCGCACACACCCCGTCTCTTTTCCCAATCCAATACACAATAGCAATTACAACAATAGGGAAAGAAACATGATATTCAAGTAAATAACAAAGGTTACAAGGTTAGTTGTTAGTAGTCTAGAAATCTCCCAAAGAGATTTCATCTTTCTAACCACAAGAATCGGATGTAGATTATTCGGTGTGCCCCCTCTTTTGCTACTTTGTTACAGACCTTATCTCGAATGCCTACCAACGGTTATATACCGCGTAGTGACAACCGCAGGGCCTCAAAAGAGAGGGTAAAATTAGGCCTTGCCTATTCCCTCATCATACCAAACCACCTAGGGTTTGAATACAACCGCTCCATTCAAGGGTTCTGAACAACCACTTACGCAAGACTTTAACCTTCAAAAGGGAACACGTCCCACTAACCAATTCAATTTGAACATAAATTCATCTCATAACAATACTCATGTAATCAAGACCCCATCAGCTGCTCCATTAAGTTCTCTGTTTAGATTAATGTTTTAAGTTAGTTAGCACAAGCAATTAACAAAAGAATAAATTTGCATAAGCATAAGCATCCTCGAAAGACTAAAATAAAAGCTATGTAAGCATGAAATATGCAATATCCTAGCAAGACATGATCATATATTAATAAGCATATTCATGAAGATAAGAGCATAAAACACCAATGCAAAACTAAATTTCTAGATTCAGTACCACTTACAGATTAAAATCAAAAGGACCATTTCAAATTTTTTTTCTGAGCCTGACCTTCCAATGGTTCGTAGAATATTTTATCTATTTTTCAGAACATTTTTCAAAAATGGAATAGCTTTTCTAGATTTTTAGTTATTTAAGAAACACTCTAGCGCTGTCCCGATTCGTCGACCATTACGAAAATCGGATTTTCTTACAAACCGCCCACTCTTTTTCAATGAAACCAATTTTGTTTGAAAGGTCCAGGAGAGTTTTCTACATTTTCCTATAATTTTTTAAAGTTAGTTGTAAAACTGTTTTTTCATGCACAATACTCAAAATAAGAAGATTAATGAGAAAAAGAGGCAAACTAAGGAAATTTTTCACATATTTTGTGATAAAAACATACTAAATAAAGTATCAATAGCTCAGATTTTTAGAGTGATGGTATGCCTTTAGAAATAATGTGAGATATGGAAAGAAAAACGTAGTTTTGCTTCTATTAAGAGGAAATATAAGTAGAAGAAAGACCAAAGCCCAATTCATCAATTTTGAACACATGAAAACCATTACAACACATCTGACAAGACAATTTTAAGTCTCTAATATCATGTCTTTGAAAAAGGAAAAAGATGGAGAGATGGTGATGTGGCTTACTTAAAGCTAGGTTGAATTGCTAACAAAGCCTTCTCTTTCTCTCCTTTCCTCCACCAAACTCACTGTCTTTCTCCCTCTCTCTCAGAGCCAAATATGTAAGTGTGTGAGTGTGTTTTGTGCTCAAAAGTGTAGAGAGAATTGGTGTATTTATAGGGAAAAAAAAAGAATGGTGAAAAGTCCAAAATGTATTTAGTTCCAATTCAATTGAACAGTCTTGGATTTAGTTAGGATGGAATGGAATGTATGATGATTAGAGCCTTGATTACACCTTTAAACATGATCTAGTTAGGTTTAGGTTTAATCAAAATTGAATTGGTTACAAGTACAATATATATATATATATATGTATATATATCAATATATAATCATATTTGTACCCTAGGTCACTTTTTCTTCCCTAAACCAAGCAATTTGTCCCCAAAAGGACATCACATATATATAGGCATAGCATGGCCGGCCTTGGGAAGTGGATTTGAAGGGATTTCTTTTGATTATTTGTGTACAATATGATGTATTTTGTGTACAAAATTATTTATTTAAGAAAGGTACAAGTGTATATATATATGTATAATAGTACAAACTTCAAGTCAATTTTTAATTTGATTAAAATGTGAGAGTTTGGCTTTAATTTATGAATTTGAACATTTAATTAAGTGTTGTATTCAATTTGTTTATGGTCTGGAATTTTAATTTGGTTAAAGTTTCTTTGTTTGAATTAAACGGCAAATTGTACTGAGAACCGGAAACCTAGGGTTTTTGTGTGGAAAATATACTTAGAAAATTAATTTAATTATTATTAGGGTTTTAGAAATGGTTCCTGAGTTTCTGGGTTTAATTTTGGGTTTGTGAGTTTTTAGTTGGTGCATTTTTTTGATTCCAGGGTTAAAATTGAAATTAATTAAGAAATTGAGGGACTACAAGGAAATAATTTAAAAGTAAGGATTAAAGAAAACATTTCAAAGATCAGGGGTCTCACAACCTATCCCCCTTAAAGAAATTTCGTCCTCAAAATTTTAACTATATATTGTTCTCAAATAGTTGCGGATAGTTTGCTCTCATCAAGTCCTCGCGCTCCCAAGTAGATTCCTTAATGCCTCGATGACGCCAAAGTACCTTTATCAAATGGACTGTCTTGCCCCTAAGGTTCTTCTTTCGTTTTTCTTGACATGCTATAGGCCCCTCTTCAGAAGTGGCATCTTTACTAAGGTTAATTTCCTCCCAATTGATAACGTGCGATGGTTCTGCAAAGTACTTCCACATCATAGATACATGAAAGACATTGTGTCTTATTGCTAACTGCGGAGGTAATGCCAATCTATATACAACTTCTCTAATTCTTTGTAATACTTCGAAAGGTCCAATCTATTGAGGGGAGAGTTCCCTTTCTTTCCAAAACGTATGATTCTACGTTAAGGTTAAACTTCTAAAAACACTTGATTAACGACTTCAACTAGTAGAGGCCTTTTTCTTCTATTTGCATAACTCTTTTGGCAATCAAAAGCTATCTTCAACCGTTGGCGGATAAGTTTGACTTTCTTAGTGGTTTCTAGAACAAGTTTTGGTCCTCCTAGACCTGCTTCACCCACTTCAGTCCAAGAGATTGGCGATCTCCAAGGTCGCCCATACAATACTTCAAGAGATGCCATCCTAATATTGGCTTGGAAACTACTGTTGTACAAGAATTAAATTAGTGGAAGGTGTCATTCCCAATTTCCTTAAAAAACCATTACACAAGCTCTCAAAATATCTTTAATGGTTTGGATGGTGTACTCAGATTGACCATTTTTTTGAGAATGAAATGTTGTTCTAAAGTACAACCCGATACCTAGGGCTTCTTGTAGACTTCCCTAGAACTAGGAGGTAAAACGTGGGTTGTGGTCTAATACAATGGTCACCGAGATTTCGTGTAACCGAACGATCTCTTGAATATAAAGGTTGCACAAGGACTCCAAGGTGTCGGTTATCTTGTAGGGTAGAAAATGAGCGGTTTTCGTCAGATGGTCCATTATAACCTAGATAAAATCACGGCCCCTTGGGGTTTTGGGTGACCCGGTCACAAAATCCATCATTACATGTTTCCACTTCTATTTGGCTATTGGTAGAGGCTGTAACATTCCTCCTGGTTTCTGATGTCCTCCTTTCATCAGTTTGCATGTACGGCATCTTGCCACAAATTAGCCACATCTTTCTTCATACACTTCACCAATACTGTTGCTTCAAATCATGGTACATTTTACTCCCTCCTGGATGTACTGTAAGGGTCAAGTTATGAAATTCCTAAGTATTCTTTCTCTAAATAACTCATTATTTGGTACAAATAGCCTACCCATCCGAGTGAATTGACCAGTTGGGTACTGTTTTCTTGATTCCAAGTGTCTTGATGAAAACTACTTCTTGATCATGATCTTGAGCTCCCATGACTTCACTTACTAACTTAGGCATCACATTTGTGCACCAAGGTATGCCTTCCCGTTCTACATGAGTACATAGCCTAACTCTTCATTGGATGCACCACAATACACGGTGTATCCTACATCTTGTTCCAGAATGATTAATATTGGTGAGTTGGTTAATCTCGTCTTCAATTCGTGAAAGACCTTTCGCAAGCTTCATTCCATTCGTACTTTTACTCCTTTCTGCATCAATTGTGTCATTGGCTTGGCTAGTTTAGAGAGATCTTGAATGAACCCTCAATAATACCCAGTCAGTCCTAAGAAACTACGAATTCTGTTATAGTCTTTGGTTGCTTCCAATCCAAGACTGCTTCTACCTTGGTTAAATCTACCATAATCTTTTTCTCAGATACTACATGTCCCAAAAATTGTACTTCTTTTAACTGGAACTCGCATTTACTTGCCTTGGCGTACAGCTGGTTATCTTTAAGGACTTGAAGAACAATCCTCAAATGTTGTTCATGCTCCTCTTCGAACCTTGAATTCATTAAAATATCGCCAATGAACCCTATTATAAATTGGTTAAGGTATGGTGTAAAGATCTTGTTCATTAGGCTCATGAATACTGTTGGTGCATTGGTTAGTCCGAAGAGCATTACTACAAACTCGTAGTGATCGTATTTAGTATGAAACGTAGTCTTCGGTATATCCCTGTCCATCACTTGTAGTTGATGGTAACCTGACCTGAGATCAATTTTTGAATAAACTATGAACCTCTAAGTTGATCAAAAAGGTCATCAATTCTTGGAAACAGAAACTAGATCTTGATCGTGACTCAATTGAGTTGACGTTAGTCAATGCATAACCTTAACATCCCATCCTTCTTCTCCCCACGGTGAGATACTCGGTCTAATAAATCCTTTTTCAAGAAATTCTTGTAGTTTGTCTTTAATTCATATAGTTCTGCAGGTGCCATATGATAAGGGGCCGTTGATATTACAGCGGTCCCAGCTTGTAGCTTTATTATAAAGTCTACTCCTCGGGTTATTGGTAGTCCTGGTAATTCCTCAAGAAAGATGTCTGCATACTTACGAACTACTCAAGGAAGTTCCATCTTAACCCGTTCTTCCTCATTTAGAATCAAACTTTCCATCTATCCCGCAAGTTGATTGTGCCAACATGTCTTACGTTTCATTGTGGTTAGGGAATCTCGTCTATCCCCCTTAAATTGGGAACGTGTCCTATCGAGTGCATAAGCCACTACTTTCTTCTGATTGTGGAATCTAGACCCCATTCAAACTTTCTTGCCTTCTCTTCATTATTCTCTACGTATCGAGTGGCTTAATGATCCAATTCTTCAAACTTTGTAGTGTTCTGTGCCACAGTCATGCTACCTTTTTCTAGTGTCGAGGACTCCAAAACTCATTCTTGCCTGATGGTATTTGGGAAATACTTTTTCAAGATTAATTCGTTGAATTGCTTCCAGGTCAAAGTTGAAGTGTCGTGATTACTTTTAATTAATGCCCACCAATGATCTATTTCATCGTCTAACTTGTACACACAACTAGGGTAATATGGTCAATATGATCAATAATTCCCATTGTATCCAATCATTTCTCAATTCCGCTATCCTTGTATCTGGTACCTCTGTGGATTTTGGTGGCCTTCGCTTTCTAAATTTAGAGAAAAGATGGGTTCTATTATTTTGCCTATTTCCTTTTATTCATCCCAGTCTTTCCAGAATTTGATGCCCCAAATGGTTAGGGATCTCGGCTCCTATAGGCATAGGTCCATTTTCACGGTGTTGATTTCTTGGTATAGCACTTCTAGCATGTTGTTGCTCATGTACCCAAGTGTTGTTGCTCACGTGCCCAGGTGTTGTTGTCTGTTCCATGTAGTCGTTAACACGTGCATCCACCATCCTAAGACATAAGTTGTGATCTAATTACGTAGGTGAGTCCTTAAGAGTAATTTAACTAATCTTTAGGGTTTATTTATCCTTGGGTGTTTGGAACAATAAGATCAAATAGTAGATAACAAATTCAGGGAAACACATAATACAACTTCATATATATATAGACAGAATAATAATTACCAGAGTTTGGTTAATGGAATGATTACGAAGTAGAGATCGAAGACTATAAATTGGTAATAGCATCAATTAACACAAGGATCATCCGAAATATGTATAAATGATATAATGGAATGGATGACATTACGTTTTCAAATGTCAATATGGTCAAGGTTATAGAGGTAGTGACTAAGCTAGATATTTAACTTGAAACTGCGTTGGCCATCTGCGTTTCATACTGAATGTCCAAGATTTGTCACCAAGTAAAGAAAATGAAACTATTTATAAGATGCCTTGTGCTCTATAATCAGGGCTTAAAGGAGGTCAATTTTATAAAGGGTAGTACATAAGATAAAACTACATGGCCATGACTTAATCTTGGAAAAGGATGACATTGAATAAAGGTTACGAATACAAGATGAGGGTACGATGATCGATAGAAGACTTGTAGAACTAATAGTACCTTTACTACGCAATGTGAGGCCTTGCTCAGAGTTAAAGCACTTCCTGATCCTGAAAAATGTCCTCATGAGTCGATATTGCTATGCCCGAAATTCAAAGAAATGCCCTAAGATAAGACAAGAAAATTTCAATTTTTGATGTTTTTTAGTTAATAGAATAGGTAGTGTTATAATAATATAACATAGTCGGACCAATGTAGTCGCTAACCGCAGGTCGAAACGTGTGGATAAGGATTGAGCCTAGGCTTTGATACCATGTGGTGATGCCTCAATTTTCTACTCTAAGGGTTAGGGTAACGTCATTAAAGAGTCCTTTGGTCAATAGCCAAATAAGATGACAGGAAGGTCGAAGGAGTCAATATAGCCCCCCTTTTAAGTCTAACCACCTTAGATAACAAGCTATCTTTTTGACAGATCTTAAGAGGTGTTAACACAAGGTCTCATAAGAAATGTGGAGATAGGCATAGGATTACAATAGCAAATAATAATTACAGTGTTTCAAATCTTAAATTACAGAACGAGTTCCATCACTATTATAATCCAAAAATAAAAGAACGAATAGACTCATAAACAAAATGGATGCTAACTTTCTCTAAAATAGGCACAGGTCTTCAAATGTCTCCGACTTTTCGTCGGCCTCGTATGTTTCTTCGATACCTGGCATGAAATGCCATAAGCTTTGAATGCCCAGTAAATGCACACACACCCCGTTCCTTTTTCCCAATCTAATACACAATAATAGCAATTACAACAATAGGGAAAGAAACATGATATTCAAGTAAATAACAAGGGTTACAAGGTTAGTTGTTAGTAGTTTAGAAATCCCCCAAAGAGATTTCATCATCCCAACCACAAGAATCAGACACGGATTATTTAGTATGCCCCAGTTTTGCTATTTTGTTGCAAACCTTATCTCGGATGCCTACCAAAGATTATATATCGCGTAGCGCTAACTGTAGGGCCTCAAAAGAGATGGTAAAATAGAGCTTTGCCCATTCCGCCTCACACCAAACCACCTAGAGTCCGAATATAACCCCTCCGTTCAAGGATTCCGAACAACCACTTGCGCAAGACTTTAACTTTCAAAAGGGAACACGTCCCGCTAACCAATTCAATTTGAACATAACTTCATCTCATAACAATACTCATGTGATCGAGAGCCCATTAGCTGCCCCATTAACTTTTCCATTTAGATTGACATTTTAAGTTAGTTAGCACAAGCAATTAACAAAAGAATAAATTTGCATAAGTATGAGCATCCTCGAAAGACTAAAATAAAAGGTATATAACCATGAAATATGTAATATCATACCAAGACATGATCATATATTAAGAAGCATATTCATCTAGACAAGAGCATAAAACACCAATGCAAAACTAAATTTGCAGATTTAGTACCACTTAAAGATTAAAATCAAAAGGACCATTTCAGATTTTTCTGGAGCCTGGTCTTCTAATGGTTCGTAGCAAATTTTATCTAGTTTTCAGAAATTGTTTTGGAAATGGAATAGCTTTTCTAGATTTTTAGTTATTTAAGAAACACTCCAGCGCTATTCAGATTCGTCAACCATTACAAAAATCATATTTTATTACCAATCGCTCAATCTTTTTCGATGAAACCAATTTTCCTTGAAACATAACTCTTTAAGGAAGTTTTTGACATTAGACCAAGGTCCAGAAGATTTTTTTTACATTTTTCCATAATTTTCAAAAGTTGGCTGTAAAACTGGTTTTTCATGCACAATACTTAAAAAAAGAAGATTGATGAGAAATAGAGGCCAACTAAGGGAAATCTTTCACTTCTTTTGTGATGAAAACACACTAAATAATGTATCAATGATTGAAATTTTTAGAGTGATGCTATGCCTTTGGAAATAATGTGAGATATGGAAAGAAAAAGGTAGTTTTGCATCTATTAAAAAGAAATATGAATAGAAGGATCAAAGCCCAATTCATCAACTTTGAACACATGAACACAATTACAACACATCTAAAAATATGATTTTAAATCAAGCAATTTGTCCCCAAAAGAACATCACATATATATAGGCATAACATGGCTGGCCTTGGGGAGTGGAATTGAGGGGATTTCTTTTGATTATTTGTGTACAATATGAAGATATTTTGGGTACAAAATTATTTATTTAAGAAAGGTACAAGCATATATATATATATATATATGTGTGTGTGTGTATAATAGTACTAACTTAGGGTCAATTTGTAATTTGATTAAAATGTGAGGGCTTTAACTTTAATTTATGAATTTGAACATTTAATTAAGTGTTTAAGGTCTGAAATTTTAATTCGGTTAAAGTTTCTTTGTTTGAATTAAACAGTAATTTGTATTGAGAACTGGAAACCTAGGGTTTTTGTGTGGAAAATATGCTTAGAAAATTAATTTAGTTATAATTAGGGTTTTAGAAATTGTTCCTGAGTTTCCGGGTTCAATTTAGGATTTGCGAGTTTTCGGTTGGCGCATGTTTTTTATTCTAGGGTTAAAATTGAAATTAATTAAGAAATTGAGGGACTACAAAGAAATGATTTAAAAGTAAGGGTTAAAGAAGATATTGCAAAGATCAAAGGTCTCACATGATTCCATGTCGAGGTTGAACTTTCAAAGACACATGGCCACTAACTTCAAACATTAGAGGCCTTCTTCTTATATCCGCATAACTCTTTACGCAGTCCTGAGTTGCCTTCAATTGTTGTTGAATAAGTTTGACTTTCTCAGTAGTCTCTAGAATAAGTTCTAATCCTACTAAACCTGTTTCACCCACTTTAGTCCAACAAATCAGTGATCGACAAGGGCATCCATACAATGCTTCAAAAGGTGTCATTCCAATACTGTGGAAATTGTTGTTGTACGAGAATTCAATGAATGGATGGTATCACTCCTAACTTCCCTGAAAATCATTACACAACCTCTCAATATATTTTCAGGTGTTTGGATGGTGTGCTCAGATTGCCCATCTGTTTGTGGCTGAAAGGTCATGCTAAAACATAGCTCAGTGCCTAGGGCTTCTTGTAGACTTCCCCAGAGCTGGGAGGTAAAACATGGGTCACAGCCTAACACAATGGTTACCGGAATTCCATGTAATTGAACGACTTCTCGAATATAGAGGCTGCACAAGGACTCCAAAGTGTCAGTTATTTTGTAGCGTAGAAAATGCAAAGTATTCGTCAAACAGTCCACTATAACCCAGATAGCATCATGGCCCTTTGGGGTTTTGGGTAATCCAGTCACAAAGTCCATTGTCACATGTTCCCACTTCCATTTAGCTATTGGTAAAGGCTACAACATTCCTCCTGGTTTACGATGTTTTTCTTTCACCAGTTGGCATGTAAGGCATCTTGTCGCAAACTTATCTACATCTTTCTTCATACCACTCCACCTATACTGTCACTTCAAATCTTGGTACATTTTAGTCCCTTCTGGATATATTGCAAATGCAAAGTGATAAAATTCCTTGAGTATTCTTTCTCTAAGTGACTCACTATTCAGCACAAATAGCCTGCCTTTGTACCTAAATTTTCCATTTTAGTGAATTGACTAGCTGGGCACTAGTTCTTTTGATTCCAGCGTGTCTCGATGAAAGCTACTTCTTGATCGTGATCTTGAGCTTCCATGACTTCACTTATTAACTTAGGCATCACATTCTATGCACCATGTTATGCCCTCCAGTCTTGAACCTTTATTTGAACTCCAAATTCGTTTAGAGTTTTAATCATATCCCACCCTTTCACTGCCAGTCTAGCTATCATTCCCCTACTCTTGCAACTCAATGCATCTGCTACTACATTGGCCTTACCAGGATGATACGAGAGAGTAAACTGATAATCTTCGTGATACTTCATCGACCATCTCTGCCTCAAGTTTAGGTCCTTTTGTGTAAAAAGATACTTCAAACTTTTGTGATCTGTGAAAATCTCAAACTGTTCTCCATACAAGTAATGTCACTATTGTTTTAGGGAAAAAACCACAACTGCCAATTCCAAGTCATGCGTTGGGTAATTTCTCAGCCTAACCCTTCTACGGATGCATCACAATACACGATGTACACTACATCTCATTCCGGAATGATTAATATTGGTGCACTAGTTAATCTCGTCTTTAACTCCTGGAAAGACTTTTCTCAAGCTTCATTCCATTTGTACTTTACTCCTTTTTGCGTCAAATGTGTCATTAGCTTGGCTAGTTTAGAGAAATCTTGAATGAACCTTCGGTAGTACCCAACCAATCCTAAGAAACTACAGATTTCCGACACAGTCTTTGGTTGCTTCCAATACAAGACTGCTTCTAATTTGGTTGAATCAATCGCATTCCCTTTTGCAGACACTATATATCCCAAAAATTTTACTTCTTTTAACCAGAATTCACAATTACTTGCTTTGGCATACAGTTGGCTATCTTTAAGGACTTAAAGAACAATCCTCAAATGTTGTTCCTGCTTCTCTTTAGCCCTTGAGTATATTAGAATATCATCAATGAAAACCACCACAAACTAGTTGAGATATGGTGTGAAAATCTTGTTTATTAGGCTCATAAACACCGCTGGTGTGTTGGTTAGTTCGAAGGGCATTACGACAAACTCATAGTGACCATTCCTAGTCCGAAATGCAATCTTTGGTATATCTTCATTCTTGACTCGTAGTTGATTCTATCTTGACTTGAGATTAATCTTTGAATAACACCCTAAACCTCTAAGATGATCAAAAAGGTTATCGATTCTTGGAAGCAAACACGATTCTTGATCGTAAGTTGTCGATAGTCGTTGCATAACTTTAACGTCTCATCCTTCTTCTTAACAAACAGAACGGGTGCTTCCCATGGCGAGGTACTTGGTTTGATAAATCTTTTTACAAGCAATTCTTGTAGTTGTGTCTTTAACTCTCGTAGTTCTGCAGGTGCCATACGATAAGGGGCCATTGATATTTGAGCAGTCCCAGCTTAGAGCTCAGTACTAAAGTCTACTTCCTGGGTTGATGGTAATCTTTGTATTTCCTCAGAAAAGATATCTGTGTACTCAAGGACTACTTGAGGCAGTTCCAACTCAACATGTTCTGCTTTATTTAGAATCAAACTTGCCATCCATCATGCAAGTTGGTCGTGCTATCGTATCTTACATTTCATTGTGGTTAGGGAATTATAACAACCCTCATCACTGATCACTAATTAACTACTGATTACTGCTAAACTGAGACTGATTATGATTGATAACTGAAGTAATTGAAATACTGAACTAACTGACTGAAATCTGAAACTGATTGGTTGAGTATATCTGTTTGAATTGCATTCTATCTGTTTGACTGTTTGATTATCTGTTCATGTTTCTATGTTTAAACTGCAAATCGAAGGCCTTATCGACGGCCGAACCAGAAATTGATTGATGCTTGATGATCAGTAGAATTTATGTGATTTTATGGTGTATTTAATTGAAAATTGATTTGGTATGACTAAATTAGATTAAATATTGATAAAATGCACAAATTAGACTTAATTACTATTTTGCCACTTAGTGGCCCACTACCTCAACACTTTGACCTTCGCATTACACTTGGATACAATATTGATTGGCCCATTTTCCTTGTTCTTGCCGACCAAGAGAGGTAGAGGGAGAGAAATTGAGTGTTCTTGGTAGTTTTACTTGGTGACTTGAAGAAATTGTAGAGGATTGGTGCAATTGAGCTTCCATACTTGTAATTAAGAAACCTAGGTATGAATTCCATCATTTTTGAGTGTGTCTTCAAGTTGATTCATGCATGGTTCATGTTTAATTGAGGAACTAAGTCATGTTTTAGTTCTAACATGTTGAATTGGAGCTCATTCCATGCATGCATGTTGGTATTGTTGCGTTTTAAGTTGATTTCATGGATAATTGTTGCATGCATGTACAAGTTCTAGCTAGGGTTCATGATACCATCATGTTTTTGAAAGAATGAGCTCATTAGAGCATGTATTGAAGCTTTAAATTGGTTTGAATTCATGTATGTTGTGTTTGAATATTGTTCATGAAATTTGGTTTGAGGATGAGTTTAATTAAACACCCTTGGGCCTTGGCTTTTTACAAATTGACCTTTGAAATATAATATATCATATGTTTACAAGTGTTTTTCCAAAAAATGGGCCCAAGAGGATTGAATTTGGTGTTTGAAAACATGATTTTGAACTTGGAGCTCAAATCTAGATTTCCCAGATTTTGGTCTTCTGCTCGAGCAGGAAATTCGAGCTCCCAGTACTTTGCACTGTTCATCAGTCCGCTCGAGCGAAGGAATATACGCTCGAGCGGAGGATTGTGTGACATGCTCGAGCGGGCGTCGAGCGTGAATTTCACCTATCCAGTACTTTTTGGTCCGCTCGAGCGGGTAAGTTGATGCTCGAGCGGGGACCTTTGTTTGCCTGTCCGCTCGAGCGGAGTAACCTACGCTCGAGCGGGACCTTGTTTCACTGAAAATATTTTCTGAATACATCTTTGCATCCTCATCCCATCCTAGGCATTCTTAGGCCTAGTTTAAGACATCTTAATGAGGATATAGATGTAGAACTTACCGAGGCAATTAGGGATTAAACCATTATTATCCTTCCCAACTGTGTAGCTTAGTGTGTGTTCATTCCGTACTGTTTAGGGTTGGCATTTCGAGGAGACGCTCTAGCCTACTGTAGCCCAGAACTCTGTGAGTAACAATTGTGTACAGATATGTTCAAATGATTACCCTTTGAATCTCGAATCGCATCGCTTTCTAAATCATATCGTTAATGGCAATGAATGTATGTCCTATATTCTAAACTGTATTGTTGCATCCGTAGCAACCATCATATCGATCGTTATCGTTACAGAGATCTCTGGTTTCCTCGTTGGAACCACTCATCGCATCGATTGATGGCCATCATTTACCGCTCGTCTTTTAAGACCCATCATTTCATCTTTATTATGCTAATGGATGTACCACATATGACCGAACGATATATCTTGAATCAATGAACTGCTTTCATTCTCGTAAGGACATTCATTCTAACCTCTTTACGCATTGCGTTATTCACCGGGCTTTAGCTCATCGCTATATATATATGTAGGTGTCTGCACCGCATCGCTGCTAGAGGCATCGGGTAAACTCAGCTTTTGTTAAGCCAACCTATATGCCTCACCGCGAGGTTCCGAGCCTGTCAAGCTATGGCTTAGGGGTGCTTTAATTTCCCGTCCTCTCAGAATCGCTTTTTGGTTTATTGTATAGATCTTATCATCGCCTAATAGGGATTTGGTCCATGTTCTGTCAGTTTGTAAATATTGTACATACTGTTTTGTCATTGACTGCATATGTGTATGAAAGGTCTTTTTGCATACGCATCGTCATGTCATTGGACACTTTATTTATCGCTTTTGGCTTCCGCTTATGCCCCCTCTGCTTTTATCGTTTCACCGCTTAGCAGGCCTTTGGTAATCTTGGATTGCTGACCGGTTACGATGCTAAATCCATGGGGGCGGGTTTGGGTTGTGACAGAGTGGTATCAGAGCGATACTTAACCACGAGTTATACCGCACACACGTGTCCAAATGAGTTATAGGGTGTCCTAGAAAAGCGATTAGGGCATTACATGAGCATGATAAGTGTGTGGTTATGACATGACTGAATATGTGCTAATGTGATAAACTGTTTAAGTGTGCAACTGCTTATGTTGATAATTGCTATAACTGCTTATAGTGAAATGGATAATGCAAACACTGCTATTGAACCTGAATCATCTAAGGCCAGAATGGCCAGACTGGAAAGAATGATGGAACGAATAACTGAAAGACTAGATCAATAATGTAACCAAATTTCACCTCCTCCTTCGATACAATTTAATGTAATGAATGTTAATGATGGGGACATAATTGTTTTACCTGAAGTTCAAAGAAATGAAACCGTCATCCTTTTAGGGAGGTCTTGAACCGCTAAAGGCTGAAGCATGGGTTTTGGAGACTGAAAAATTGTTTGAAGTGTTTTCGTGCTCGGAGGCACATAAAGTACTGTTTGCTACCATCACCTTGCAAGAAGAAGCTAGAAGGTGGTGGATGCTAATCCGTGACGACAACACTGTTATGACTTGGGCTCAATTCAAAGGAGCCTTCTTCGAGAAATATTTCCCACAGTATGTCAGAGACAGAAAAGTAACCGAATTTGAACAGCTGAGACAGGGCACAATGTCTGTTGCCGAATATGAGACAAAGTTCACCGAGCTTGCTAGATATGCACCGCATATGGTGGACACTGACTACAAGAAGGCCAAAAAGTTTGAAGGCAGCCTTAATGTCGTAATACTCGACAGATTAAGTGTTTTAAAGCTACCAAACTATGTAGGTGTTCTTGACCGAGCATTGATGGCTGAGTCAAACATCGAAGCAGTGAAACAATCTGAAATACCAGTGTCTGGATGGCGTGGTAAGAGGCAAGGTTTTAAATTCAAGAAAGGCAAAAACAACCCGTTGAACAAAAAGCAAAATACAGGGTCAACGGCTACTTCTAGTCAAGGGAACCTGTCTGTACCGCCCTGTTTCGAATGTGGTAAGAATCGTAAGTGAGTTTGTTATAAAATTTCTAGTGCTTGTTGCAAGTGTGGCAAGGTGGGCCACATGGTGAAAGATTGCCCTTCCACTGTTCACGGCAATAGTAAAGCTGCAGGCAGCACCGCAGCATCAACTGTTGCACCAAAATCGAACCCCAAAGCTACCGGGAAAGAGCCTATGAGGCAGGGCCGAGTGTTCGCCCTAGTACCGGGAGACGTACAAAATACCAAGACCGTAGTGTCAGGTATTCTCTCTATTTGTACTCAAAATGCATATGTACTGATTGATTCGGGGTCTACACATTCTTATGTATCACATGCTTTTTTGAGAAAATTGAATAGACCCTTAGAACCCATGAATTACCTGTTAGTTGTATCTTCACCCGTTGGGGGATCCATGACATGTGCTTATATGTACCCCGCATGTGAAATCATTGTTGGAGATGCACATTTGTTTATTGATTTACTGCCTCTGAACATTGATCATTTTGATGTAATACTGGGGATGTACTAGTTAACGAAATATCATACCACCATAAACTGTGTAACGAAACAAGTAGTTTTCTGTCCACCGGGTTTGCCTAAATTTGTGTTTAATGGGAGTGGAGTAGTACCTCCTCTGTATTTGATTTCATCTGTGAAAGCGGATAAATTGATTAGAAAGGGATGTAAAGGATATCTGTTCAGACGATCAGATTCACGATGATAATGCTAATGTGAACAGTATTCCTATAGTCAGAGAATTCCCAGATGTTTTTCCAGATAATCTACCAGGGGACTTGATTGATAGGGAGATTGAATTCACCGTTGATGTGGTTCCAGGAACACAGCCAGTGTCTAAAGCTCCTTACTGAATGGCTCCAACTGAACTGAAAGAACTGAAAGTGCAACTGCAAGAACTGTTAGACAAAAAGTTCATCAGGCCTAGTACTTCACCGTGGGGCACACCTGTCTTATTTGTGAAAAAGAAACACGGCTCACTGAGACTGTGTATTGACTATCGTGAACTGAACAAGGTAACTGTGACAAATAAATACCCATTGCCTCGTATTGATGACTTATTTGATCATTTACAGGGTGCTCAAGTGTTTTCTAAGATTGATCTTAGATCCGAATATCATCAGTTGAAAGTTAAACCAGAGGACATTGACAAAACCGCTTTTCAAACGAGGTATGGACATTACGAATTTTTAGTTATGCCTTTCGGAGTTACCAATGCACCTACTGCATTTATGGACCTCATGAACAGAATCTTTAAACCATACCTTGATGACTTTATTGTTGTATTCATTGATGACATCCTGATTTATTCTAAGACTAGAGAAGAACATGAACATCATCTGAGACTTGCCCTACAAACCCTGAGAGAACAGGAACTTTATGCTAAACTGTCTAAATGTGAATTTTGGCTTGACCATGTTATGTTTTTGGGGCATGTTGTTAGCAAAGATGGGATTTCGTTTGATCCGCAGAAAATTGAAGCTGTAGTAAACTGGTCTAGACCGACAAATGTGACAGAAGTCCGAAGCTTTTTGGGACTAGCTGGGTATTACAGAAGATTTGTCAAAGATTTCTCCAAAATTGCCTTACCGTTGACTCAATTGACCCAAAAGGGGATATCATTTGACTGGACTGACCAAAGGGAATCCGCTTTCCAAGAGTTGAAAACTCGACTCGTGACTGCACCAGTTCTTACCCTACCTTTAGGTACGGATGGTTATACTGTATTTAGTGATGCTTCTCATAAGGGTTTGGGATGTGTTTTAATGCAGAATGGGAGAGTTATTGCCTATGCTTCCCGACAACTGAGACCGCATGAAAAGAACTACCTGACCCATGATCTGGAACTTGCTGCGGTAGTATTTGCACTGAAAATCTGGCGCCACTATCTGTATGGGGCAACATGTGAAGTATACATCGATCGCAAGAGTTTGAAATACTTCTTCACTCAGAAAGAACTGAACATGAGACAGCGGAGAAGGCTATAACTGATCAAAGACTATGACCTACAGATTTTGTACCATCCGGGAAAAGCCAACACCGTTGCCGATGCATTGAGTCGAAAATCGATTGGGAACTTAGCCTGTTTGCTTACCGGACAGAAAGAGTTGCTTTGTGACCTTGAAAAATTTGAAATTGAGATTGTTTTGCGAGAAAAAGGTGGAACCTTAGCTGCTATTTCTGCTCAACCGGCACTAATTGAAGAAATTAAAGAGAAACAGCAACAAGATGACTTCTTGGAGAAGATCATCGAAGAAAGGGAATCTAAACCAAGACCGGGTTTCAAGTTTGAAAATAATGTACTGAAATTTCAAGAAAGACTGTGTGTACCGAATGATACTGAACTGAAAAGAAGAGTTCTGCAAGAGGGCCACAACTCAAAATTTTCTATTCATCCGGGGAATAGGAAAATGTACCAAGACTTGAAACTGAATTTCTGGTGGCCGGGAATGAAGAAAGAAATTGCTGATTTTGTATCAAAATGTCTTCATTGCCAACAAGTCAAAGTCGGACATCAACGATCCGCAGGCTTACTGCAACCCTTACCGATACCAGAGTAGAAATGGGAACATATTACTATGGATTTTATTGTGGGATTGCCTCGCTGCAGTAAAGGTATGGACTCGATTTGGGTTATTGTTGATAGACTGACTAAATCTGCTCACTTCTTACTTGTTAAAACAATTTATAATGCGGACAAATTGGCTATACTCTATATTGATGAAATTGTTAAACTACATGGAGTGCCTGTGTCCATTATTTCTGACAGGGATTCGAAGTTTACATCGATATTTTGGTAAAGCTTACAGACTGCATTGGGTACTGAACTGAGACTGAGTAGTGCCTATCATCCTCAGACAGATGGTCAGTCAGAAAGGACCATCCAGACTTTGGAGGATTTATTGAGAATGTGTCCTTGATTTTCAGGGAAATTGGGAAAGCCATTTGCCCTTAGTTGAATTCGCCTACAACAATAGCTATCATTCAAGTATTGGCATGGTGCCTTTCGAGGCATTGTATGGCAGAAAATGTAGATCTCCGATTTGCTGGGCAGAAGTTGGAGATGGGCTTTTGCTTGGGCCCGAGATTGTATATGAAATGACTGAGAAACTAAAACTGATACAGCAGAGACTGAAAACTACACAGAGCCGACAGAAAAGTTATGCAGATGTCAGAAGGCGAGACAGAGAATATGAAGTGGGTGATCACGTCTTTGTGAAAGTGACACCGATGAAAGGCCAGACTCGTTTTGGAGTTAAAGGCAAGCTAGCGCCGAGATATGTCGGACCGTATGAGATTATTGAGAAAATCAATCCGGTGGCGTATCAAGTGCGCTTCCTCCTGAAATGGAGCATATGCATAATGTGTTCCATATCTCTATGTTGAGGGATTACCTCCGGGATCCTTTCCATGTGATTGAGCCGACCCGTGTAGTGCTAAGTGATGACTACACTTATGAAGAACGGCCTATACAGATTGTGAACAAATGGATCAAAAAGCTAAGAAACAAAGAGATCCCGTTAGTGAAAGTTGACTAGCAAAACCATGGTGGCGTGTATGCCACTTGGGAAAGGGAAGATGACATGGCTAAAAGATATCCTGAACTGTTTCCACTGAACCCTATTTTCTTCCAGAATGAAGGTAACTCGAGTTTAGAGGACTAAACTCTTTTTAAGGAGGGGAGATTGTAACAACCCTCATCACTGATCACTGATTAACTACCGATTACTGCTAAACTGAGACTGATTATGATTGATAACTGAAGTAATTGAAATACTGAACTAACTGACTGAAATCTGAAACTGATTGGTTGAGTATATCTGTTTGAATTGCATTCTATATGTTTGACTGTTTGATTATCTGTTCATGTTTTTATGTTTAAACTGCAAATCGAAGGCCTTATCGACGGCCGAACCAGAAATTGATTGATGCTTGATGATCAGTAGAATTTATGTGATTTTATGGTGTATTTAATTGAAAATTGATTTGGTATGACTAAATTAGATTAAATATTGATAAAAATGCACAAATTAGACTTAATTACTATTTTGCCACTTAGTGGCCCACTACCTCAACACTTTGACCTTCACATTACACTTGGATACAACATTGATCAGCCCATTTTTCTTGTTCTTGCCGACCAAGAGAGGTAGAGGGAGAGAAATTGAGTGTTCTTGGTAGTTTTACTTGGTGACTTGAAGAAATTGTAGAGGATTGGTGCAATTGAGCTTCCATACTTGTAATTAAGGAACCTAGGTATGAATTCCATCCATTTTGAGTGTGTCTTCAAGTTGATTCATGCATGGTTCATGTTTAATTGAGGAACTAAGTCATGTTTTAGTTCTAACATGTTGAATTGGAGCTCATTCCATGCATGCATGTTGGTATTGTTGAGTTTTAAGTTGATTTCATGGATAATTGTTGTATGCATGTACAAGTTCAAGCTAAGGTTCATGATACCATCATGTTTTTTAAAGAATGAGCTCATTAGAGCATGTATTGAAGCTTTAAATTGGTTTGAATTCATGCATGCTGTGTTTGAATATTGTTCATGAAATTTGGTTTGAGGATGAGTTTAATTAAACACCCTTGGGCCTTGGCTTTTTACAAATTGACTTTGAAATATAATATATCATGTGTTTACAAGTGTTTTTCCAAAAAATGGGCCTAAGAGGATCAAATTTGGTGTTTGAAAACATGATTTTGAACTTGGAGCTCAAATCTGGATTTCCCAGATTTTGGTCTTCCGCTCGAGCGGGGAGAACGGCGCTCGAGCGGAAAATTCGAGCTCCTAGTACCTTGCACTGTTCATCAGTTCGCTTGAGCGAAGGAATATACGCTCGAGCGGAGGATTGGGTGACACGCTCGAGCGGGCGTCGAGCGTGAATTTCACCTATCCAGTACATTTTGGTCCGCTCGAACGGGTAAGTTGATGCTTGAGCGGGGACCTTTGTTTGCCTGTCCGCTCGAGTGGAGTAACCTACGCTCGAGCGGGATCCTGTTTCACTGAAAATTCTGAAAATGTTTTCTGAATACATCTTTGCATCCTCATCCCATCCTAGGCATTCTTAGGCCTAGTTTAAGACATCTTAATGAGGATATAGATGTAGAACACACCGAGGCAATTAGGGATCAAACCATTATTATCCTTCCCAACTGTGTAGTTTAGTGTGTGTTCATTCTGTACTGTTTAGGGTTGGCATTTCGAGGAGACGCTCTAGCCTACTGTAGCCCAGAACTCTGTGAGTAACAATTGTGTAACGATATGTTCAAATGATTATCCTTTGAATACTGAACTGTACTATTTTCTGACTGTTACTGTTACAGAGATCTCTGTTGGTTCCCTCGTTGGAACCACTACTGTTTACTGATTGATGGCCATCATTTACTTTTCGGTCTTTTAAGACCTACTGTTTACTGTACTATTATACTAATGGATGTACCACATATGACTGAACGACTGATATACTGAATCAATGAACTGTTTTCATTATTGTAAGGACATTCATTCTTAACCTCTTTACGTATTGTGTTATTCACTGGGCTTTAGCTCACTGCTCATATATATATGTAGGTGTACAGGCACCAGACCGCGGCTAGAGGCATCGGAGTAAACTCCAGTTTTGTCAAGCCAACCTATGTGCCTCACTGCGAGGTTCCGAGCCTGTCAAGCTATGGCTTAGGGGTGCTTTAATTTCCCCCGTCTGTCTCTGTAACTGTTTGGTTTATTGTATAGACTGTTACTGTACTGCCTAATAGGGATTTGGTCCTTGTTCTGTCAGTTTGTAAATATTGTATATACTGTTTTGTCACTGACTGCATATGTGTATGAAAGGTCTTTTTGCATACAGACTATCACAGCTCATTGGACACTGTTTATTTACTGTTTTGGCTTCCGCCATGCCCTCAGATTGCTTTTATCGTTTCATCTGCTTAGCGTGCCTTTGGTAATCTCTTGACATCGGCGATTCTGGTGCTAAACCCATAGGGGCGGGTTTGGGTCGTGACAGGAATCTTGCCTATCCCCCTTAAATTGGAAACGTGCCCCATCGGGTGCATAAGCAACTACTTTCTTCTGACGGTAGTTGATAATTCCTCTATTGGGGGATAACCAATCCATACCCAAAATAATGTCAAAATCAGACATTTCCATGATCGTAGGTCGTAGGTTAGGTGCAAGTTTGAGATTCCTAGTTCACAATTTCTACATATCATTCTTACTCGAACATTTCTAAAGGTCTACATTCAAGTTTCAAGGTTTCAACACAAGTTGAAGATATAAGAGAATGTGATGCTCCAGTATCAAATAAAACAAGTACCTAAGAATAGAAACTACCAAGTTACCTTCTATCGCAGATGGATCCTCCTCTCATCTTTCTTGTAAAGCAAAGGCCCTATCAGTTACCTTCTGGTTATTGCAGGTTCTAGCGTTCTGGTTACCTCCACTCTTCCAATATTGTTGCCTAGTTGGCCCTGTCTTGTTTACACACAGCTTTTGCCTTCTAATAACTTGGGCATTTGCTCTATATCGGCCTCATTCAACGGAGGGAGCTAGGGGCACTCACTCTTCTTATATCCTAACTGCTAGCAATGAAAGTATTGGATCTGCCTGTTGGCCTCTGTTGGAAACCTCCCTCTGATTCTGCTATTGTGGTTGTTGTCATTACTATTGTGGTTGTGGCTTGGAGTAGGGTTTTGGTGCCTCATTTCCATTATGGCTCTGTTGTGGTCCTACAGATGATTGACCTCCCTTTCGTTTGTTCCAAATTCACTTTGCATTAGCCACTTCCCTCTTAAAGTCTAAAGTCGTGTCTACTACTTCAGCATATGATCGGAATCGTTGAGGTAAAATTCTCCATCTGATTGTGGGATATAGACCCCATTCAAATTTTCTTTCCTTTTCTTCATCATTTTCTACATATCGAGTGACGTAGCGGGCCAACTGCTCAAACTTTGCAGCGTATTGTGCCACGGTCATGCTGTCTTGCTCAATTATTTGGAACTCCAAAACTCATTCCTGCTTGATGGTGTTAGGGAAATACTTCTTCAGGAATAGTTTTCTTGAATTACTCGTAGGTCAAAGTTGATGTGCCATGAGTAATTTTCATTAATGCCCACCAATGATCGGCTTCATCTTCTAATTCGTATACAGCTAGGGAATTTCGGTTTGAATGTTCAATAATTCCCATTATATCCAACATTTTCTCGATCTGGAGGAGTTGATTCTCTACTACCCTCAGATTTGGTACTCTGGTGAATTTTGGTGGCCTCTACTTTCTAAATTCAGAGAAAATTTGGGTTTTATTATTCTGCTTATTCCCTCTTATCTATCCCAATTCTTCTAGAATCTAGTTTCCAAGATGATTGGGGATATCAGCTCTTGCAGGCATTGGCCCATCCTCTGTGTAATGGTTCCTAGGTACATCACTCATGCATTGTTGTTCACAGCCCTAGTTGTTATTGGTTGTTTCTAGGTAGCCGTTGGCATGAGTATCCACCATTCGGTTCATAATTTGGTGAGGCACAAGTTATGTTCTATTTACGATGGCAATTCCTTAAGAGTAATTTAACTAATCTTCAAGTTAAAGTTCAATTATCCTATGGTGTTTGAAACAATAAACATAAAATAAACAAGGGATACAAGAAATCACATAACAGAACTTCATATGTTAATAATAGTAGGAGTCATTACAAAAAGTAGTAGGCGTCATTACAAAAGGTTACATTTTGTTAGCTCAATTGTGGCCATCACACTTCCCTCTACTATTCTTAGAGTTACATAAGAAAGCACTACACATATATTGACACTACACATATATTGACACATAGGTTTGCAACACATATAACTAGGAATTCCTAATTACAAATTTAAGCTTGGTCATTCTGGACCGGTCAGGGCCCTCTTCTGGGTTAACTGCTTGCCCTGGCGTGAAGCATGGTGATCCTGGTGCGCATCCTACTCTCGATGCTCAAGGGGCAAGATCAAGGAAATTTCAGTTAATCCAATTGGGAGGAAACGTAGTCCGAGTGTTAGCTCTAGATAGTAAAAGTCCCCAACTCTTAGCTTGTGGAATATGCCAAAACCCTAGCCTGTTCTAAAGTGCCTCAAAAGTTATATCTAGAAATATTTGGTCATCTTTCTCAAACTCGAGTGCATGCTTGAGGACCCGATACTGACTCTTCAGTTGGCATCAAATCATGGCTCTCATTTGATCTGGAGTGAGATAGGGGTGCACTCCTTCCAACTTTCTTACCTATTTGATTAATGTTTTCTTCCTTTCACTCATATACTCGAGGTCATAAACTTGTGGGTTCAGAAGTTCAATGTGTTGTTTCCTTTGAAAGCGATAATAATCCCAGAGGTAATTGTACCAGATGTTTGATGGGTTAAAGAAAGGAAATCCGTTATTAGTCGCTTTTAAGTTGATATTAAATAATAGTGTTATAATAATACACTAGTGTATGAAGAAAAAGGTACCTGGAGTTGCAAATCAGGTTACGCAGGTTAAACTTAGGCTCTGATATCAAGTTGTGATGCTCCAAATTCTACTCTAGGGTCAAGTTAACGTCATTAAAGAGTCTTTTAGTCAATAACCAGGTAAGATTCCAGAAAGGTCGGAGGAGTCAATATGGCCTCTCTTCTAAGTCCAACCACCCTAGATACAAACTATTGTTTTGACAGATCTTAAGAGGCATTAACACAAGGCCTCATAAGTAACGCGGAGATAGGTATAGGATTATAAAAAGATATATATGTATATATATATGCAAATAATAATTATAGAGTTTTAAATTTCAATTACAAAACAAGTTCCATTGCTATTACAAACCAAAAATAAATAAATAAAAGTACGGATGGACTTACAAGAAAAACAACTTCTAATTTCCTCTAAGATAGCCCAAAATCTTCAAATGTCTCTAGCTCCTCGTCGGCCCGTATGTTTCTTCGATACTTGATATAAAACGCCATGAGTTTGGAATGCCCAATAAACGCACATACACTCCATCCATTTTTCCAATCCAATACACAATTGCAATTATAACAAATAAGAAATGAAGCATGATATTCAAGTCAATAAAAAAAAGATTTCAAGGTTAGTGGTTTGTAATCTAGAAATCCCCTAAAGAGATTTCATCCTCCTAACCACAAGAATCAGACTCGGATTATTCGATATGCCCCAACTTTTGTTGCTTTGCAGACCTTACCCCAGATGCCTACTAACGGTTACATACCGCATAGCAGCAACCAAGGACCTTAAAAGAGATGGTAAAAATAAGAGCCTTGCCCATTCCCTCCTCACACCAAGCACCCAGGGTTCGAATAACCGATCCGTTCAAGGGTTCCAAACACCACTTGTGCAAGACTTTACTTCAGGTAGGGAACACGTCCCGCCAACCAAATCAATTCAAATACAACATTTCCTCACAATATTATTGAAATGATAGAAACCATATTACCACACCAATTAAGTTTTTCGTTGAGTTAGATGTCTTAAGTTAAAGTTAAAACAAACTTATCAAGACAATAATATCTACATAAACATGAGCATCATCAAAGGACTATGGTAAGAAACATAACTATAACACGTGAAAATATCATACCAAGTTATGAACAAGTGATAGCAAGGCACATCCATGGAGTTAAGAACGTAAATTTATCAACAAAAGTAAATTTTCAGATTTGGTGCACTTTAAAGATTACAATTAAAGAGACATTTTTTCCCCCCTAAACTTGGCCATCCAATGGTTCATAGATAATTTTACCTAGTTTTCAGAAGGTTCATAGCTTTCCTAGATTTTTAGTTATTTAAGAAATACTCCAGCGCTATCCAGACTCCTCGACTATTACAAAAATCGGGTTTTCTCTCAAACCGCTCATTCTTTTTCGATAAAACCTTTTCCCATGAAAGCTAACACTTACATGAAGGTTTTGGCAAAAAAAAATGAGGTTAAGTATATTTTTCTGCATTTTTCTATATTTTTTTCAAGTGGGCTGTAAATACCAGTTCTTTGAGCACAAAGCTTGAAATAAGAGAAAAAGTAATAAAAGAGGGCAACCATGGATAATTTTTGACTTCTATTGTGATGAAAACATGCTAAATAATATATATTAAACTCATAAATTTGGATTGAAGGTTTTTCTTTGGAATTTATGAGAGATAGGTGTAGAAAAAGATAGTTTTGCACTTATTTAGAGAAAACACAAATAAGGGTGGAACAAGGCTCAACTCTTCCCATTTTTAACACAAGAACAACGTTAAAACACATTTGAAAATAATTTTTAGAACCTCTAAGATGTATTTGAAATAGGAAAATTGAAGAGAGGGTTGTGTTGTAGCTTATTTGTTGCCTAGATAGGATGTTTGCACAATTCTTTCCTCCCCTTTCTTCTCCTCCACCACCACACTCTCACTTTCTCTGTTTACTCTTTCTTAGCCGTGTATTTAGTGTATGAGTGAGTAAATGTGTTCAAAAAATTGGGATAGATGATATATTTATAGAGAAAAGGTGGTAAAAAGACTATTTTGCCCTTGGTTCCAATTTAATTGAATAGTGCCTTGATATTGTTTGAATGTAATGGAATGAAGGATGATTAGGACCTTAATTATGTACTTAATCATGATCAAGTTAGGTTTAGGACTAATTTAAGTGTCTTCTAGTTACATGTACATATATATATAGCAAAATCTATATTTGTACCAAGGTCATTATTACTTCCAATATTTAAGGGATTTTTGATCCTTAGTATATCCCAGTGTATCCTAGTGTATCTTGGGGGAGGGAGGGGGGGTGGCCGGCCATCGTGTCGATTTTGGAGAGATTAAGTTGATTTGTTTTTGTGTACAAAAGATCTTTCATGTACAACTTATTTATTTGGAAAAATTGGTACATTTATACATATATATAATGGTACTAATCTTGGAGTCAATTTGTCATTCAAGAAAAAAATGAGGGCTAAGGCCTTAATTTATGAATTGGAACATTTATTTAAGTGTAATAGTTAATTTAATTAGGATTTGAAAATTCAATTCGGTTAAAGTTTCTTTGTTTCGAATTAACTGACGAATTGTAATGAGAACAAGAAACCTAGGGATTTGAGCGAAAAATATAATTAGGGAATTAATTTAATTGTTGTTAGGGTTTTGTAAATGATCCCTGAGTTCCCGAGTTTGATTAGGGTTTGCAAGTTTTTGGCTGGCGCGCGTTTTCGACTCTATGGTTAAAATTGAAATTAATTAAAAAATCAAGAGTCTTTATTGAAATAATTTAAAAGTAGGGTTCTAAAAATAATTATAAAATTTAGGGGCCTCACATGTTTAGTCGGTTTATGAAGAAGATTATAACCATACATGAGAAGCATGTTGAATTATAAATAATAAAATTATCTATTTCTTTAACTACTTAAGTGTAGATGAGTTAGTAGTTAACACATCTATAGACATTATATCGAAGTAGGTCTATAGACAATATATCGAGTTAGTATCACTAGGACTTGACGATGTTTAGTTTCCAAAAATAAATAAATAAATAAAATGTGTCACACAAATAAATAATAACAATGATATACTAGTTACATTGTAATCTCCTAAGATACTAGTGGGATTATGTGATTGGATTAATGGGAGATAGAAATACCATCATATAAAGAACATATACATTAAAAAATGTCTCATACGATTATTGGATATGCATCTGTTCGTGCAAAAAATACAAAAATATACTTTTTGACTAAAATCATTTTGGTTTTGGATGATTTGTGGGTGTGCCAAGGCCACAGTGCCTAAGTTGATGAAAATGTACTTGGAAAAATCTAACTTCTGAAAACAGGAGATTGTATCAAAGGGATAAAAGACCTCCTGGTTCTTGTTTTACCTCAATTAAGAGGATTTAAAATCTCCTTGGAGTTTTTAATGTCAAAAAGAGAGGTAAATAAAGGGAAATAAACACCAAAAAGTATACTTTCATAAATTTATTAGATTGAACAAACAAAAGTATGAAAACAAGTTTGAAAACATGAAACTGAGTTACAAAATGGAATTGAAACGCAATTTAAGTCTCAAAACAATGCCTATAAAGGCCAAAAACAACTTAATTGACAGGGATGTCATGATCTACGGCTAAAATCTATGGCAATGATGCCTTTCAAGTTTACTCCTAAGTTGAATTAGGGCTAAACTAGGGATAAATAGCCCTGGGCTATGTATTAAGTTGTGTTGAATGTTTGATGGATTGGGGTTTGTTCCATCTTCAATTCTTGTATTTATAGATGCTAAAGCCTCCTGAAAATCATGACCAACCTCCTGGAAATCATTAACAACTTCCTGAAAATCTCCATAAAGTTCTGAAAATTGGGTGCTGGATAGCCTCTTGGAATGACACTTGTCCTGGCTTCTTCCTTTTTTTTTAGCAGTTTGTTGGTTTGTTTTTCATGGATAGAGTTGACCAGATCCTTCTAAAAACATGAGCCGTTGGATGGTGAGTAGGGGTCTTGGATGGTTGCCACTTATTTTGACTTGGTCAACACACGCCTCCTTTATTGGAGCTGTTTGAAACATTTGAAATGAGGCCGTTGGATTGCTCTTAGTAATGGATGCGGTGACCATTGGATCAAAGCCACATGTCCTCCTGTTTGAATTTCACCAATATCCATATATATAATATCAATATTAATATATATATATATATATATCTACTAAAGAAAAGAGAATGAGACACGTGATCTTGTCCCTAAACCCTTGGGATTTAGTCAAATCAGAATCAAGGCTTATGATTGCAGCCTTCTTTCCAAAATCTACCACCAAGATTTTGCTAAAGTCACACTCTTTTGGTCATAATATGCATACGTGGCACCCATCTATTATGCTGTCAATTTAGGTACAAATAGTATCGAATATAGATATGCATCCGATACGGCTAAATATGTATTAGATACAATAAATAAGTATTCAATTTATTTTTTTTTATTTTTCTAATTTTGAATAAGGGAGGAATACATAAGGAATGCAGAAAAATGTTAGGGAATTTTCAAAAGAGTTTTAAAAAATAAATGTTTTGTTTTTTAGTATTTTTAAAATTTTCCTTGTTTTTTTAAGAGATAATGTTTGAACAGTCCAAGCCAATGAGGGTATAAGGCATTAGATATAGTGTATATTTTTTATGGTAAGAGATCTATCTTTTGTGAAATAGTTTGGTAAGAAGTTGTTTCGTTTGTTTTGAAAGATATTTTGTTTCCAATTTTACCCTTTAATTTATCTGTTGACTTTTTTTTATCTGTTGACTTTCGTTGGCTATCTGTTCAAATTTATATCTATCTGTTCAAATTTATATATATTTGTTCAATTTTTTTGTCTATTTGTTCAATTTTTTTGATCTATTTGTTGAATTGCTTTATCAGCTCAATTTTTATAAATTATTTTTTTTCTATCTGTTCAAATTCACACCATTTTTTAAACTCTCTCTCTTTATATATATATATATTTGTTTCTCTTCACCTCTATTTTCTCTCTCTCTCTCTCTCTCTCTCTCTCTATTTGTTGAAAAATGCTACTCTTTCTATTTTATCTATTGAATAACTCTCTCTTTTGGCTATCTATTCAAATTTATATCTATCTGTTCAAATTTATATCTATTTGTTCAATTTTTTTGTCTATTTGTTCAATTTTTTTGATCTATCTGTTGAATTGCTTTATCAGCTCAATTTTTATAAATTATTTTTTTTCTATCTGTTCAAATTCACACCATTTTTTAAACTCTCTCTTTATATATATATATATATAAATATATATTTGTTTCTCTTCACCTCTATTTTTTCTCTCTCTCTCTCTCTCTATTTGTTGAAAAATGCTACTCTTTCTATTTTATCTATTGAAATAACTCTCTATTCCTCCTCCCATAGCCACCTTAAGTCTATTTGTTCAAATATTTTATTTGTTTAAAATTTAAACTTATTTGCTTAAATCTATATGTTCAAATATTTTTTCTATGTAAAATTTTTTATCTGTTCAAATTTGTTAAAATTTTAGGATCTATTATTATCTTATCAATTCAAATCTTATAATCTGTTCAAAACATATATGTCATATCTGTTTATTCATTATCAACTTCATCAACAAAAACAAATAAGAAAAAAAAGAAAAGAAAAAAAAAAAAAAAACCTATTTCATCACCACATACACACAGCAACATATAGGGAAAAAATATCTCTCTCTTCTCTCTTTCTCCTCTCTTCTTTTTTTTTTTTTCTTATCATTTTACCAAACCCTAAAGTCACACATATTGCAATATGTTTCATCATCATCATCAACCCCAACAACAACAATAATATTAGATCTAAACATACATTTAAAAAAAAAAAACTAAAAATCAAGAGAGAGAGAGAGAGAGAGAGAGAGAGAGACAGATCAAAGATGGGGTCGGCAGCAAGATCAACACAAATAAGAGAATGAGTAGTGGCGGCGTTCTTTGTTCTAGATCGGGAGAAATGGTGTTGATGATGGCGATCTTGTTATTATTGGCGGTGGCAGTGACAGTGAGAATGAGATCAGATGGAGTAAGGAAGTTAGTCTTAGCCTTGGCGCCATGAAACTCCCTCACTATCGTTTTGTATGCACGCACCGCCTCCTTGACAATGTTGAAGGTGCTGAGCCAAACACGGTTTTTTTTGCCAGGATCTTGGATCTTGATGGTGTACCTTCTCCAAGGCCTCTTCTTCACGCCTCTGTAGTGAGTCTTTTTTGCCGTTGACAACTCTACCGCCATTGACGGTAGTAATGGTAGTGGTGGTGGTGGTTTAATTCTCGGAGCAATGTTTTTGGTTTTGAGTTTAGAGAATCATGATAGGGTTTGAAGAAGTTTGGGGACTCTAGAGGTCTCTCTCTCTTTACTCTCTCTCATGGCATCGATCTCTCTAGTGTTGACTTGCGCCAGCGATGCCACCATATGGTGGTGGAAGTGACGGTAAGCGCGCGTGCGCGCATGAGAGAGAGCGAGAGAGAGAGAGAGAGAGAGAGAGAGAGAGAGAGAGAGTGAGTGAGTGAAAGAATAGTAGTGGATGTTGATGGTTTCTAGAGAGAGACACTTGGGTTTGGGTTTGGGTAATGGATTCAACAAATAAATTTCTAGGAATATGTAATAGTAATGGGTATTTTGGTCACTTTGCACTGTCTTGTCCTTATGGACATAATAAAGTAGCGTTTGAACCTTTGAACAAAATAAATCTGAATTTGGACTTTTGAACAGAGCACTTTTTTTTTATTTAAAAAAAAAAAAAAAAGCTTCAAACAAGCTTTGGGACTTATCCCGCATCGGAAAGAGAGTAAAAGATGGAGCTCTTAATAAAGAGTTATATGAAATATTCCTTTGAATATGAAATTGTGAAATAGATGGTAGTGTACACACACTCACACCGTAAGGATGGTGCATTGCACATATGCTGTGACGCCCTGATTTTACACTATTGGTTGCAGTCAAGGGAGAGTCACTAATGAGTCCTATGGTCAATAACCAAGTAAGATCCCAGATCGCCAGAGGAGTCAAATTAGCCTCCCTTCTAAGTCCAGCTTTCTTAGGCAGCGCACTACCCTTTTGACAGATCTTACCAGGTATTGACACAAGGTCTCATAAGCAACGATAAGGTGTATACAAATATATAGATCATAAGTACATAACAACCACGAATACTCTTAATTTCAAAAGCTTGTTCTATTACATTACATCCCAAAAGAAAATTTAATCTTCACATGAGCCTTACAAAATATCAAAAAGAATTTCTAACTTTCCTAAGATAGCCAAAAGTCTTCGAAGGTTTCAGGCTCGCCGTCTCCAGCTCTAAACTCCTCTTCGGCACCTGGCATGATACGCCGTGAGCTTTGAATGCCCAATAAACACACACACACCCCGCCCATTTTTTCCAGTCCAATACATAATCACAAATATAATATCAAGTAGTAAAGCATGATACTCAACTAAATAAATAAAGGGTTACAAGTTAGATGTTAGTAAACTAGAAATCCCTCAAAGAGATTTCGTCCTCCCAACCACAAGAATCGGACACGGATTATTTGGTATGCCCCCTCTTTTGCTGCTTTGTTGCAAAACTAACCTCGAATGCCTACCAACGGTTATGTACCACGTAGCGCCAACCGCAGGGCCTGAAAAGAGACGGTAATAATGGGCCTTGCCCAAATCCCTCCTCACACCAAACCACCTAGGGTCCGAATACAACCGCTCCGTTCAAGGGTTCTGAAAACCACTTGCACAAGACTTTAACTTCCGAATAGGGAACGCATCCCAACAATCCATACATCACACATTATCATCTTTTCACAACTTAAAGATCGAAAACCCAATACCATTCCAATTACGTTTTCCGTGGAGTTAAATGTTTTAATTCAAGGTTAGACCAACTTAACAAGATAATAATATCTACATAAGCATGCATCAGTAAGATGAAGGAGATAAAGAACATAACCATAAAACGTACACTATCATGCCAAGATATGATCATAAGCTAATAAGCATTTTCATGAACACAAGAGCATAAAATACCCATGCATAATAGAATTTCCAGATTTGATATCACATGAGTATTAGAATGAAAAGGACTATTTTAAATTTTTCACCAGACTCGGCCTTTCTATAGTTCGTAGAGAATTTAATCTAGTTTCCAGAACATATTTCGAAAATGGGATAGCTTTTCTAGATTTTAAGTTATTTAGAAAACACTCCAGCATTGTCCAGATTCGTCGACCGTTACGAATATTTGATTTTCTTGCAAACCGATCATTGTTTTTCAATGAAACCAATTTTAGTTGAAAGATAACTCCTTAAGGAAGATTTTGACATAAAATATAGGCCAGAATAATTTTCTACATTTTTCTAGAATTTTCGAAAGTTGGCTGCGAAAATAGATTCTAAGGCACAATACCCAAAACAAGAAGATTTGTGAGAAAAGGGATCCACTAAGGAAAAATTTTTGTTTCTTTTGTGATGAAAACATGATAACTAACATATATTAAACTCAGAAAATTTGCTTGAAGGTGTGCCTTTGGAAAGTTTGAGAGATCGGTATGAAAAAGATAGTTTTGTACCGAAATGAGGGAAAATAAAATAGAGGTAGAATCAGGGCTCAACTCTTATCATTTTTAACACAAGTAACTCATCAATAACACATCTGAAAACATTATTTAGAACCCTTAAGGACATGTATTTGAAAAGGAAAATGAAAGAGAAGGTTGTGTTCTGGCTTACTTGCTAGGCTTTGAACAAGATGGCTCTCATCTTCCTTCCTCTCCCTCTCAAGACTTCTCTCTTGCTCTCCTTTCTCTCCTCTAGGCCGAATGTGTGTGTGAGTGTGTTGTTTGTGTTTGCCATGCTAGGGGGTGGTGGTATTTATAGGCAAATTTTGGTGTAAAAAGACATAAAAGCCCATTAGTTGGAATTGGATGGAAAAGTTAGGATTTACTTAAAGTCTAATGGAATAGGGAGTGATTAGGGAGCTTAATCATGGGTTTAGACAATATCTAGTTGGTCTCTAGTTGGAGTGAAACAAGTGTTGGAAACAAAACCCTAGATTTAGGGTTACTAGATGTTAGGGTTTCTAAAACATCATAATTACAATTCTTGAAAATAGGCCCCTCACAATCTCCTAGGGTGGCCGGCCATTGGGAAGGGAGATGGGGCATTTTTTATTCAATTTAGGTACTAGGGACGCATTCCCCCAATGTATATATATGTATAGATCTCAAATTGATTGATGGTACCTATAGTATAAAAGTACATGTACTAGTTTTGAGGCAATTCTTGAAATTAATAAAAGAAGTGAGGGCTTGAAATTAAACTCATATATTGGAATCTTACTTATGTAGAATTAAATTAAATTAGGCTAAGGAACCTAATTCAGCTAGGATATTCCTATTTTGATAAAAAAAATTAAAAAAAAAAATGCTAACCGACAAGTTTCGAAATAATTCAAGGAACTGAGGGGCTTTAAGAAAATAATTCAAACATTAGGGTTTTTAAAAAGAATACATTTTTCAGGGGCTTCACATATGCACACGGGCGTGGCGTGGGCTATGTGGTACTTTAATGGTGTACTTTGCAACACATTCATGGAGGTGCTTTCTTATTTTCTATAAAAAGGTTGGGGCGATGATGTGGATCTGACGTGCAACACATTCAACTCCAGGTAGTAGTGATGTAGAGTGCATTGGTGATGAGTCAGCCAATCACTACAAGAAAAAACACATTCGGCGACCAAATTTCCTGACTAAAAAGAATTTGGTCGCTGAAAGTATAGCTTTCAGTGACTAAAAAAGAATTAGTCGCCAATTGTGAAGCTTTTTGGCGACTAAACGAATTTAGTAGTCAAAAGTCCACAATTGGCGACTAAAAATAAGTTTGGTCGCCAATTATATGGGTTTTACTGACTAAAACATTTTTAGTAGCCAAAAGCATAGTTTTCGCCGACTAAAAGAAATTTAGTAGCCAAAAAGTCAACAATTGCCAACTAATTATAATTTTGGTCGCCAATTATGTGGGTTTTACCGACTAAAACATTTTTAGTAGCGAAAAGTACAGTTTTTGCCGACTAAAAAGCTTTTAGTAGCCAAAAAGTCTACAATTGGCGACTAATTCTAGGTTTGGTCGCCAATTATGTGGGTTTTACAGACTAAAACATTTTTTAGTAGCCAAAAGTAAGTTTTTTGGCGACTAAAAAAAAATTAGTAGCCAAAAAGTGTACAATTGGCGACTAAAAACAAATTTAGTAGCGAAAAGTGGTCTTTTTTAGCGTGAAAGTCTCTTCGCCGACCAAAATTATTTTGGTCTCTAAAAGTTAAATTTTTATTTTTATTTTGCTACTAAATAATTTATTTTCACATAAATTATGTCAATAAAAATAATTATGTATATTACATATATATAAATAATATATAGTACATACATAATCATGTGGTGTTACATTGGCGTAGTGGGAAGTGTGTGGCCCATAAGGCTTATGCTGTGGGAGGTTAGTGGTTCGAGTCCTTATAAGAACATATGCAAAGCTTAACAATGAATTATTTTTTTTCACAGATGAAGCTTTTGGCGACAAAATGTTGGTCGTTGTTTGGTAGCTTTTGGCGATTAAAGATTTTGGTCGGCGATTCCTTCACTATTGGCAACTAAAACATTGGTCGGTGAGTGTATGATTTTAAGGAAATATAATTGACTATTGGCGACCAAATTTTTGGTCACCAAAGAGTAGCTTTTTGCCGACCAAAGGCTTTTTAGTCGGCAAAACCTTCCCCGACAGGTTTTTGGCAACAAATGTAGTGACCAAAATTTTTTGTCGCAGAATGGCTTTGGCGACCAAAAAATAGACAATTGGCAACCAATATTTTAGTAGCTAAAAGTGACTTTTTTTTTGTAGTGAATCGATCAAACGATTGCGTGTTCAATCTAGAGCGGCTTGATCTTAGTCAATGATTGGATAAGTGTGTAATTAAACAGATCAAATAGCACTCGATCGTGATCAGGTATGACCAGTCAAGGCTTCTATTCGATATGTAACTAATCTGCACTATAGATCGTTGATCCACCGATCAGATCTGAACGGATGCGATCAAGGGACATGACTAATTAGTCTAAGAGATATTTTACCATTTTTGATCATGTGCATCTAGGCCTATAACTAGGCTGCAAATCCTGCCATTTCCATTATCAAAAATTCCAGAAATCATTCTACAATTATCTTTCCGTCTGTCTCTCTCTCCCCTTCTTGATTTTGAGTTTTCTATCAAGAGTTTCTAAAGTAAGTTTCTGTTTTCCTTACTGATAAACATTTTCTACAAATTTGATTATCAGTGTTTAGGTTCTAATTTGTGCTACTTTCTTAATATTCTCCCATATAAAAGATTTTGTTAATTATTTACTCTCAATATTTATTTGAAAATTTAGTTATAAATCCCCTTTTACATACTTGTATCCCAATTAGTCCAAGAGATATTATTGTATCCTAATAAGTCCTATTATTTTGAAGATTTGATCCACAAAATCTCATTTTTCATATTTTAGATTTTTTATGGATATTTGAGATTTAAATCTCTCAGTTTTGAAATTTAACCTAACATGTTTTGCGATCTCTCTCTCTCTCTGTATATATATATATCAGGGTTAGAAGTTAGCAGATTAGAGCACCATAACCACTACTTGGACTCCAAGATTGTCAGCGGCAACAAGATGGCAGCATAAAATGACCCATTAACAGGCCACTAAACAAGGCAATACGGTGTTGTGAGGGTTTCACTGGTGGACTCGTCATTATGTTTCATTGGTAGACTCCATTGATGATTCTTCCAATTAGAATATCAAAAGATTTAAAATATTAACAATAGAATGTGAATCTTCTCATTCTTGCAATAATTTTTACATTGAGGGGCTTTTCATTGTCTCTAATGATTATTCAAACTTATCAACGTAAATTTCCAGATTATGTAGAATACCATATGCAAGGTTCTAAATATCGGCCGGTACGGTACGTACCGGAAAATCATACCTCCGATTCGGATACTCATCGGTATACCGGTGAGAATGAAATTCACAGCCGTAGCATCCGAGTCCCGATACGTAGCGGCGTGAATCCGATATATGGGCCAACACGGGCCGATACAGTCCGATACGGTCTCTGTTTCTATTGTTGTTGTGCAGCGGCGTGAAGGGCTATTGTGCTCTGTTTCTGAGTTTCAGCTTTCTTCTTGATGTGCTGAGAGCGATAACAATGGAAAGGTCTTGAGTCCGATAATGTTATCGTTTAGATCTTGCCATTGTTAGAAAGGTCTTGAGTCTAAAATTACTATCCTCAGTATTGCCTTCCTTATCCTGTTGATCATGAAGGGCTATTGTGCTCTGTTTCTGTTGTTTTTTTTTTTTTTGGTCAATCTAAAGCTGAATAGGTGCCTGGGTTTGGTGGATTTGTAGATGGATAAGAAGAGAGAGGTACTTGGGTACATGGAGGTGCATGGGTTTATGGTGGATTTGTAGATTCAAATGTTTAAGGGTTTTTTTTTTATTTTTTTTATTTTTACACCTATACCTCTATTTATATTAATATATATATATATATATTTCTCAGTACAAGAAAAAATAAATATTCAAATCAATTTTTTTATTAAAAGTTTAACATATGCCAAAAATAAATACATATCATTTAGTTAAAAATGAGTCAAAAATGTTTTAACATAACGGAATTTTGATTAAAATGTAACAAATTAAAGTTAAAAGAGTCAAAAAAAAAATGCATAAAATTTAGTTTTAGAGGGATTGTTAATGATTTTTAAAATTTCACGGTCGCGACATCCGATTCCCAATACGTATCGGCTGATACTACCGATACCGATACTCCGCGATCGATACCGTTACGTCAGCCGATACCGCAATTTAGAACTATGACCATATGTAATAAACCTTTAGGAAAAGAATCAAATCAAAAGATAACAGAATATTTTGTGATGTGAATTTTCACATTGAAATTTTGAATAGTTTCAACATTAAATTTCTGATGTCAATATTTACATTAAAACTTAACAGAATGTTCACATAATATTCAAGAGTGCCATACGTAATCAACGTGAACTTCGGCAAGGACAAACTAGATGTTGACGTGAATGTTCACAACGGGAAGGGATTTCGGTTGTCGGGATGGGACAATGTGAAATCCGAGATGGAATAATGCAAAGTTGGGTGTAGATAATGGACGTCTGGTTTTGGCACTTTCGCCACGCTAAAGAACTTGAATTCAACTATGAGCGAATTTTTGGGAATATTGGAAGCAACTTTTCTTATTGTGAAACCTGTAAAAGTCTTTGAATCCCACAATATGTACCTCACACTTACAAGGGTATTTTTTTTTATAATTATGCCATTTATTAAGATTTATTAAAATATAAGAACATAATTTACACTAATTTAAAGTTAAATAGTAAAAGAGGGATTTATAAAATAAATACCCCATAGTTTTTTTGTGTCACGCAGATTTGACTAGTGCCAAATTTCAACGCTGAAATAGACATACATGTTTAAAGCCCTGAATTTCCTTACAATTATATACATTGTTCATATTGTTGACTGGGTGTAACTTGGGTGGGTTTAACCCGAACAACTTGAATTTAGTTTGAATTTTTTTAGGGCTTAAGTAAAATAGTTTTGAATTTGGTATGGATTTGGGCAAAAACTAAAAATTTTGAATTAAAGTTGTACGGGTTTGAGTAAAGACATCAAATAACTTGAGCAATCCAAAATCCAAATTATATATATAAATATATAACAATTAAATATACATATAAATTATTAGCCGTTGGATGATATTAAATTAATTTAGATTGTTTGATCATATTGAATATATATTATACACAAAAAACAAAATACAAAATCTTTTTTTTTTTCACTCCTAAAGTGTAAAGGCTATTATAACGACATCTTACATTACATAAATTATTTATTTTGATATTATTAACTATTTTATAGAAAAATATAAATAGAGTATAATTTTAACAAATTAAATAACTTAGTTGCACTAAAAAAAAGAAAAAAGGAAAAAAAATTGGAATTTATATATATAATTCGGGCAATTCTAACAATTTAGATTTGTTTGGGATGCTCTAAATAAGTGTACTGTTTGACTTTTTATGAAATATGAGTTGGGTTTGAAGTGATGTGGTAGAGAGGTGATGTAACTTAAATAAGATAGTGACTTTTTGACTTTTTTTGAAGATGCCAAACTTAGCCTTAACTCGGGTCAGCCTTGAACAGATAATCTTAAGGCATAATTTAGGCTTTGATGTATCTAGACAGCTCTCAACAGTAGTTGAACTGAGTTTGAATAACCTCTCAACCTCTCAGAGTTACAACTTGCTTGAGTCAAGTCCAAGGTGGTAAGATTTGCCCGGACAAACAAGTAGGACCCACTTGTATGGCCTCGGGATGGAAACGTTACAAGCAAGCCGGAACCTCAATGAGTTGGTGGAATGGTCCGGGCTTGAAATTTGGGATGTGTTGTCTCCCTGATCTTTAGTTTCAAAATCTTTTAGGTATAAATCATTTTTTCGGGTCAGTTCTACAGGATTTTCTCCTATTTTTAATTAGGATCCTATAAGTGAAGAATGAAAGTAATCCTTCGAATTAGTCAATTCAATGAATTGGATACCAACTTATATATATAAAAAAAAAAAAAAAAGCAAACAAGCAGGACTCACCTATTAAATTTGTTCAAAGCAATCAATCAATGTTCAACGTTGTGTCCAGTTTCAGTTTAGATTAATTTCCAATCTGTGCTTTCTTAGATACATCGTTAAAGTTGAAATCATCCATTGTGGTACCCATGTTCTCTGCTGGAAAATTTTTTTCTCATATGAGCCTTCATTTTCTAGGGAGTTGTTTCGGATAATTAAAAGTCAATAACCAAAATAAAATTATATGTATAATGCGAAAACATTTTCATTATTCGGTGCACATCGCTTGTGGAATGACGAAGGCTCCGTTTGATTTAGTTTTTGGAAAAAAATTTGAGTTTTGAATTGTATTTTGAAAGATAATTTGTTAAAAAAAATTTAAAAAATTAAAAATTTATTTGGTTTTGAATTTTGAAAATAATTTTGAAATGATTTGTAATTTTTTTTTTAATTGAATAAATGGATGTGGAAGAAAATTTAATTGATTGATGGGTAAAATGTCAGAGAAAAAGAAAAGAGAGAAGAGAGAAGAGAGAAAAATAATTGATTGATTTATTAATAAAGAAAAAAGTAGAAGAGAGGAGAGAGAAAAAAAAACAATTTTGAAAAAGGTCTTAAAAATTGGTAAATCCAACATGTTTTTTGATTTTTCGATTCAAATGTTAATTTAAAAACTAAATCAACTGGTAACGAAGTATTTCTTCCTTATTGGTTGATTGACCCTAACGCTCAGGGACGGAGCCAGCTTCGGATCAGGCACATGTGCCTCTGAAGTTTTGATAATTATATTAGTACTGCTATATATATATATATATATATATAAATATATTACGTCATATATATCTTCTATAAAATTACAATAGTATCACTTTTTAAAATTGTAATCATGCCCCTCTATTATAAAATTTTCTTCTAATTTCAAGGAATCTACTAAATTGGGTCCTATTAAACATATCCAAAATGGGTGTACCATATACAAGTTATGACTTTGTGGTATTGATATTATAAAGTTACATAACCAAATTATTTTCATTCGTAACTGAAATGACCACTATATAAACTATAACTAAGCAACACATCTTCAATTATAACTATAAAAAAAAAAAAAAAAAAATCCCATTAGGTCATAACTAATATCAAAATGAGTCATAACTAACCATTATTTAATACATAACCAAAGATCTCTTAGTCATAACCAAAATAACAATCATAAGAAGTTATAACTAAGTTATATCCAATACAACAATGTGTCATAACTAAATACGACAAAGACCATAATTGCGGTATATAATAGATACTTTTTTTACAGTGTGTTTTATAGAACTTCTCTACTAAAATATATCATTTTTATCTCAATGTGTCTTCTTTTTTAATTTTTCAATCCACCTAAAATAGTTAGGAGAAAACACTAATAAATCTCAAATTTAGATAATTTAAACCATATAGTCCTGCATTTTATTTTGTAAACTGAAAGGTCCTACGTCAATGTTAATTGCACATAAGCCCACGAACTTAGAGTGTGTGTTGGCTATTTGAAGGGGTAAATTGGGTTTTTAGATGATGTTGTAGCTACAAAAATGCCCAAAAGCATACTATAGCAATTTTTTCCCTTTCCATCCATTGCGAACAAAATGGAAGATGAAGAATGGAAACTTCTGGGTTTCCTTCTAATTGTTGCGATGTTGATCCTCATTTTGTTTGGTCTCAACGCTAGATTTGACAATGTTACACCTAGAAATCATTATTCCCCAAACAACATTACACACCCCCCCTCAAAACCCTACAAAAACGAAAACCCCCAGTTGTAGAAAATTTACAGAGTCCAGTCGGCGTAGGCATTGAGACATCTTGGTTTGCGAGTGGTGGTGAGGACATATCCTTGGTGATTTCACATCAATCCTTTGGCGGTGTCGTTGATCGTGTCATTCTGCGATGACGATAGGTATGTGTGTCTCTGATGTTACTTTCTGTGTATGTGAAACAATACGACATCAAGGTTGATGCTGGTAATGGGGTTTTGTTTAAATATTGCGTAATATGGGGTTTTAGTTGGTGTTATAGACATTGTGGGTTTGGGGATTATCAGTGTTTGTAAATGTTATGTTGTATAGGTATTGAGTGCAACAGATGCATGGTTTTTGCTAATTTTTTTTTGATTGGTTGGAGCATTTGTAATGTTAGGATTGTTGGTTATTAGTGGAAGGATGTATGCTTCAGATTGTGGGTAGGGTTTGATGTTAGTATGTGGTAGTGGCATTTAATAAGTAAGGGATTGGCGGAGTTAGTTTATGTTATATTGTGAAGTTGTTATTTTGAATGGATGCTTTATATTGTAAATTTATGTTGTTTTTGTTATGATTGGTTGGAGAACCTGGAATGCTAATATTAGCGGGTGTTAATGGGAGGATAAAGGGCTCGAAACTATGGGTTTGGGTTGATGTTATTTTAGATAGGTGTGGGTTTGGGTTGGTGTTAATGCTAGTGCTTGACATACATAATGTGCATGATTTTTGAATTTCTATTTTTCCCGTACGTTATTGCGTTTGTTTGGTGAATGTTACAAGATTCATCTAGTTGCGATGTTGTTGCTTGCTTTTTTCTTCTTTTTCTTTTTCTTTTTTTTTTTTTTTTTTTGAAATATGATGTTGTGATTAATGTGGCAGGTAATGTTGGATGGGAAGGTTCAATGTGCAAGTCTGGGGACGCGAACACCCCAATTGCAATTGTCTGTCCAAACGTCAACAAAAATGGCAACAAGGAGACAAACACAGCTTCCGTTCAAGGAAAAAAAAGGGGGGTTCATGTACTGAAGGAAAACTAAAGTTGACACGTCGTAGCTAATGTATTGATCAAACATGGCTGGTGTGATTAAAACTGTGCTTGAGTTGGAATTCAGTGCGGGACAAATCCGACAACTGTAGAAGACATCGTTTAAAAAATCTGAATCCGCAATCATTTAAAAAATGTAATGCTACAATATGCCATATAATACACTTGTACAATTCATAAGACGAGAAAATTTATGTTGGGGGTAGCAGGCTACCTTTACGGAATAGCAACATTCGGTTGGTGTTTGGGGTTCAATGTGGACAAGAGAAGTAGGATTTTTCACACGGTGTGCAGGCTCCGTCAGATTTTATTCAAATAAGCTGTTGAAACATTAGTTGGATTTCCTCAAAGGTGATCAAAGATTCACTAGTGGAAGTAATGTGTGGCATGATTGAACACAACGAGGAAGATGTTGCGAAGCCGCTATATTTGTATATATGCACGAAACTATTTTTTGCAAATACGGGTGAGGCTATCGGTTGGCCATTTATGCGTGTAATTGACAAGTTGGAGACGTGACGGTTATATGACTGGACAGCAACAATCCGTAGCACACTGATTGGTTTGTTGAATGAGTTGTATAACAAGCCAGAAAGGGTTACCGGGTGTGTTGTTGCGTTGTTAATATGTTTGTTAAAATCACGAAGCTTGAACTACATTATATACATACACGACATACTTAATGTTTATTTGTGTAATTGTTTGTATGGGTTTTTGAGGTTGTTGTTCCTCATTTGCAAACACACAATAGTAGTGGAACCAGAACGGTGTAATGTGTTGCCATGGTTTCGTATGTGGAACATTGGCACACTAGTTGCAAAGCTAAAGGCATCGATTTAGTGGAGAATGGGTCCGTTAAGGTGTAAATCAATAGTTTACAGATGTTCCATATGTAGTTTGTTAATTTAGAAGTAATGGATGTGATGTTTTGTAAGTGGATTGTGATAAGCTTGTAGCTACTATTGTTGAACGTTATTTCGTAAAGTCAAGACCGGTTGGAGTTATGCTGAAGAAAGATGGGGCAGTAGTCTTTGAGGTTGAGCCGGTGAGATCGTGGGTTGGTTATGGCACTAATGTGCTTGTTAAAAGGGGAGATGACGTGGAATCCAATTTGACTATTGTCAACCTGATTCATCACATGGTGGAGACGTCGAATTGAAGCCAGTTAATGGCCCAAATGGTATACCTAGTAGATAGTTTGACGATAAAAGGGAGGTGCTTGACAAGATGTTAGTGGCAGAGGAAACGTGGCCGGTACTGTTCCCTAACGTTCTAGATCTGTCAAGCACTCCTATTGATGACGCCATTTGCATTGCCATCAAAGGTGTACACATTCTCACTCATCACCATCAAAGGTGATAACATTCTCACCCATTACCATCAACATCAAAGGTGTACACATTCTCACCCATCACTATCAAACTTTGCAATGACCTAAAGGAAGCCACCAAAACAGTCAACAAGGCTTTGCATAGAATTAAAGAGTTGGAAAGCGAAGTTAGAGCCAAGCCTAAACGTGTTTAGGAGTTGGATGGCACGGTCAAGTTAATGGAGAGGATGCTTGGTGCGCAGGCTACGAATCTATTTCTTGGATTCGATAGTGTTATTGTCATGACCCAGACCTGCCTCTCTAGGTTTAGCATCGTAATCAGCTAGTAAAGTTAGGATTACCAAAGGACTTTGAAACAGATTAACAAAATTAAGGGACTAGCGGAAGCAAATATCAAATACAATGTCCATAGAGTTGTGCAGACATACATGGGACAAAAAATTTAAAACTTATGTGTGTGTATGTGTGTGACGTCATATTTACGTTAGTCTTACGTCACCAATACAGATATAGTCAAAAGGGACTAAGCCCTAAATATAGAGTATACAAAAATTGTTCAAACAAACAGAAGAAAAAAAAAACACTTAGAAACTTGTTGGCGAAACATGACCACATTTTAACTCGAGAACCTCCTCGGGAGGCACGATGGTTGGTTGGCAAAACAGATCTCTAGGCAGTCATCACTGAACCTTGTCACGCGCCTAGTCACCTACATACATTAATAATACAGTGACCTGGAGCTCAGTGAATAATAACAGAGTAGACGTTTTAATGAATGATGCCTATAACAGATTCAGAAATCAGAGTTCAGAGTCAGAAACATATTCATATTCATATTCATAATTCATAATTCACAGATAGTCATACGTGATATATCCATTAGCGCTAACAGAACAGATGACCCATAAGGGACCAAATGACCTATAAAGGGACATATACAGAGCAAATACAGAATAGATAATGGTTATGCTTAACCAGTTCCATAATGGAACCTCTGGTACTGGGTAATAGATAACAGATATCACATGATGCTAAGGATGCTACGAATACATTTCAGAAATCCAAACCATAATTCATCCATCTAGAAAATAGCATTTTAGGAAACAGATCATTTTATATCCCTAGAAAATGAGGAAAGTCAAATATAGCTTTACAAAGTTATTACTCACAGATAGCTTCAGTAGCAGAACAATCAGAATACATGGATCAGACAGTCTATGGTGCGTGACCTACACAAACACATAGTGGATACACGTTGAAACACACGCTCGGAAAACACTTAACTCATTTCTCTTCTATCTTGGTGTGTTTCTAATCCTTATCCTTATTATTATATTTTAATTAAGGTTTAGGAATGCCTAAGATGCAATAAGGATACTAAAATGCACTTGAAAACAGTTTGCAAAATTTTCAAAAACAGGGTAATTCGCTCGAGCCCAACTTTGGTCGCTCGAGCAGACCCCTTGGTCCGCAAAAATTCTGAGAGCTCTCATTTTATGCTCGAGCGAAGAGCTTTGTCGTGCGAGCCAAGGTGCAACACAAAATGTAGTCGTTCGAGCGCAGCTTTGGTCGCTCGGGCGATAATACAAAATTCTGAAATTTTCAAATTACTGTTCAAGATGCAAAACTCAAATCCAATGCATCAAAACACATTCTTTTCGGCCAAAACTTAAGAAAACATGTGTAAATTCATAGTATTCCATGAATTGAAAACCATTTCGCAAAATCAAGACCCAAAAGCATGCCAATTGGTCAAAATCAAACTTGAAACTCTAAATACTTTATATGCATGAAATGGATTGAATTCAAAACTTCCAAAACATGATCAATTTGAATAGAAAGGTAAAAAACGTGATGGATTCTTAAAACCAAGTGTAACATGTCGGGGGGGTACCCGCACACGTTAAACAATTCGGACTCTCGAGATCTCTTTGATCTCAAGTTTCACGAGTGCAATGTGAAACATAGATGAGAGTCCAGATTTGGCAACTTTTATTGAAAATCCATTTTATTGCAATTTTGTCAAAAATGGACTGCGTCATCAGATCTCAGAGTCGCCACCTAATATTTTGGGAAATTAAGAAGCCCATGACTCGGTGCCAAGGCCATTGTTCGTCGTAACCAATGATGCTTGGCTCGGAACCTTAGGTATGAGAGGGAAAGGTCAATAATGAGCACCCCCGCTCACCCGATCAAAAGATCGGTCTCTACTAAACCATGATATGAATTTCATTTTCTTTATATGTTCATCTTCTGATTATTTAATAAAATCCTAAAATTTATTATGTGAAACATACAAGTATAGACTATGTCACCCATTTTGGAATAACTTGATTTCATGTAGTTTTGAAAGAGTTTTGAAATGTATAACCCAAATAAATTGAGTTTACAAACACGAAAATCAATATCATTCCAAATTAAGCGACACAACCTCCATCCACTGGCATTCATACAGTTATATCACATAAGCAAATAGCCACATGGTATGATGCTTAAACATAGTAAGAAAAACACACACAAACGGGATGCTAAAGTATAAAAACTTACATGTTTGACGACCCGCGAACAAGCTACAAAACAAAGTTAGTAAAACATGCATGATCTTATATACAAAATCCTAATGCAATTCACTCATGAGATGCAACTAAAGATTTGGCTTCTAAGATATGACATGTGAATCATCTCAAGAACATGAGGTAGCGCACATAATCACATAGGAATTGATTAAATCCACAAATGCAAACTTAGCCGAATGAAGATGCATGAAATATAGATGCAAAGCATGAATATGATGAAAAATAAATATGATGTTTATGTACAAATAAGGAAAGCAAGTAAAAGAATGGGATAGAAAGAAGCAGGGATGGGAAATTATTATAACACTTGAATTATTACATATCCAAATAAAGGAAGAGGAAGAGAACAAATAGTACAGCAAACTATAAAAAATCCTCACAAACTCTCAAAATGAAAAAAATAAAAATAAAGAAACTTCATGTGCGCCGGAAAATATTCTGCTTGACGTAGGAAGACCGCTCCATTCTGTTCGGGGAAACTTATTTTGCAGGAGCACTATTCATCCCGAGATACTATTCACTGCCAGAAGTTACTATTCACCATGACAATTACTATTCACCTTTCTTGATCGTTATTCATCTTACCGGGCATTTTTCATCCGCAGTTACTATTCATCGCCGGAGGTACTATTCATTGATGGGGTTACTATTCACCGTCGGAAGTTACTATTCACTGCCGAAGGTTACTATTCACCACCGATCACTTTCGGAGAAATGATGAATTTTCTGATTCACAAACTTTCTTTTGATTACCCTCAAGTCTGTGAAATGTATTCTCAATTCTCAGTCCAAAATTTGGAATTACAACTTTAGGGGTTCCTTCTTTTTGATTCTTTTTCTCTCAAAACTCTCTCGCACTACTTTTTTTTTTATTCTCTCTCCCAATTTTCTCAGACTTTTCTGATCTCTCCCCAGCCCAAAAATCCTCTCTATCCTTCTCTGATCTTCCCTCTTTTATAGAAAATAATTGTAAGAAAAAGACAAAAGAGGACACGGTGGAAGGAGTTGATTTCAAAAGATGCACAGTGATTTTACTGTGCATTGCACAGTAAAATTACTATGCACTTTACAATATAATAATATATAAAAGGGATTATTAGCATAAATATATGTACAAATACCCAAAAATATATATAAAAACACACAAATATGTAAAATTAAAATACATGGACTAATAAAATATATTTTAGTAGGCCAAATATGCAACATAATTTGACCAAAGCGGGTCTAAAGGCACAGAAAACAAAAAGACACACGATGGGAGTGTAGTGAATTTTTATTTATTTTATTATTATTATTTTTTTTTAAAGGAGAAATAGTACCCTTATATAATATAATATTATTATATATACAAAAGTATGGTGCGTTGGTGAAACCATGGTACCGAATAAATTTAATAAAATATTATATAATAATATAACATAATATATATATATATATATATATGATACATAATAAAGGGAAAGAAAATGGAGAAGGAGTCTAAAATAATTTGGCAAAAACAGGTGTAAGACTGAGATTAAAATTTACATTCCATCTTTTCACTGAGAATTTTGTGAGATAGCATATTCTTATTTTCATCATCGAGTAATCAAAAGAAAGTGCCCAAGTCTTAGGGCCTGTCAAAATGGGGTGTCTACACCAAGCTGGAATTACCACATGCATGAAAGAATTCTTTTGAAAACAACTTCACATCTTCTTGTAATGCACATCCATGCATGGTTTACTTTTTTTTCTTATTTCCTTAACTCAATTCATATCTTAGTCTCTAAATTCTCTTGAATTCATGCATTAATTGACTCAATTATATAAATAAAGGGTTGAATTTTTACCTTAGGTATTCAATTGTGTTCTAGATACTAAATTGTTTGAGCTCTCAAGTCAAATGCCTCATATTTCAATTAAACCTATCATAATGTTCTAAAATTCTAAATAACACATATGTGTAGTCAATTTTGTGATCAAGTGCTGATAAGGCTTTCAATTCGTATATTGAAACATAAATATAGACAGATATTCCCACCACAGACAGATATAAAACAATTAACACAATACACATGCAATTAACTCTAAATAATTACTTATTAGGCATTTTTAATCATGATTTATTGACTAATCACAGCTCGGGGATGTTACAGTCTTCCCCCCTTAAAGAGTTTGGTCCTCCAAACTCGAATTACCTTCATTCGGAAGAATGCCAGGTCTAAAGGGAATGAATCAGGGTATCTCTTCATCATGTCCTCTTCGGTCTCCCAAGTTGCATACATTCCTCCATTATTTTGCCAATCTACTTTTACGAATGGAATTTCTTTATTTCTTAGTTTTTTGATTCAGCAGTTCACAGTCTGGATTAGCCGTTCTTCATACATATAATCATCTTTTAAAAGCACGTGTATTGGTTCAATCACATGGAGTGGATCTTGTAGATATTCCAGAAGCATCAAAACATGAAAAACATTATGTATGTTCTCCATAACCGGAGGTAAAGCCACTTGGTATGTCACACAATTGATTTTCTCAATAATTTCATATGGCCCAATATACCATGGTGCCAACTTACCTTTAACCCCAAATCATGTTTGACCTCTCATTGGAGTTACTTTGATAAAGACGTGATCACCGACTTCATATTCTCTGTCTCTTCACCGAACATCTGCATAATTCTTTTCACAACTTTGTGCAGTTTCAACCATTGTTGAATCAACTTTCTCAGTTGTCTCTTGCACAAGTTCCGGCCCTAATAATGGTCTATCTTCCACTTCGGCCCAACAGATTGGAGATTGGCACTTCCTACTATATAGAGCTTTGAGCCATCCCAATACTCGAATGATAGCTGTTATTAGACACAAATTTGGCCAGAGACAGGCACGTCTCTTAATTTCTTGGAAATCTAATGCACTCATTCTCAACTTATCCTCCAAAATTTAAATGGTTTGTTCGGATTGGCCATTTGTCTGCTGGTGATAAGCACTACTTAGTCTCAATTCAGTTCCCAAAACCTATTGCAAACTCTGCCAAAATCTTGAATTAAACTTTGAATCTCTATCAGACACAATAGATACTGGCACTCTATGCAGTCTTACAATCTCATTCACCTATATGTTATCCAATTTGTCTGCATTAAAAAAAGTTTTCATAGGCAGAAAATGAGCAAACTTAGTTAAATGATCAACGGTGACCCAAATAGAATCCATACCTCGAGAGAAGCAAAGCAGTCTGACAATAAAGTCCATCGTGATATGCTCCCATTTCCATTCCGATATTGGAAGCGGTTGAAGCAATCCAGTGGGTCGTTGACGTTCGACTTTTACTTGTTGCTAGTGCAAACACTTAACTATAAAATCAGCAACACATTTCTTCATTCCAGGCCTCTATAAATTTTGTCTCAAGTCATGGTACATCTTTGTATTCCCCAGATGTATAGCAAATTTGGAGTTATGAGCTTCGGTCATAATACGCTTCCTCAGCTCTGAACAATCCGGTACACAAAGCCTACCTTGAAATTTCAACAAATTATTTCCATACTCAAATCCCGGCCTTGGTTTTGATTCAACTTCATCAACAATTTTCTTCAAAAATCCATCTTGTACTTGATTTTCTTCAACTTCCTCAATGATAGCTGGTTGTGTAGAAATGGAAGCTAGGACTCCACCTTGTTCGTGCAATACAATTTCAATTTCATTTCTTTCCAGCTCATACAACAATTCTCTCTAACCGATAAGCAAACATGCCAAATTCCTAATGGATTTTCTACTCAAAGCATCTGCAACTATATTTGCCTTTCCTGGATGATACAAAATCTATAAGTCATATTCTTTAATCAATTCGAGCCATCTTCTTTGTCTCATGTTCAGTTCTTTCTAAGTGAAAAAGTATTTTAGGCTTTTATGGTCAGGATACACCTGACAAGTTGCCCCATACAAGTAATGGCGCCAGATTTTTAAAGAAAACACTACAGCTGCAAGTTCCAGGTCATAAGTCGGATAATTCTTTTCATGTGGGCGAAGTTGCCGAGAAGCATAGGCAATTACCTTTTCAATTTGCATAAGCATACATCCCAAGCCTTTGTACGAAGTATCACTATAGATTTGGAACCCATCAGTACCATTAGGCAAAGTCAAAATTGGTGTAGTTACTAAGTGGGTCTTCAATTCTTGAAAGACAGATTCTCTTTGGTCATTCCAATCAAATGGTACATTTTTCTGCATCAACTAAGTGAGTGGCATGGCAAGCTTTGAGAAGTCTTTCACAAATCTATGGTAATAGCCAGCGAGCCCTAGAAAACTTCTAACTTCTGATACATTTGTCGATCTTGGCCAGTTCACAATGGCTTCAATTTTCTACGGGTCAATTGTTATGCACTTCTTGTTAATTACATGTCCCAAAAAGGTCACACTGTCAAGCCGGAACTCACATTTGGATAGTTTAGCATACAGTTTCCTTTCCCCCAGAGTTTATAGCACAATTTTCAAATGATTTTCATGATCTTCCCTGCTTTTAGAATAAATCATAATGTCATCAATAAACACAACAACAATTCATCCATATATGATTTGAAAATCCTATTCATTAGATCCATAAAGGCGGTAGGTGCATTGGTTATGCCAATGCCATCACTAGAAACTCATAGTGCCCATATCTTATTTGAAAAGTTGTTTTCTCAATGTCTTCTGTCTTAACTTTCAATTGGAGGTAGCTAGATCTAAGGTCTATTTTTGAAAACACTTGGACTCTTTGAAATTGGTCAAATAAATCATCTATTTGGGGTAGTGGATATTTGTTCTTGACAATTACTTTGTTCAATTCTCAGTAGTCAATACATAACCTCAAAACCTATTACTTTCGCCACTATTTTTCTTAGTATTTAGGGGCTGTTTGGGGCATTTTAATTCATTTAAATAGTTTATGCTTTGAATACTTTGCTTGTTATGTTGTAAGCCCTCATGGCTTCGGTTGTTTAGGCCTTAGACACCGAGTTATTCGAGTTGATAGCTCACTTTGCCTAGTTTTCATATCAAGAGTTTCATTTTAATAATCAACTTTGCATGCTCATTTCTGCACCCTCCCTCCTTTTTTCTTTTCCTTGGTTTGAGAGTTATTTCAAAGGATTGATTGTTATTCAAGAAATGAGAAAGAGATCTATGCTCAATGGCTTAATCTCTACAGAGGTTCATCGTTAAGGCGTAGTCTCTCTTTCATGATAAGGATCACTTCTTGTTTGACATTTCTTCTCACTTAGTCGACTTAACTATCACTTTGGGACAAATTGATTAAAGAATGGAAAGGACTAATAAAATTGGCTTAAAATTAATGAAACCAACATAAAGAAAATGCATCACATCGGATTGGATTTGGCTGGACGTTATGCTGAGTCCATCGCTTCAAGAATCGTTACTTATCAATTCATGATATTTTGATAAGACTTGCAGTGTGTTTATCTTCCTCATTGAGTTAACTTCATGATGGGGGAAGAGGTGGTCATCTTTCATTGTATTTATTAATTGTTTCGTCCAATTTGTATTCGAGATCATCAAGCCATCAACTTGTGCCTATTGATGCTTTTGGCCTCGGATTCACTCTTCTCTAGAGTTCTATGATAAAGGAGAGTAGAAGGGACAAACATGGTTTACAGTTGCTTTGTTTGCATTGTTTTCACTTCAGAGCACAAAAACAGATTTTTGTAAGAAATTAGCACACGACCTGCCTTTTTTGGACCCAGTCGGGCCTCATTAGGGGCTGGCTGGCCTCCAATGTTTGGTAAGAAGAATGTTTTGGCAGAAACAGGGGACAATGGTTGAGGGTGAAACAGGGCAGATTCCCAGGGAGGTATACAGAGTAGGTTCTGCAGACTATCCGCTTAAGCACGCATCCGTTTATTAATGTTGCTATGTCCCAGTCAAACTCATTAAGTGTTGTAATCATTTTCCATACCATTATTGTTGTAATTATTATTATTGCATTATTATTGTAATTCTTGTTATTCTTATCATCATAATGTCTTTGTTGTAATAACGTAGGTAGTTCATTATTAGCTTAGATAGTTCGTTATTTATTTATTATTCATTCGGATTTGTAATATTTAGTTTAATTCAGATGCTTGGACATTCATTCAAACCCTTTTGCACGAGGGTGAATTTGTGATAATGGTGTATGTCATCCAACCCCACTTCTTTCTCATATTTACCTTCTTATAATGGTAACATAGAGCATCATATTTACTTAGTATTTCCCATTTTTGCATACACTCGTCTCGCATACATTTGGGTCCAGATCATCATACTAACCAATGTCAAAATAAAATTCTTTACTCGAATACATGATTTATCCCTGTCTTGAATTGAATTATATACCATGCTAGTAGCCGAGCCTATTTCATTGTGTGTGTCGTATTAGTCATTTCGCATTAGTTGGGAGCATGCATGTTTTCTAATTATTTTGCTTTGTTTGGCTTGCCTTGGAGTACTAGGTGAGCACTTATTGTTTTAGCACGTCGCATGTGTGTGATTGTTGCCATACCGAGCATGCTTTCCATGAGACTAATGGCTTAAATGATATAACTGTTTGAATGCCTGTGGATGGAGGCTAATTGCTAAAATTAGGATGAATTGATTAATGTACATACACACTTACCTTTTCAAGTGACGCGTATTTAAAAACAATTTTGAAACAAACAGGAAATTAAAGCGTTCCAAGTTTTGAAAATTAGTCTATACTTGTGTGCATCACGTAGTAAAATTAGCCTAATAATTGGAACAAGAGCATATAATGTAAATAAAAATCACATCATGATTAGTAGAGGTCGATCTTTGATCGAGTGAGTGGGGTGCTCAATTCTTGACCTTCCCTCTCATATCTAGTGTAGACTCGACTTTCTTTGCGCCCCATTTTTTGGAGTGGCTCGAATTGGTCCTACAGTTCGGACTCCTGTCACGGTTCTGAATCTAATCTCACAAGTGCAATGTGAAATTGATAAACACCAAAGAGTCCAATCTGAAAAATCATTTTGAAAAATCGATTTTAAATCAAATAATACCAAAATTGGACTACTTTGCCAGATTACAGAGTCGCCACCTAAATATTTTGTTTTGGGAAAATTTAGGAAACCCTGACTCATGCCAAAGGCCACGTGTCCGTTATCACCAAAGTTGCCTCGGCTCGGGAACTTGGGTACGAGAGGGGAAGGTCCTGAAATGAGCAACCCCGCTCGCCCGATCAAAGGATCGACCTCTACTAAGTATGATATGTTGTTTTATAAACACATGTGTTCTTATATCGATTATTAGCTAACTTTACTATATGATGCGCACAGCATACAAGTATAGACTAAGTTGCAAGACCTGGAACAAATCAACTCATGTTTGTCTTCGAAAAATGGTTTGAAAATGCCACCCTCAAGTGGGCTAAAGCGCGGATTTGCCACCCTCAAGTGGGCTTAAAACAAGATTTGCCACTTTCGCAAAGTGGGCTTAAAACATACATTTTGTTGAATTGTCCCAATTCAAGTAACAAAGCCTTCATCCACAGGCATTCATGCAATTTAGCACATAAGCAAATACCCTCACGGCAAGCATGCTATCATGGCAACACTCACACTCACACTCATGCAAGTATGTTAAACCATAAAACTTACAGTGTACTCCGAACCAAAACAAAAGCTAGTTAGAAATCATGCATAATACTAACTATGCAAGATGCCTAATACAACACATGCAATAATGCAATAAGATAGGCTCGGCTACCTAAGATGGCATATGAATGCAACAATTTGATAACATGCTTTGAAACACGTATTCAAATAGGTATTGAAATACAATGCAGTTTGAATGATGCGCCAAGCCCGGTGCATGCAATACAAATGAATGATGCATACATGCAAGCATAAGGTATACTATTCAAAACGTACCCTAATCTAACCACCGAAAGCGGATAAATAAAAGGGAGAAAGACGTGGGGTTGGAAGACATGCACACACGCACGCACGCTTATTACAACATTGCACCCTCGCGAAGGAGGGTTCGAATGAATAAACTAAGCTAATCTAAGCTAAGCTAATTTAAACTAATCTAATTAAACTAATTAAACTAATTAGATTAATTATTACAAAACAAAATAAAGAAATAGCTAAACTAAGCTACTTAATTATTACAACACTTAACTAATTAGCAAACTAGTTAATTAAATTGCAAAACCAATGTACACTAAACATGTAAAGCATTAAACTACGCTGCCTCAGCTTTGCTTTGGAAAGTAAAATATGCATGCACTCGGTTTTCGCCCTGAAAAGCCCACCGTTTTGCTCTTGAGAAGCTCTGTTTGTAAGGTTACTCCAAGAACTTTCTGCTCTACCTTACCAAAACAATGCTGGGGAGTGCACCAGTGGCCTACCGGCCATGATGACTTGCTGCCGGCCACCTGCCAGCCAAGGGTGAGCTTTGCCGGCCAACAATAAAGCATTGCCTACGAATAATGAAGTGTTGTCGGCCACTGGTGTGCTGATTCACCAAATTGCAATAGAGCACACATAGAGGAAAAATGAGGGTTTTTCTAGGACATGTTTGTACTGTACCCTCTCCTTATCATCTCAAAACATCAAAGGAGGGGGGCTATTGGATCTAAAGCCACCAGTCAAGCAATTTTTGATGCATGATGGCCAAGGATCCAACTTACACACATTCAATAAATCCACAAAACAAAGACTCAAGTCCACTACCTTATCATGAATGATCAAAGGTAATGGAGACCAAGAAACATGACACGTTTCATCACTATGAGTATGAAACGTCTCACATTTCTTGTGTTTGGATTAACGTCCGATCCAAACACATGCAATGCAACACAAATGCTTATCTTGCACAAGTTTTACTTTGCTCAATTCTTGTTTACACATTTTACATTACCAAGCCATTCATTAACCGGTTAAGTCCAAGTGATTGTCCTCTAATAGGAAAGAGGTTAACCAAAGGACGGTTTAAGACATGACGGAGCTCATGCCTTTGGCTAGAAGGAACCCTCAAAAGAGAGTTAAAGCCATTGAGCATAAAATCAACCTCAAGCTTAAACACTACCCTAAAGCCAACCAACCCTCAAAGCAAATTAAAAGTGAAGAAATGAGAGAGGTTGCAGAATTTCAGTGCTGAGATGGCATGAAAAAGAATGCTAAAATATACAAACAACACATGTACAACATGTTAAAAGCCCAAAGCATCAAAACTAGTGAAGAACACTACACTAGAGGCATGCAATATCAAGCTTAAATGACCAAACCAGCTCTGGACAGAGCTTAAACATGCCAAAACAGTGGCTAAAACATGCTGAGATATAAGCATAAATGGTAAGAAAATCATGCGCACATGTTGGCTCGCAAGCAAGGCTCAAAACACAACTCTCAAAAGCAATAAAAGAGTGGAATAAGTAAGAGTGTGACAGAGATATATGCACTGAAATCACATGTAAAATGATGCTATATCATGCAATCATCTCAAGCAAGGCATGTTAGAGGTCTTAAAACATAAGGCTAGTGAAGGCAATTACACGATAACTATACAAAGCAAGCCTTATATGACCAAGACAGCTCAAAATAGAGCTAAAGCATGTTAAATTAGTGGCAAAAACATGCTGAGATCAAGTCACAAGAAGGAAGAAAAACATGCTCACATGTTAGGCCATCTATACATGCAAATAAGATACAATGAGGGGAGGCCACCCCCTCCTATTTTGGACTTCAAAACATAATTTCTACCACTGAAATTTCCCTGGAATTTAGTGGTTAAAAGGCCAAGAAAATAGTGTTTTAAAATCTTTAAAAAATGGCACAAAAGCTTAACAAGCAAAGAGACAAGAAGGGTGGACCACCCCCAAACTCAAAAGGGGCTTAAACCACCATTTTTAGAACTGGAAAAAAAAAAAATTAGTTCAAAACCAAGCCAAAAACAATTTGCAAAGGTGACAAAACAAGTGTGCAAGATAAGCTTAAAAGGGGTAAGCTTTATACCTTTGAAGCACAGCAACAAACAACCACTTTTCTGAGCTAAAACTAGCTTTGAGAGCTCAAACAAGGCCTCCAAGAACTTCAACTCCAAGATGAAGGTGTTTGGCTAAGGGTCTTAGTGCAAATGTGTAGAGAATTCTCACTTTCAAGCACAAAATAGAAAGAGAGAGAGGATTCTACAGAGAGAGGCATAAATTTTGCTCTGAAAATTTCATAGAGAGAGAGGGATTTAGAGAGAGAGGCTCCCAAATTTGCTTCCAACCTTTAAAACCATAGAGAATGGTCTCTATATATAGAAAAACATGAGCTTTGGCCAAAAATATCAACAAATAGACAACTGGAGCAGTAGGGAAACAGCTGGAGCTAAAAATCTGCAAAAAATCTGATTTTTGACACTAATGGCTGGCAGGGGATCATTGGTGGCCGGCACTGATCATCAATGGCCGGCACTACATCATCCATGGCCAGCACTCTTCACCAGTGGCCGGCAGAAAAATCTGCTCTCCAAGTCCAACTTCAAATGGGAATATCTCCTTTATCTGGACTCCTTTGTAGGTCATTCTTGTGTCTAAATTGAAGCCCCGGAAGTAAGCTTTCCAATAGTGGCAGCCTCACATCAAAATTCTGAGTGTTCTAAGAGATATCTCTCTTTTAGTGAAGACTGCTCATTTTCGATCGAACCAGATTCATGCCTAACTTCTCCTCAACTAGTTTTCTTTCCTCCTCTCCTCTTTTCTTCAAATCCAAACCCCTAAACAAGGTTTTTTTGAAAGATTTTTAAAAGAGTTCATCTCTCTTTCATTCATTTAACAAGGTTTTTTGAAAGATTTTAAAAGAGTTCATCTCTCTTTCATTCATTTCCACTTTGTCCTTGCTTGGTTTACCGAAAAGCGCAACATTTAACGAAATGTGAGCCTCGGAACATCGTAGGAACTTTTTCAAAAATGTTTTGAAAGAGAGGGTTTTAAGGTCTAAAATCTTTTGCTCAAAATCATTTTAGTCCAAAAATGGGGTGTAAGGTTGGGATTTGACTCTCTCCTTGCCGAAGAAATCGAACATTTGCACTACACACCTTTTATCACCAAGTAAATAATCAGTGGCGCCCAAGTCTCAAAGCGGACAAAAATAGGGTGTCTACACCTAGGTTCCCAAGCCGAGACATTTTGGTGATGACGGACACATGGCCTTTGGTACGAGTCATGGGTTTCCTAAATTTCTTAAAAATATTTAGGTGGTGACTCTGAAATCTAGCAATGTAATCCATTTTTGGCATTTTTGATTCAAAATCGATTTTTCAAAAGATTTTCTAGATTTGGACTCATTTGCGTTTATCTATTTCACATTGCACTTGTGAGATTAGATTCAGAACCACGAAAGTCCGAATTGTTGGGCTAGTTGTTTTTGAGAGGAGCACGAAAAGCAAGCTACATAATGCTTTAATAGGAATATGTTGTACTTGATTAGTAGCTTTATGCAAAACTCATAATAGCTAGTCAAGTAGCATTGATTGAATGAAGTAATAATTAGTCTAAGCAGGATATTTATTCGGACCCTCTTGTGCGAGGGCCAGTTTACAACACTTTTAATATTCATGTATGCCTTCTAACCCCCATTCTTTCACCTTTTTATTTATATGCTTATAATGGTAGCATCATGTTTTATGTTCTCATATCATTGTAATGCTTAAAATCGATATTTGCATGCATGAAAGTTCAGTTCATCATTCAATATCATTGTTGTTGTTTCCTACTTATTTGAATACGTGCGTTGTCGCATGCTTTGAATTTCTCCATGACACGTTAAATAAACCGAACCTAGTAGTTGCGTTTTTGTATGTGTTGCATTAGGCACTTGCATATTAGAGCATGCATTTTTCTAACTATTTTCTTCTATTTTGGCTTGCCTCGGTTTAGTACTAGGTGAGCATTTTTGCTTTAGAATATTGCATGTATGTTTGTGTTGCCATATCACGCACATTACCATGAGGCTAAGTGCTTATTTGATATATCTTTTGAATGCTTGTGGATGAAGGCTAATTTGCTTAAATTGGGATGATTTGATCAATGTCCGTATGAGCTCACTTCTTCAAGTGGCACATATTCAAAACACTTTTCAAATAAATATGAAATCAAAGCATTCCAAAGTTGGTGAAATAGTCTATACTTGTGTGTCTTACGTAGTAATGTTAGCATAACAATTAAAACATGAACATATATTGTACATAAAAATCGCATCATGATTAGTAGGGGCTGATCTTTGATCGAGTGAGTGGGGTGCTCAATTCATGACCTTCCCCTCTCATACCTAGGTTCCCAAGCCGAGACACTTTGGTGATGACAGAAAAGTGGCCTTTGGCATAAGTCACGGGTTTCCTAAATTTTCTAAAAATATTTAGGTGGCGACTCTAAAATCTGGCAATGTAGTTCATTTTTGGCATTTCCGATGATAAATGGATTTTCTAAAGATTTGTCGGATTTGGACTCATTTGTGTTTATCTGTTTCACATTGCACTCGTGAAACTAGATACAGAACCACGGGAGTCTGAACCGTAGGGCTAATCGTATTTGAGGAGATTAACCCCTCCGAGGAGCACGAAAAGCAAGCTACAGTTTCTGGTGACTCTGTTGGGGATTTAGAGAACTTGACTTGAAATTCATGATGTGACATTTTATTTATAGATATATGTTCATTGCATTGCATTTGCATTGATACTTTAAGTCACTGTGTTTTCCATCTGCTATTCCTGGACGGCTTGCCAAAATGCTAGCCGGTCATGGGCTCTGTCATGTTGGAAATACAACCCTTGGATCTGGATTACCGCTGTATCACTTGATCCTTCTTTCACTTCTTGATGTTAGATGTGAGAGGTATATTAGGTAATCTTGCTAAGGTACCCTTTTGACCATTCGGCCTAATTGCATATAGTAAAGCCAGAGTGACTGTTCCAACTTAGAATAGGATGCTCACCCTTATATAGGATTTTGTGAAACTGCTTGCTTGAAGTAATGAAACCCTCGATCCTATCAAAATTTATGACAGGGTAACCTTACCCCCTCACAGGGGTGTTTTGGTTCTCTTTACCTGGTATATGCTTTACAGTGAAACTGTATAAGAATGCACCAAATCAATGGTTCAAGTCGATATCAGTTTTTTGGGGCAGAGTTTAGTGGGAAATACAGTCCTTCTGGTGTGATTATATCTGTTGCAAATTGGGCCAAAGTGCTATCTGATTTTTGCTTATTGTTTTCTTTTTCTTTATTTCTTTTGTTAGGTAGTCTTGCAATCATAGCTTTAGAGAGACCCGATATCCCCCAGTTTTGTGGACTCATTATAGTCAGCTTTGCAAAACTTAAGATATAGTTGATGGTCAGCCAGCGTTATTCTCTCTCTGCCAGTTGTTTGGTGAAGAAGAAACATGCAGCTATCATCACCAACACAGATCACTCAACAATGACCTATCTGTTCTCACCCACTTAGTTCACCAATAGCTAACTCTCCCAGGCCCGTAATGGCGTAGAGTGCAAAAGAGGTTTCTGCTATGATGGCAGCTTTTCAAAGAATCATAGATACACTAAATCAGATAATCGCCACTCAAGATGAGACTATTGCTGAAATGCGACGCCCATCTAGGGCATCGGCATCTATTGTACGTCCAGTCCTAGCTGCCTAGCCAAATCCTAATCCACCTCCACCAGTTGAAAACCCTTAAGTCCTGGATCCCCAAGAAATGTTAGCACAGGCCCAAGTTTTCAGGCCTCTGGCACAGCCCTACGAGGGACTTCTTTCCTTTGACATCAACAACATTGATCCGACTATGATAAAGATTGCCAGGCTAGAGAAGGCGCTCAAAAAATCCTAAGGGTTCAATTCCATCACGGATATTGAAGACGGTTATACCAAGGCTTCTGTCAGATTGCTGAAAAAGTTCAAGATGCCTCACATCGATAGATTTGACGATAGCCGGGATCTCACTACAAGAAATTACACTTTTGGCAACTACTTTTGGCGACTACATCAATTTTTCATCGCCAAAAGTATATTTTTGGCGACACAGTGATCAATTTCGTTGGTAAAAGTATACCTTTACCGACGCAATTTGTTGCCGTCGCTAAAAAGGCATAACATTATTTTAGCGCCAAATTTCAAAACTTTTACCTACGAGGCTTATGTTTTAGCAACACAATGAGCGTTGCTATTAGTGTGTTTACTTTGGCGATGACAAGTTGGCGTGGGCAAATAGTTAAACATTTAGCGACGATAACACTATTCGTCGGTAAAAGTTTGCCAGTGAAACAAGGTGATCTAGTGACTTGTGTTTTTATTATAACTTTTGAAAGAATTTTAAATATTATAATTATTGAATTGTAAAATTAATGTGATCATTGAATTAGATCACAAAAATGAACCCATCAAGCCCAAACACACTCTTTAAGTTGAGATGGTTAATTTGAGATAATTTAGAAAAGTGGTTAGATTATCAATTTCAATATGTTTAGTTTTATTTTCATAAACTAGTTTCAAATTTTTTTTCTAAAAAATTAAAAAAAAATTGGGTGAAAAAATTTAAAAATACTTATTACTTTTGTATAATTTTATCTTTTAGGTCATAAATAATTTTTAAAATTTTAAAAATATATTTTTGATTTTTATTACTCTCAAATTAATTTTAATTTTTTCAAAAAAAAAACAAATCTAAAAATTGTTTTGGATATATATATATATTTTTTAGTGTTATCTGCCTTTGGTGAGGCAGTGGCAATTTCCCTCCCAAAATTCCACCTCTCCCTTCTCTCTTCTTCTTTTTTTTTTTTTTTTTTTTTTTTTTTTTTTTTCCTCCCTCATCAAATCTCGCCTCATCACTCTCTACGATTTCACTCTTGCACACCCTTCTCTCACAATTCGTAGTTCTCTCTCGCTCATGATTTCACTCTTGATCATCGTTTGTCTTGTGTTCTTTCTGGCAGGAGACGATCGGTGCTTCACTCGCCCCTATAGATTTGTTCCCTTTTGCTTTGTATCTCTCTCTCTCTCTCTCTCTCTCTCTCTCAATTTCTTAAATTATAAATAGCTTTGATTTTTATTTTATCCCTTTCCCAGACTATACAGTCAATTGGAGTGAAGGGTTGAGTAGTAAATTTAATTAATTCCCAGTGATCGAAACTTGACAACGATGACGAAGGTGTGCACGTTAAACCAGTAGAGAGAGAGAGAGAGAGAGAGAGAGAGAGGAGCCGTGTTGTGCCCTGTATCTGGATGCGACTCGATCGGCGATGCCTAAGATGAAGCATCTGCTGCGAAAGCTTCACATCGACGGTGGCTGCAACAACGGCAACCACCACCCGTCGCCGCCGCAGACGGCGGAAGTGACGCCGCCGTCGTCTTCTTCTTCGCGTTGGAATTGGCATTGATGAGAATCAGAGCGGTTGAGTCGGCAGAGAATTCGGTTGATTTCAATTTCTTTGAAGAGGGGTTTCAGGTGCAACTTGCCCTAGCGATCAGTGTTTCCGACCCCGATTCACGCGAAGATCCTGAAACGGTGCAGATCAAGGACGCCAAGCAAATTAGCTTAGGGTGCGTGCCCTCAAACCTCGATGAGTCTCTCTCTTCGGTATTGGGTAATGCTTTAATTTTGTTTTTTACATTGCATATGGCAATCTTTTGTATGTGCTTTGGTTGCATTTATTGGCAAATTTGATCGAATTGCTTCAATATTCTTACTCCAGATCTGTGTTTTTTTGCTTATAGATATTAATGAGTCACATTTCAATTTTATATTTGATTCATAGCTTCAAATTGATTAGATTCTACTATAGTTATTTTTGTGTACATATGTACCAAGGTTTCAAATAATGGTGGCATTGATGCGGTTTTGAGGTGTAACGGGCTTAGCATAACTGGTGCGGCAACCAAAGCTGTGAAATTGCATTTGTTGAGGTTTAAAATGTTTTTTTAAGTGGATTTAGTACTAAATTTTATATGATTTTTAATGGTGTCGTAATGACCAGTTAGGGGTTTTACATGAATTTATCTGTTTTAGAGAAATGAATCCAGATGCTATCATTCAAATAATAATAAATCACTACTAAGGACAATTATGTGCAAAATACAATGATTATTTATTTATCATTTGATAAAGCGCATGTTGGGTAGTTGTTTATTAAGTTTGGTTAGTCACATAGTCATTCTATGCCAATTAATGGTGTAAATCTGAGTTTGGGGGTGAAGGAACTTATATTATGGAATTACTGCTGATGCTTTCATTTTGGAATAATTAGTGATATCTACAACTATACAAAAATGCATAGTTACTCAAACTATTAAATCTTAATGATAAAAACTAGATGGCACATGCTTGATTGAAACACATGGTTACACCTCTCTCCATGCATGTGCATGCAACATATTACTCTCTTTTCTCCATGTTCAATTTCTATACCAATATTGATACTACATAAAGAACTCTGAATCTGGTATGCACTTACTAGTTCTTGTATTAAAGCTACTACAGGTTATTGTTGTTGTCTTCTTTAGCTTAATACACATGAATAACTGGAAGTCTGGAATTTTTATTTTTTATTTTTTAATCTTTCATAAAATTGCAGTGATTCTTTTTGATGGTGTGAAGTATAGTATATATATATATATATTTGGGCTCTAATTGAAGCTGATAACTCTGCGACATAGGTTTTGTGGCAATTTGATAAATGACATGACCCTTCATGTAGGTGTGATGTTTTGCAAAAGGATCAAGTCTTGGAGAATCATGTCCATTGTTAACATCATATAAATGCTCCTAATTAACATAGTGTAGTGTATATTTGATAATTTGACTTGCAGTCAATCCAAAGAGAAGGCAACAATAGATATGCACCAAATTCCATTAAAAAAAAAATAGAAGATTATATTCATATTACTTTAGGACATATCCTTACTAGTCAAATTATTGCTGCTAAAATTATTTGTTGGTCAATATAACCTCTAGCAAAATAAGTAATACAAGTGGGGCAGCAGTGAAGACAATGGTGGTTGTCTAGGCTTGATTATTCATATAAATGGAGAGATTGAAGAGATGTGTACCATAGAATTAAGGTTAAGAGATGGTCTAATTGGAGAAGGGATTCAGTTGTATTGTGTATTCAAGGTATACAACTGCAATTAAAATTTAATTTTTAGGAAAGAACCATTTTCTATTGGAGAGAATGTTGTGTAATCAATGATCACATAGGGCGAGCTTGGTAGAAACTGAGATCTTTAGATTGATGTATGGGAAGGCAATAAAGGATAAAATTAGGAATTAGTGTTTTCTTAAGATTGTGCAAGTAGAATTCATTGGAGAGTGAGAGAAAACAAATTAAGATGGTTGGATAACATGCAAAAGAGATGATTGATTGCATGGTTTAGGAAAATGATGAGATCTAGGAAATGCAAGGATAAAAGAGAACCAAAAAGCGCAGACATTTCTACGCAATGTGTCCTATTATCTTTCAAATTTTCTTTTGCATGCAACACACTGCGGGCACTTGGAGGAGATGTGTGTCCATCACTTACACATACATGGAACACATTGCAATTTTGAAGAAAATAACTTGAAAGCCAATGATTAAATTCAGAATATACCTTTTTTAATATATTTTATTTAATCCCTTCTCCTTTAGGTGTTTAATTCGGGATTTCTAAAGCCTAAAATTTTCATTTTATTTATGAGTATAGCCTTGTAATGTAGATGTTAGTACTTCTTGTTCACACTTCTTTTTCAATATATAGAATGTGAAAAATATTTTCTTAATATTTTGATATAATAGAATATAAATGTATTTGCGATGTAAAAATTGAAGAAATTGTTATTATTCTTTTATATATGTAGAAATCTATATTTATGTGTTGTGTCCTTTTCGTGTGGTCTTAATTTTTTGAAATTGTTACATCGAAGTGTACATATCATGTCATATATGTGCTTCTTAGACACAAAAAGTTAATGCAGGCTATGGTTTATGAAACTAAAGATGGAAAAATAGAATTCATGTAGTCGGCCCAAAACAATTTGTTTAAAGCTTTGAGTTGAGTTGGACAGAGACCTATGAAGAAATCATTTACACTGTTGGTGAAAACAAACTACCCCTCCCGCACTTTTCCCCCTGTTTTTCATTTGATATTATGATAATTTTAATGTTTCTTACAATGATTTTATTTATTCATAATTAGCAACTTGATCTCTCCTTCCCCTTATTGAATTAATAATGTGCTAGCTTCTGTTTCCCTTGGTTGCTCCCCGTTTGTTTCATTTTTGTGCCTTTAACTTTGTTCATGGGTGCATCATTTCTTGCTTGAATGGACCAATCACTTTATGCGGTCCCAAAATTTGGTCTTTAATGGTGCAATGAGCTGAGTTCTCCCCTTATCCTTCCTTCGACAGATTAGTAAGGCTTTGTTTGGCAACTTAGCCACTAAAAAAAAAAATCGAACATCTCAGTAACTTTTTTCAAAAAGTTAAAAAGCCACTTAAAAAAACAATTCCCAAATGAGGCCTAAGTTAAGTTCTAAATAATATCCTATCCTCACATTCGTTATATCTTGTGCCTACATTCTTCTAGAATGATCTGAATTTTTTATGGGATCCTTCCTTGAAGAGTACGATGGAGTTGGATCCATACAATATTCTTTGCATATTCTTTACCCAATAACTTGGGTTTCTTGCATTGGTTTTTCGGACTTGTGGTTGCATCATCTCTACCCTCTTTCTGATGTAGTTGATGCTACATCTACACATGTATTCAAACCATTAATTTTGTTTATTTATCTGGTACCGATGATTAGGAGTGTTTCTGGATTACTTAGGTGCTTTTGCTCGAGGATGACGATTTGGTGTAATGGTGCTAATAGTGATCCGATTCATCCATCAAAATCTGTGGACTGCAAGCTTGCGCACTTGTCAGATGAAGTGGTGCACATTTTAATCCTTGCATTACATAAATTATTGTTTGGTACAGTTCTTTCCACAAAAGTTCATGCTGAATTTGATTTCTGTGACTTGGATGTGTGCAGTTTGATTCTCGTATATTAATTGCGCCAGCTTTTGTACAAAAGTTATTCGCAGAAGCCAGTACTGACTCTGCAAGATGTCCATACTTGGCAAATCTTGAGATTGAAAGGAGCAAATTCTTGTTTGATTTTAGTCAGTGGTGAACTTACTACAACAATTTGAATTCCAAACCACATTATTATCTGTCTAATCTTATACCCTGTTTCTTAAACAAAAGCTGATGCTGGTAAAATTCTTGAAGGGACAATACCTCTCCCTTGGTCCAACAGGATCAAAATTGCACTTGGTGCAGCTAAAGGGTTAGCATTCCTCCATAGCGGCCCTGAACCTGTCATTTATAGAGATTTCAAGACGTCTAACATTTTGCTTGATTCGGTATGTGGTTAAAGATTGATCAACTGAAACCGCTATTAACGAATATATCAAGTCTTTTGCTTTACTAAACCGCTATTAACGAATATATCAAGTCTTTTGTTTTAACTAATAACGTTTATATATCAATGGATTTTATGTGTTTCAGCATGCGTAGTGGTATTTTTAGGTTATGAGTTAAATCATCTGAAAGAAAATTAGGGTTAAGTAAGAAGAGAAGAAGGAAGAAGAAGAGCAGAGAAATAAGTTTAGGGCTTTATCATCTACTCTGCACCTCAGAATGTATTTATATTAGTGCGATATGAGATTACAAAACTACCTTTAAAATAATATGAAAAACTAACGACTCTAACAATCTAGTTTAGATCAACTATACTTGCAGACCAGTTTATATATTGGCTATTTATCCTTGTGCCCTGTAAGTTCACAATCTTGGTCTCTTGTACTTTAAAAATGAGGCCTCATGGTAAATAAGTTACATTGGGTATTTCCTGCGGTTTTAGTTATTAGTACATTTAGTACTTAGGGTGGTAGAATGTTTGGAAAATCATCTTGTTTTATGTTATTGCAGTTATTTGCTATAGGAAATCGTCGGAAGAACAAATCAAAGACTTGTTGCGCAAGAAGAACTTTGAGGAAGCCATCTCCCTGGTGGAGGAGCTTCAAAGTGAAGGTGAAATGACAAAGGAAATGCTGTCCTTTGTTCATGCTCAAGTGGGTTTCCTCTTGCTGTTTGACTTGCATTTTGAGGAAGCAGTAAATCACTTCTTGCTGTCAGAAACTATGCAACCTTCTGAAATATTCCCATTTATCATGCGAGACCCAAATCGGTGGTCATTGCTGGTATATACTACACTTGCTTATTTCTATGGTCATGATATATACTACATTTGCTTAAAGAATTCATTTGAGAAAATAATTCTTGATAAACTAAATGATGTCTTTTATTTTTCCATGGCAATCAGATAGTCCGTTGATGTAATTGTCAAAGAATCAAGCTCAGCTGGTTTGCAACATGGAAGTGACCTTATGGTGCAAAAGAAAAGGTTGGGCTGCTCTGCTTCAGAGCCTATCATAAAGGAGGAAGTCGAAGAGGCCAATATTATTCTCGCACAAAGACATGTGATCTTCAATTCATCTTTGAAGTCGGAGAATGCCCACCCTTTGAGGTTTTTTCCTTTTTTTTTTGGTTTTGTGTGGTGTGTGTGTGGTAACAATACCAGTGTATTGTCTGTTTGAACACAGGGCAGACTGTTTCAGAATAATATGCGTTGCATATTGTTCTTGACCAGTTTGTTCACCGTTCAAACTTCGATGGCTTATTTGAACACATATCTTGGTGATTTTATATTCTTTAGTTACTTAGGTTTCTATCTTTTATAGTCCTAAGAGGACTTGCTAGATCTATTATGAGTGTGAGTTTTGGAATAGGTTTGTTTGGTATAGCTCATATTGCATATAGATTTAGGTCATGTGCATTGATCACCGTTTGGAGCATGATGAGGTTCATGTGGTGGATGCAAATAGTGAATGTGCAAAGATTTTCCATGGAATTGCTCTTAGTGTCACAGCAGGTAGGATCTTGGCATCTAATGTTTTAAGTTGTACTTGAACTTTGGATACTAGTGGATGCCCTAGGTTCATGGTTTTTTACTGAGTTTGGATTTTCCGTATTAAAACCTTGTCTCTTTCGTGATCGCTCTATGTTATTCTACATATATTTTTTTAAGTATCTTATTCTACATAGTTAGATTGGTTAATCGACATTGATATATATGATTTCATCTGCTTGGATTAAAACATTCACGTTCAATTGATTTAACTGAAGAATTACATAAGCTATTTGCACTACTCTGACCGGAAATTTATTTTTCAAAACCTGCCTCAGCTGTAAAAACCTAACTCAATTTTGAAAAATTCCTATTTTTACTTCGATTTGATAGCAATTATGACCAATTTATACTCCTTAATTTTCACATTGGGCTCCATTGCATACTTATTATTATTATTATTTATTTTTTGGTTCAATGCGGGACTCACAAAAACATTGTCGAGAGAAGGGCAAGCATCTGTTGTTTTTGGCTAAAGTGTGAGTATGATAGAATCTGGGGTAAAATTCAGGAGGTGGAGGTCTCTCTTGGTTTTAACTTTGACTCCTTGAAAGACACTTTAGTGTTAGTTTTACAGAATGAGTTTGAGATGGAATGAGGTAATGTAAATTACACTTGCAAAAAATTAAGTTAATTTGGTAATTTGAGATTAAAAAACTTTCAGGTGATTGCTCTTCTCTAAATTCTGACTTCTGTTTAAGTGGGAGGATGCTATGTTCAGCAACCAATGCTAAAAAAGACAAAAACAAAAACAAAAACAAATAATCAAAAGACAAAATAAAAATGAAAAGAGAAGATTAGAAACACTAATGAAACCTTATGTATTTTGTGCATAAAGGTTATAGTGTGCAGAAATATATATAAATTTCTTCTGTTACCACATTCTTGCTGTTGTATGAGCACTTTTTCCATATCTGTTGGTGATACTAGAACACAAATAAGTGTTTAGAGTTGAGGTCATCTCTTTGCTTTATATATGAAAAATTCGTCCTTTCTGCATGTTTCTAGGGTGTACCTCCAGAAAAATAGAAACGCACTTCGTTACTTGATTTAATTTCTTTTGTAATAAACAGCATGCAAATTCTTTCATCAAAACTTCTAGCCTAGATTCTCCGACAAGCTATATTTCGCCTCACCAATGGGAAGAAAATATTGAACAAATTGGATTCGATAAGCAATTCAAAATTGGGCGAGTAAATATGATATGATTGCGGCGGACTCTGCATGACCAGTCATCTCCAAAGACTCAGTGAAGAGAAGAAATCAAGAACCGAGTTAAGTATCGTGACTCATTATTGCTTTTTTTCTGATAGTAATTCATTTTCCAAGTTGAAATTACCAGCTCAAAAATGGAAAAGCTGTCTTGGGCATGAGCCTTGCACTTGAGTGATTGTCTCTTCCTATGGTATGGAGTATCCAAATTTTGTATTCGATGACTCAATTTTGATTGAGAGCCCTTGAGTAATCTAGGCGAAAAAGGAAAAACTACCAACTTTGAATCTCTTCAATATGCACATGCATATAATTGATTATAATTTATTGAAAGGAGTGTTTCTTTGAGATTTGATCTGATTGAATTTTTTTTTTTTTTTTGTTTTTGACAAGTAATACAATTGATGATTTTATTGCGGCACTCATTTCTTTTCTAGTTTGAACTCATACTGAATTTTTCTTCCTTCAAGGCATATCGATTCTGACACTAATGAAAATATACGCCTTTGAGATAGCAGCTGGGAGAAAAGCCGATGTGCTACCTGAGGTAGGTCTTTTTGGCATTTTCAGCACACGTCTCATACCTTAGCCATCTAAATCAGTTTTGTACTTAGGTGGCTGAGTATTTGTGGTGGTACTTGCGGTTAAATGGGATCGCTATAAATGATAAACCAAAGTTTCCTCTTTCTCTACGACTCTGCCTCAACCCCATCCTTCTGGGTCTATACCATATCCTTAAATTATGTTGAACCTAAATCATGTGTCTCTAGGGTATGCATTCGCTCTTTGGAGTTGATACTTGCGATGCGATTTGAGCCTGATTTATTGGCATTCTTCCATTTACTGCTTCCCTGCTTTTCTATATGCACTGCTTGCTATATTAATTATTATTATTGTGGTTTTGTATGTGTATATCATCACCAAAATATATGTTGGCATCATAGACAAGAAAGTATATGCTTTTCTGTGTCAACATCATTAGAATTCAATTCCGCTTTTATGTGTTGACTATACATTCTTAATTTGTTTCCTTGTTGCGGTGTCAATCTTTGATTGAAGAATTATCAGCATCCCACTCAACAGAGTTGCAGCAACGTGCATATGAGTTCCAAGTAGTCATCAGCTTAGATGCTCATGCTATTGAAAGCATTATGCCACTAGATGCAAGTTGTGAAGACATTGAGGTTTTTTTTGATATCTTAAATATAGTATATTTTGTTTTTAATTTATTGTTGGGGTTCTTAGCTTGTTAATTAGCTTTTGCATACTTCTGACATGGATAAATTAGTCTGCATTCCCTATGCACTTTTCACAAAATGATTAGAAGCTTTTCTTGTTGTCTATTTGTTTGCTCTCTTGGATGCATCCTATTGTTTTATTGGGGAGTTCTTCCAGTATCTCATAAATTATTGTTGCTATAACTTCTTCTATTCTCCTATATGTTTTGACAGTACATATTTAATTTTTCACTTTGTTTGGTGCTCAAGTTACTTGCCAATTAGTAACTTATTTTTCCATGTATTCAATATGGTGTGATGGCAAGTGCTGTCCACCATCGCCAGCATTGTGGCACGGGTTTAAATCATCGGAGTCAGCCTCTTCAAATGCACAAAAAAAAAAAAAAGAATAAATAAATAGAAGTTGAGGTACAGCTACCTGTATCTTGTAAAAGAAGTGGGGTAAGCGAGAGACTTGCGCATTGGGAACAACCTTTTTTCTTTTAATCAGATATTGTGATTGTTTCACTTCGTAAAGATTTCTTTGGTTATCAATTCAGATGCCAGTTTCCTAGGAAGAGAGAGTAATCTAACAAAACTATTGGATAGGTGGTTAACCCAATTTAACAGGGATTGGCACAGGGGAATGGCCCTTTTTCTTTGTTTATTTATGTTAGGTGTTCTAATATCATATTAGATGATGTTATTGTTAATGTCTACTTTTCTTTTTTAAATTGCAGCAAAATTAAAATCTGGTGCTGATTGGCTCTGTTCTGTGTGCTCTGCCTCTGATGCAGTTTTTGATTAATGCGATCTGTTTGTCCTGATTTCTGATTTGGTTGAGTTGTTTTGTTGCTGGTTTTGTTTGATTTATTTTCTAACTGTTCTAGTAAATGAGGTAAACTGCTGCGTCAATTCTGATTTGGTTATATGATTTTGTTTGGGTTGCCGAGTTGAAATGGTTTTCTGAACTAGTGATGATCTGTGTTGAATCAGTTTGCTGATCTGCTATTCTTCTAGTCTTCTTTGTGATGTTCTTCTTTATTCTTTGAGATCTTTGTGGTGATCTTGTTTTGTTACTATGAGGTCTTCTTTGTGTTGTTGGTGGATGTTTGTTGGTGTTGTTGATGTTTGGAAGGTGCGGACTTTTTGTCCAATCTGTAATAGATCGAGTTTTCGTGAGGTTGTCATTAGGTGTAAGTTCGGGCAACTGCTGGTGTTTTGGCTGGAAGGGTATGGAGAGGGTATGGAGGGGGTATTTTGTGTGATTTCATATCCATGTTATTAGTTTGTTATAGTGGTGCATGAGGGATGCCTCTTGTAAATCTGTAAATCTTTTAAAAAATTATAAATGAGTTTCAATTATTTTTGCTGTTGCAAATTTGTCGTTAAAAAGTGAAGCTTTCTCGACAAATAACTTGTCGGTAAATGTGTAGCTAAAAGTTTATTTTTGCCCACTCATATTGTGTTGCTAAAAGTGTATTTTTTGCCGATGCCAATTTGTCGTTGCCAAAACTAAAGCTTTATCGACAACCAAATCGTTGGCAAATGGCAACATTTACCGATGTAAATGTGTCGCGAAAAGTTACTTTTCCCTACTCATATTGTGTTGGCAGAAGTGTATTTTTTGCCAATGCCAATTTGTCGTTGCCAAAAGTAAATCTTTAGCGACAAACAAATCGTCGGCAAATGGCAACATTTACCTACGTAAATGTGTCGCCAAAAGTTTACTTTTGCCGACGCATATGTTGTTGCTAAAAGTATATTTTTTGCCCATGCAAATTTGTGTCGCGAAAAGTGCCACACAATCATCATATTTGAATGACTTTTACCAATGCAAGGTAAATTACCGACTATAGATGGAGGCTTTTAGCGACGACTATGTTCGTCGCTAAAGGAATTACTTTTACCAACGCAATCATAATTTCGTCGGCAAAAACTTTTGCCAACTCACTTTTGCCTACGGGTTGCCAACGTAGCTTTGTGTGTCGGCAAAACTCTTTGCCAACGAATTTTCCCTTTTAGCAACATATTTTGTTGCGTTGCGAAAAATGCAATTTCTTGTAGTGTCTTATTGTTCATGTTCGTCTTTTCTCGGATGTTTTGAGACCAATGGGCCTGACTCGGGCTCAGAAACTGTCATTCGAAAGAACTTTATTGGATGTGGCAGCTATCTGGTATGCTAAACTAGAGGATTCTACTAAACGATTGGGAAGAACTATCTGAGGGGTTTGTTAATCAATATTCATACAACACTCAGATAGAAATAACAATCAATGAGCTAAAAGCGACCACTTAGAACCCCAAGGAACCCTTCATTGACTTTGTTGCAAGATGAAGGGCAAAAGCAGCCAGAATGACGAACAAGCCCTTAGAAAAAGAACAAGTCCGGTTGGTAGTTCAAAATCTCGAATCGGATATGTTACAAAGGATGATAATTGCACCAGTATCTACATTTGCTGCTCTACACAAGTTGGGGGTTCAAATTGAAAGTGCGTTCAAGAAAGGCATCATTTAGAGAGCCAGCAAACCTGCAAAGAGGCCATTTACCAAGAGTACCAATGGTGGCAGTAGCATTATTCCTCAACCTGCAGAGATTAGTACTGTGGCCACAGCGGCCAAAACGGCTGATCCGTTTGCCAGCGCAACCTTACAACCCTCTGGTTCTAACTGAAACCAATATAAAACCTTTACTCCCCTCCACATGAGCCCAGCCCGTGCTCTTAAACTTCTGATGGAAAATGGGCACCTTAAGCCCCTTGACTCTCGACCTCTCCTCGATCCATTTCCACCTAAACACAATCCCACCCAACACTGCATGTTCTACCAACAACATAGTCACCCTACTGATCATTTCTATCACCTACATCATGAGATCCAGGATCTCATTGACAATAAAATCAGACAAAGTTAGACCACATATCCTTTCCAAGGCTTGTACATGGCCGAAATTGGGTTGAGGCATGATTTCTTCATCTCGGGAGAATTCCATTAATGCCTAAAATTCCTTGATAGTCAGACATAGCTCTTGCACACCAAAGCAGAACAAGTGAGTAATTGGATCCTAGCAACGAATCGCTACCTGAAGGAATGAAAATGGAGTGGAGTATGACTCAAAATAAAAATGGCATTTAGACTAAATCCTACAAAATTTACTTTATCGGCGCCATCCAAAGTGGTCATCCAGTCTTGAAGCCTTGCAATAGTTGCAGCTTCCATTTTTAGGTAAATACCCTTAACTTTTCCACTTCTAGTTGAAGAAGCAATAGGGGATCACCTTTGAAAGAGATAAGGTTGTTGTGGTGCTTGATATCTGTATCCAATTGTTTTATCAGAACCTTTCGGCTCGCTCCTAGAATCTCATAAATAGTGTGGTTTAGCAATTTGGCTTATAGATTTTTATTTCAAGTCTTGTTTTGAGTCTTGTTCATGCCAATAGGTGTAGATAGGTGTGTTTAAGTTATGTTTGTTGTCTTTTGCATTTATCGAGTTATATCTTATATTTTGGTCTATTGTAGGCTTAATGTCAGATTTAGAACTTGTCTAAGTACAGCCATTCTTAATTTCAATTTCAAAATAAAGGGTGTTATGTGCTCGAGTGCAGTGCTATGCATACTAAGATGTCCAAGACGGTCCAAAAACAAGAGTTTTTCTTTCATTGTTTCCCGGTAAAAAAGTGTTACAAAATTTTACAAAAACCTATCTAAAACTATACATGATTTCTAAACTACAAAGCAAAAGGAAAAAAAAAAAAAAGGTACAAAAAGGAAAGGGAATCAAGATCAGCTCGCCCTCTTCGTTCTCTTTTTCAATGGGATCTCAGAATCATCTCTATCATCTCCACTGTCATCACCCCCGGCATCATCATCATCATTACCATCACCATCACCATCACCACTCTCTTCCCCAGAGCCACTACCCTCCCTGCTCGTATCATCGCCACTGCCACTATTTCCCTCATCATCATCGTCGTCATCATCATCAACATCACTGCCCTCAAAGTTCTCTATGTCAATGCTTGCATCTCCGCCATCCTTGTTATCCTCAAAGGTCTCACCAGTGGCAACATCCTCCTCCTCCATAAAAGAGTAGGAGTCCTCTTTAAGGAGGAAGACCTCTCCAGCATCTGGGCACCTCTACCTCGACCCCAATTCGCACCTCTCCCTCAAACTCAAGGTCCTCTCCCTTCTCTCCTAGTTATAGGAAGAGACAGCAACGAGGCTGGATCAAGCTAAAATCATGATTGGCAAAGGATAAAATATCAGAATGGAGGTGAAAGTAAGTATATTGGGATGTATTAGAGCAGAAGTATGGAATGGACCGTGTAGAACAAGTCAGAATGGGATACCTGAACTCTAACAGAAGCAAGGGCATGCTCCCTCCTTCATACCATATGGACCAGCAACTCAATCACCTCAAGTTACCACTAAGTATATGTTGCAGGAGGCTGCAATTAGAAATAAAAGCATGAGTAAAGTATGAGTAAAGTAGGATAAAGCCATATGTGAGTATCTAAGGTAGCTGTGGAAAAAATAAGATATACTTGTCTCATATCCAAAGCTAGGGTGAGCACCCGATCCTCAGGAAGCTCCAAAGGGGCCTCCTTAAAAGCACCACTCGGCCTCATGTAAGTAATCGAGTTTGAAAGTGTACGAAAATCAGCGACAAGATCGACTAGAGGAACAACAACACCTCCAAGGGTAGGAGCATCGGCTGGAATAGGAGCAGTGGGTACAGCATTGACAGCAAGTACTCAAGCTATATCTAGAGTGATAGGAGGCATGATATGGGACTGCAGGAAGGCAGTATAATCTCTAGGCCTGTAGAATAAATTTGTATCATGGCTGTCCATCAAGGTCTCCAGCTTGACCATGTCGGTGATCACATTTGCAATCCTCATGCAAGTACATTATGGAAATGGAATATCCGGAATCACCTAGTCCATGGTCTGGTGAAGAAAATGCTCTCCCAGACAAAAGGGGCCCTCCAAAAGTATCCTCATCTGAGAGGGTGCTTGGGATACGGCACACCACTCTTTCTCAGCCTGGGGCATAACAACTCGAGGATGGCACTCGATCTGCAAGTACAAAATATGCAAAAGCCATCAAACTGTGAGATATGGGAATAATGGAATTGGAAACGGGATTGGGGTTGAATTTTGGAGTTCACTTACCTGAGCAGGAGTCAGGGTATTAAAGTAGTAGCAGAAATTGGTGAAGCTATCGGACTGACAGCTTGCGGCAGAAGGGCACTGTCAAATTATAGAGATCGAGGCACTGCCTAATCGAATCTCATACACTGGGATTGGGGCAAGCATAAGAAATATATGAGAACAGCTATATCTGCGTGAAAAAGAAAATAACATCAGGTAATAGTCATAAGTGGTGCAAGACAGAAAGGATAATGATACAGTAAACTAAAAGGGGCATAATATACCTTCCATGCCCACCAGTATCCTCTAAGAAGCCTCGCCTTACGGCAAGAGGATGAGCTCACATAGCTGAACAAGGTGGCCGGCCCTACGCCTCCCCAATCATAATCCCTTATTCGGGGAAGATCCACTATGGCGCTCAGAAAATACGGTGCAGCGGTGTTTTGCCTATTCGCAAACAAGGTAGTACCGAGGACATAAAGAAGAAAGCCACGTGCATAGTGAGCTATGGCCTCTGGAGTCTCAAGATGTATGTCATAAAACCTTTGGTAGAGTCGATTGTATCGAATGATCCCCGGGCTACCCTTCGAAGGAATGGCCAAGAGCAAGTGAACCTGGCAGTGTCCTAATACCCCATGTCTAAATCAAAGAGGGTGGGATCACCTCCTACCCTAGGTGATTCCCAAGCAAAATGAATTAAAGGCATCCTGGTCCACCAAAGCCTAAACTATAGCAGGAAGATTTTTGTACTAATGACCGGGGTGCAGGATCGTTCCATATCCCTTCATCTATCGGTCATTGTCTTGTTGCAAGAAACTTGGTTGGTAAAGTATAAAGATAAAATGAGAACAAAATTTCAAAGGAATGTGTATATTTGAAATAAGTTTTTACCAATTAGGCACCATGGGGTAGGTGCACCCATCGCTCTTGGAGCAACTCATCTGGGGCAACCTTTAGCTCAAACTCGTCAAATGTGAGCATGCTCCAGTGAATCAAGTAGTGAACGTGTGGGCGGTAAGTAGCTAGTTCGAATTGCCTCCTATGCAATGGAGGTAGCTCCAGCTCTAGCTCTAGAAGAATAATATCCTTCCTCGCTAAGTCAAGATCATCTATCTAAATGTCTATGCCCTCTGCATGTATGTGGGTGTTAGCCTCTATAGCCAACGAAGGCATGTCAACCTCTAGGACACCGAGAGGAGCATCCATATAAGGGATATTAGCATCCATGAGAAATAATGAGTATGGGTAATTGAAAATCAAGGGAGAGAGAGAAAGAGAAGAAAAAAAGAAAAAAAAAAAAAAACCCTAACCCGAGGCGTATAAAAATCAGAAAAACCTAGAAGAACATGAGAAACTGAGGGGAGAGGAAGAAGACTTGGCCTAAACCATGTGTAGAAAGAAAAGAAGAGTAGGAAACTCAAGCTTAACCAAACCAAAAACTGATCGGTTCAAAATGAAGAGGAAAGGGCAATTTTGAGGGAACATGGGCATGGATTGGCTGGAAAGGCAATGAAAGGAGAAAATCTAGAGAGAAAGGTAGTAAGGGAGTGAGGGAGAGTGTTTTGAGTAGTGAAGGATCAAAATAAATCGTTGGGTTATAAATTTTTGGGAGGTGAAAGGTTGAAATTGTCCCTGAAAATCCTGATATAACTAGCCGACCCAATTCTTGGTCGGTCGGCCAATTTTATGATCGACGCCAAAAGATAGAGCCGATGTTGTTCTTTTGTACAGGTAGAGTTCCTATTTTGCTCAAATGACCTGTGTTTCTATCTGTGGAAGGAATCAATGTTGATCAAGCTCAATCCAGTCTCAAGCAGTTAGTGTGCACTTAGAAAATCAATTAAACAACAGTGGAGTTTAATTGGTACACAAGAAGAGTTGTATTATACAAGAGAAGTTTACAAGAAGTCCAAACTAGGGCTCGTAACCCATTAAAGTCAAGCAATATTTCACAAGGGGTGGCTTCATCATACACAAGTCCTAATCATCATTCTATACGCCGATGCTATATGTACAGAGAATGTGTCCCTTTTCTTCTGAGAGCAAAATGAGAAAAAGATATGCCCGAGACTGATCTAGGTCATAGGAGAGAGGCAGGAATGCTTCAGGAGGTATGAGAGGTCCCTCGGGCTGTCTTCATCACTGCTGGAATTATCTCGGTTGTCGGAACATCCCTCAACATCACAAATCACTTCCGTGATGTCTTCATGTCGCTACTCACCACCGGGGAATCTGAAGCAGGTTGTCAAGACAACTCCACGTCCTCATCCAGAAACCAAGAAAGTTATTTACAAAGAAGAAGTACAGAATAGTGGTGTTAAATGGGACAAAGATGAAAAGTACAAGTTTGGAAAGTAGGGAGGAAAAAGACCCATAGATGGAAAACCTTGGCCATACCCATGCCTCGGTGCTAAGTTGAGTCCGTAGAAGTGACCTCGAACATGAGCATAATTCGTGAATTTTCGGTGGGCTTCGCCTTCTTTTTGCCCCTCCTTCTGTCATCATTGTCGGCTTCTCTTAGGACGACCCATGGCTCATCCCATCTTTTACTAGCAAGTCTCCACTTTCTATCATGGCCTCTAGAACGAGCTCTTGTATGCTCCAACTCCAAGTCCGAGACTACAGCGCCGCCGAAACTATCATCAAAGGATCCATTATTATCTGGGTAGTGAGGAAAGTCCATCTTGAGAGTAGAATCATGAGAGAGAGAGAGAGAGAGAGAGAGAATGAGAGGTATTCTCAGCCATAAGAAATGAAGTAGTCCGCAGATGATTTCACGCCCTTTCATAAACGGTCAGAAGTTAAAAGTCAAAATTGCCTCAAAGGCTACCTGAGTGGGCCGGCCAAATTAATGTTTGATCGGCCAGTCTTAATGGTATCTGGCAGAATCTAGGAAATCTCTGCGGAATAATTTAATATGTTTCAGTGTGTAATTCAGTCTAGTTTCAGCTAAAGCAGAGAAAGTCGTGTGTTGTAGATCTCATAATAGCAATGTATGTTCAAGTATGTGTTCAGATTTGTACTCAGATGTGGGACAAGTCAAGAGCCGAGAATCATCCATTTGGAAAAAGTATTAGTTATATATATGGCCCAAAATGGCAAATTTGATTACAACTAGGTAATAACAAAAGATGTTCTTTGCCTAGACATAAGAGGTCACATCTAACAAACAAGGGGCAAGAAAACCAAAAGGATAACAAAAGCTATGACTAGTCAAAGACATGGACTAAGCAGCAGGCCTGACCCTCCCAAGGGATCATGGAATGACAACTCCACCGGGTTTGTCATCATCATCACTAGGATCACTGCCAAAGTCGCTACTATTGGGGTAAGGATCGTTGAAGTATTCATCAAGCTCATCACTATCCTCGTCATCATCGCTATTGATGAAGATCACCTCTAGAGGAGGGGCAACCTCATCATCTTGTTAAAAAAAAAACAGAAGTGAGAATCATTAATGAAAGAGCACATATGATTTCGAGTGCTGAAGAAGTTGACTTCATTGAAGAAATTGGGAAAATGTAGAGAGAATGGGCCGGGTAGTAAGGGGCCTCGTCCATGTCCTCGTTTTCCCTAGCGTCTCATACCTCGTCTCTCTCCTAGAGCTTGGCTTGGACCATAATAGCTCCCTCTACCATAGGCCCATGTCTGAACAAGCTCGTCGTCTGCCAGCTGTCCACAGCCCCTGCCACCGCCACGAGATTGTCCTAGGCCATATCTCCTTGCATAAGTTGCAATATAGGCCAGCTCTAGGTCTATACCATAGGTTATGGCCATAGCAATCACCACAGCCACGGTATTCTCGAAGGAACTGCCACTGTTCACCAAAGTATCGGTTCACCAAAACCAATGGAGGAGCCAGGAGAAAAAGGGAGGAAACCATCACTAGCCATGGGTAATGCTCATAAATGAGTTCAAGAAGTTTGGGGAGTGGTTTCGGATGGAAATGGATGGAAGTTAGATGGTAGTGCCTTTTTATATACTTTCAAAGATGGCAGGCTGGCTACATTTGAATTCAGCCAGTCTATTTATGACCCGGCCAAAAGTTCATCAGCAGTATGTTGATTTGACGGTGTTTGGAAATGTGCAGTGGTTATTGAGTGGTGTACGGTTATGCACTATAACAAGTTTGGTCTTGAATGATAAAAATTTTTTGTCTTAAAAGACCTAATTTTGTCACTATAAATATTTGTGAGAAAATATTTTCGTCATCAGTTTCGTCATTGAATGTTTGTCACTAAAAATCACCGTGACGAAAAATAATTTCGTCACCAATGAAATTACTTTAGTGACGGAATTTTTTGTCACCAATAAAATAAGATTTTGTCACCAAAAATTCTCATTTTCGTCACCAAATAATTATTCAGTACCCTATTTATAATTTTAGTTGACGAATAAATTTGTCACAAATGTTGATCATTGATGAAGAAATAATTTTGGCACAGTAAGATGTAAAGGTGACGAAATGTTTCGTCTCCAAAAGTCATACATGGGTGACGAAATATATTTCGTCGCAAATATATATATATACATGACGAAATATATTTTGTCACTAAACAACAAAATCAATGAAAACTTTCATATATAAGCTGCAATAAATTGTCACAAAAAATGTTTGTTAACGATGAATAATCACTTTGTCATAATAACATGTACAAATGACGAAACAAATTCGTCACTAAACTTCCATATTTTATATTTCAATTTCAGTTATTATTTCACACATATCTCTGCTCATATCCCAATAGCCTTTTAATTGTACAAAAAAATCCACTAGCTATTATACATCACTCCACAAAAATATTCACTAAGCAATTTATATTATAAATCAAAATATATCCATCAAACAACTTTAATAATATAAACCATTAAGTATAACAAAAAAACTATCAAAACAAATCCCAAAATGAACTAACGTGGAATCCACACAAAAAAAAAAATCAACACTCAATCTTGATTTACAATTACAACTAAGTATCAGTCCAAGAAACAAAATTCAACAGTTGATCTTCATTTGCAAAGTATGCTTCCAAACGTCATCAAAAACCAATCTGCAAAGAAAATAAACAAGGAAAACATTAATATATTATCAATTACATCTAAACTCATATATAAATAATTTTATTTTATAAACCAATTTAGTAGAAATGCATATAACAATTCAAAACTGTAAAGAGTTGAGGTGATCCTTGATTATAAAGCAACACAGATAACATAAGATGTCAAAAGATTGCAAGAATACCATATATCACTATCACTAATGGCAGAATATATATATATATATAATAACTCCAAAATATAACGTAGCATTGAGGTACATTTGATTCACGCCAATGGGCTGATGACTTCTTCAATGACGTAAATTTAATCAGTGAAATTCAACACAAGAACCTTGTAAGGCTTTTGGGTTGTACCATTGAAGCCCTTCGTTGCCTTTTTGTTTATGAATTTGTACCCAACAAAAGCCTTGATCAAATCATCTTTGGTAAGGAATCATTGTGATTTTTCATTTTTTATTTATAAACATGCTCATGATTTTTTTGACTTTTTGGTTTTTAATTTTGGCTGCTTTTGGCTAATATTATTTATATATTTCTTTGTATACATTTTAAAGAACATGAATCTCACACAAATGAGGTGCAAATAAATTTATCTGAGGCAAAATTACAACAGCAAGTCCTGGAAACTGAATTACAAAGATTAGTTCTTTTCTGATAGAGTGGGTCCTAACAGGGACTTGAATTCTGCACCTCTTTTTTTGTGGGTATCAGGAGATGCAACTCAAGCTAACAACAGGTAAAAATAAGATTTGTTAAATATTCCTCATTTGCTTCTTATATAGTCTAATTGAGCACAATGAAGACAATATATGATTGGTTGGCTAACACGAATTGAATGTTTATGTCAAATAACAAGGACAACACCACTAAGAGGGAGAAGTTGAAGCCTCGAGAACAAGAAATAGACCAACAGATATAAATGTAAGTTGTGAGAAAGCACATGATCTCAAGAAAAGACTTCTTTAGCCAGGGCAAAGTGGTTGAAATGTGGCTTCACTAAGTTGAGTATAGGGAAAACCTTCAAATGGATCAATCTATTAAAAGTCCTTATTATGCTAAACCATCCTAATGATATATACAAAACAGCAGCAATCATAAAGTGATATACAAACCTGACCAACCCACTGCTTGAGACTCAATAAATGTTCTTTCATTTATTCTACTGTGAAAAACTCAATCAAAGACACACCCATTATTAATCACATCACTAACTTAGAGCAACTCCAACACTGCCTAGCAAAAATACACAAAAAAGTAAACACGTAGTTTTGTCTCTACTTTGGTTAGTGTGGATTTTAACTAGGGTCATGCTGAGTAAGAATTTTGATAATGAATCTATTTTCATTAAATACATCTTCAAACTTGTTAAATCTTAGTTAATAAGTAATCAAACTGCTGTACTTTAACTAATATATACTAACCAACATGAGAAAAATAAAAAGATAAAACAAGCAAGACTTACCGAAAAGGCGATGTACGAGTTCATGAGATACGTCCTCTAAATTGTCCTTTGAAACCTTGCTTCTTAAGAAACTCCATGATGATTGACGTCATCTCAAAATTCTCATCAATCGACCTATTCATCTTCCCTATCTCTTATTTGTGCTTGAATTTCCTCTTTTTGTGACTGAATTTCCTCCTTTTGCTCTTGTATTTCCATCTCTAGATACCTCACATAGTCACTGTCAGTCGAAGCACTGGTAGTCCTAACAGAAAAGGAACGCCACAACCCAAGTCCTTTAACATATCCCGACCTTGGCTTGAGCACCTTCGTCACGGATTATTCTTATTTAGTGACAAAATTTATTTTCTTCACTACTTGTCGTCATCATAGGTTACTTTTGTTGTAGTGATTATCCCTATCACATTCTGAGGTACGGTCATGCAATGGCTCTAGCAAAAAGGAAGGTTTGTCCCACTATATTGTGTTTTCATGCATTTGCCACAATGACATTATGCTTTTGCTATTGCAAAGTGTATAAGGTGTGGACCCTTGTAAATACTGTCCCCTACTCAAGTTGGCGGTTAACACTACCCTTAGGGCTTGTTTGATTCATGGGATTAGGGGGGGGGACTATTTACTGTGCGGATTGTAATCCGCACAGTAAAGCTAATCCGATGTTTGTTTTTTTTTTAGTCCGCCGGACTCCATGTCCGGCCGGACTCCCAATCCCTCATATGGGGGATAAAATAATCCGGGAGGGGGTGTGGGATAGAATTGGTGGGATTGTTTACTGTTTGGATTAGAGGGGTGAGATGACCATTTTGCCCTCATTTGTTGTGGCACATTTAATTCAAATTTAAATTTAATTATGTATTATATTTAATAAAAAAAAATTAATTTAAATGTCTCAATTTAAAAATAAAATAATTTTATTTAACTTTTTATTGATGTTTTATTTATTTAATTTTTGAAATAATTTTTATGGATATTTTATTGATGTTTTATTTTAAAATTTTGTTTATGTTTTATTTAATTTCATTATTTAAATGTAATAGATGTTTTATTTAATTTCATTTTTGATTATTATTTTTTTTAAACAAATTTATTTAAAATCTTAATTAAAAATAATATATATTTTTATTGATATATTATTTATTTATTTTTAAAAAATAAATTTATTTAATTGTGTAAAAAATAAAATAAAATAATTTTTATTTAATCTAGCTAAAAATAATTAAAATATTAAAGATATGTTTAATATTGCTATTACTTAGTAAACTATTAAAAAGGGTAAAATAGTCATTTGTTCATTTATCCTATCCAGTCCGTCCAACCAAACGTTGGATTCACTAAAAATAGTCCGGGGGATTCACAGTCCGGACATCTAATCCCATGAAAAAACAAATACAGGATACATATCCAATCCGACCAAATAGTCCGGGGGATTCACAGTCCCAGGACTCCAATCCGATGGATTCTAATCCCCCCTTTTCCAGTCCGCCCAATCAAACACACCCTTAGTTAATACCATCCCCTGTGCGGGTTGGTGGTTAACATCACCCTCAGTTAATACCGTCCCTTGTGCACGTTAACGATTAACACCACCCTCAATTAATATCATCCCCTACGCGGGTTGATGGTTAACACCACCTTCAGTTAATACTGTCCATTACGAGGGTTGGCAGTTAACACCACCCTCGGTTAATACCATCACCAGCGCGGGTTGGCGGTTAACACCACCCTTCTCAGTTAATATCGTCCCCTGCGTGGGTTGGCGGTTAACACCACCCTTGGTTAATACCGTCCCTTGCATGAGTTGGCGGTTAACACTATCCTCAGTTAATACTGTCCCTACATGGGTTGAAGGTTAACACTACCTTCAGTTAATATTGTCTCCTGCGTGGGTTGGCAGTTAACACCACCTTCAGTTAATACCGTTCCCTACGTAGGTTGGCAATTAACACCACCCTTGGTTAATATCATCCACCCGCAGGTTGATGGTTAACACTACCTTTGGTTAATACCACTCCTTGCACAGGTTAGCGGTTAACACCACCCTCAGTTAATATTGCCTCTTGTGCGGGTTGGTGATTAATACCACCCTCGGTTAATACCATCCCTTATGGGGGGTTGGCGGTTAACACCACCCACGATTAATACCATCCCCTACGTCCTTTCAGTTTATATCGTCTCCTGCGTGGATTGGTGGTTAACACCACCCTCAGTTAATACAATCCCCTGCACAGGTTGGCGGTCAAAACCACCCTCAGTTAATACTGTCTCCTGCACGGGTTGGCTATTAACACCACCCTCGGTTAATATCGTCTCATGCGCAGGTTAGCGGTTAACACCACTCTCGATTAATACTGTCCCCTGCACAGGTTGACAGTTAACACGACCCTCGATTAATACCGTCTCCTGCATGGGTTGGCGGTTAGCACCACTCTCAGTTAATATTGTTCCTTGTGTGGGTTGGCGATTAGCACCACCCGCAATTAATACCTCCCCTGCGTGGGTTGGCTATTAACACCACTGTCGGTTAATACTATCCCCTGCATGGATTGGTAGTTAATTCCACCTTTGGTTAATACCGTCCCCTGAGCAGTTTGGCGATTAACACCACTCTTGGTTAATATCGTCCCCTGCGTAGGTTGGCAGTCAACACAACCCTTGATTAATACCGCCCCTTGTGTGGGTTGGCAGTTTACACTTCCCTCAATTAATGCCACTGTTTGCGCAGGTTGGTGGTTAACACTAGCCTTGATTAATACTATCCTTGTCTTGGGTTGATGGTTAACACCATCTTTTCTCCCTTCATGTTGCGGCGTATTTGGAATGTGCTGTGGAATTCCTTGCTACTATGATTGCGAGTCATATGTGACTTCGGCTACGACCATCCTTTTCTCTTTCCTTCTGGTGTCGTGGCACGTATGGGTTTTGCATTTCTTTTATTCATGTAAAGCATGCTTGCATATGTTGTGCGTCGTTGTTTATCCTTTGTTAGCTTGCTTTATGTCATTTGCATGAGGTTCTCTTCTTTGTTTTGCCATTTTTGTAGCTTTATCTTTTTCCACCTCGTCACCTTCCATGGTGTTCGCATCATCAAGATATTTAAAACTCTGGTAATGTAATACACATAAGCCCACCTCTCAAATCCCGGTAACGCGTGGCGCATAAGCCTTACTTTTCAAATATATTTCGAGCACGGCATTTGCGTTATGCCCCTAAACTACGTTGGTTTGATTCCTTACAAAAGGATACGTAGGCAACCCTCAGGTTCAACCAAATTTTATCTGCATTTTGTTTGTTTGCCCAAGTCTCACTGCCTCGTCAAAAGGGTTGTCTTTAGTTTTGACATCCACTCACGTCATGAAATGACGCATCGAGCTCTATCAATGAGGGACAACTATAAACACCCCATTTTTTACCAGTCTTAAGATTTGGGAGCTCTTTTTTGGGTACCTAATGATGGAAACGAGATGTGCTACTCCTCTGAATCCCTCAGCAAAAAGTCTAGGATACAATCTTTAAACCAGCCTAACACCTGTTTAGGCCAAAACGTTTTTCAACCAAATGGGAACCTTTTTCAAAACGAGTTTGGTTGTGCAGTTCCAAACATTGCCAATATGTCCTGAGACTCATTATTTCTTAAACTAGAATACCACACATTTTCAAACAAACATAGTAACGGATACAGTGGGAATGAATGAAAAAGGTGAAATCCTCTAAAATACATGTTTCTTCTCTCAATTCAGGCTAACCTTACCTTGTTGATCTAACGATGTACTTTTGACTGGCCGAACAACATATGATGGCTGGTCAAAAATGCATTCGACTAGACATCAAAGGGAATGGCCAGCTGAATTGTCCGGGTACAGAGCATTTTTGAGAATTTCAGCTTGTTCAATACACTTTCCATAAATATCTCAGATATTTACACCTGAGGTTCTATAAATAGAGCTCGGCAGCTCATTTCTAGGGGTTGGAAAATTTGCCCAAGGCTAATATAAGCCTCTTGATTTCTTCTTCATCTCCCACCTACCACCATCTAACTTTGAACAATCATACACCATTGAAGCTTGATCTTAAGCTTCTTGTGAAAGTTCTTGGACATTTCAAAACACATCTAAGAGGACTTGAGAGAACCAAGAGAGAGTTTGGAAAACAAAGAAGCTCATCCTCTTTAAGAGGTGAGATTAGTGAACTTTTTATTACCATTTCTTCTCTTTTCCTTTATTTCTGACCTTGTTCTTCATTATATAACTGTTGTCAATATGTAACAAGTCCTCATGGATGTGGAGGGCATAAAGATTAGCCACCCATCCATTGAGTTGACAGTCTTTCTTTCATTACTTGCTTTCCCTAGCTAAACTCTCTCATTGTTGTATATTTTGGAACCTTGTGAATGTCTCAACTTCTTACTCAATGTCAATGAGTGCTATGGGTTGTTTCATAGGATTGCTTGGATAATCTTTAGGATTTGATGTTGAAGTTGTGTTTTTCCTCTTTTATTGAGTATTTTGGAAGCAAAACAAGAGATTTCATGTCAATACTCTCTCTTCTCAATCATTTGTGAACATAAAAATGGGTAAAAACACCCTTGTTCCATGAATAGAATAAGAGTTTTTCTATGGATTCTTGATGACTCCCTTGTTTTTAAAGCAAAGCGTGCACTAAGAAATGATGTGCATTAATCTACTCTCTCCAATTAATAGCATCGATTTAGGTATTAACTTGCCCATATTCACAAAGAGATGATGTAGGGTCTCATTTATTTCTTAAGCTTGAATTTGTTCTTATTTTGATCCTTTTAAATTGTTAATTTATTTCAAAATATATGTTGTATATATTTGTTTATGCTATTGTTAGGGGTTGAAACCCATCTACCTCTTCCCTAAATAATTCCTGTGAGTGGAGGAGGTAGAAGGGATGAGCGCCTGTCGAAAGATGTCTTTAGCTTCTGTTCCCGAATTTTCTAAACTGACCTAAATCTCCACTGGAAGAAGAGTTCGGCTAACCAATTTCCTGTTCGGCAAGCCCATTTTGTGTCTGATTGGATGATCCCCCCAAGAACAGAGCAAATAGTTTATGAGGAGTGCTCTCTTGTGTGGTTTTGGAGCTTCTGATTGGTTTATTTAATATGATTTGTTAGATTTAGCAGTAACCTGGCTGAATTAATTCAATGTTGTAATAATTTCTCCAACTCCCCTTCTTTTCTTTTATTATTCATTTGAATTGTCGTAATTCTCTCTCTCTCCCTCCCCTCCTTTCTTATTTGAATTGTTGTAATAATCTTCAAACCCCACATCTTTCTAACCCTTTTATTTATGTGCTTTCTATATAACATCATGTCTTATTTATCACGCTCATGTATTGCATCCATTTTTCATGCATTCGGGTCAGGCTCATTTACATTTGTGGAGTTTATCATTTCTAAGTTGAATATATGCGCCATCCCATGCCTTGGAATGATATCCATATCATATCTTAGTATCTGGACCCATAGATGCATGTCATGTATGTATTTCATTACTTATTTGTATATAGGATCATGCATGTACTCTAAACTATTCTTTTGGCTCATCTCGGAGTATTAGGTGAGCATTTCTTTGCTTTAGCATATTGTGTATATATGTCCTCTGTGATGATCATTGTTATGCCACGAGGCTAAATGCTTAATTGAAATATCTGTATAAATACCCGTGGATAAAGGTTATGTTGCTTATATTGGAATGTGATTGATTCTTATGCTTCGGAATTTGTACAAAAAAAATTTTCAAACAAAGCATGAAATCAATAACATCGTCTATATTGTATTTCCTTAGATAGTAATGTTAGTATTAATAATAATCATAAGATGAATATATATTGATTGTAAAAATCACATCATGATTTAGTAGAGGTTGATCTTTTGATCAGACGAGCGAGGATGTTCAATTAATGACCTTCCCCCTCATACCTAAGTTCCCAAGCCAAGACACTTTGGTTATGATGAATAGTGGTCTTTTCGCATGAGTCACAGTTTCTTAATTTCCCCAAAAGATTAGGTGGCGATGCTGAAATCTGGTGATATAATCCATTTCTGGCAAATGTTTTGCAATAAAATAAATTTTTTATAATAGTTACCGAATCTGGACTCTCATTTTATGTTTCACATTGCACTAGTGATATCAAATCAAAGATTGGGAGTCTAAACTTCTTATGAGGGGTTCGAGTTTGCTTCCCCAATTGACATGGCCACACACTTCGTTCAAAGGCTTACCCAATTTGGGCACTCCTCGCACTAGCTCCTTATTGGCTCTCTTGGCCAGATATTTGAAGTTGATATGACCTAATCATTGATTTTGTAAGTCTAGATTGCTTATGATGGCTGAATGACACGCAAGGTCATTAGTAGTTACTATCCCATAGCAATTATATATCAAATGTGGAACACCATGCATGACAGTATTTTCCCTTTTGTCCAAAATCTCACATTTATCTTTTGAAAACAATACCTCATGATATGAGTCATATATTTGACTAATGCTCAAAAGATTAGCCTTAAGACCATTAACAAGCAGTACACTATCCAATTTAGGAAGACCAGGGGAACTTATAGAGTCCTTACCAATTACTCTAGAGGTGTTACTATCTCCAAATATGACAATTCCTCCATATTTCTCATGAGATGTGAAGCAGGTTTGTCACCGGACATGTGAAGAGAATAACCACTATCAAGATTCCACATGTGTGAGTCACGTGCTTTACAAGCAATGTGAACAACAAAACAAGTCAAGTCACTCTTCCTCACCCACACTTTTCTAGTCTTAAGTAGAGAATGATCATCATGATTCTTAGGTGATGTCTTGGCATTGTGAACACCATTTCTGGCAATGATGCTCTGCCTAGATATGTAGGGTTGTCTCCTAACCCAAAAGGTATTTGAATTTCTACTACCTCTTTGAGACACCCTACCAAACAGCTCAAAACAATAGGGATGTATATGGCCATACCTACTACAATGATGACAAATAAAAATTGGTTTTACCTTCATTTTATTGAACATACCAATTGTAGGTCAGTGGAGGGACTCATCATTATGTTACATCTTTTGCTTCTCCTTTCCTTGAGTCCTTTTGTCATGAAATGTAGAAGCATTACATGTGTGCGGCTTGTCATCTCCAAAACCAATTCCACTCTTGTCAAAGCCAATTAGTTGAGATCCAACGCTGTCTTTCAATGTTTTTAACCCTTTGTTCCAAAGCTTAATTTAAGCCTTAGCACTCTTGAGTTCTTCTTTCTTGATGACTAGCTCATCTAATGCAACTTGAGACATCTCCAGATTTTCAATCTTCTCTTCATATGTTGCATATATTTTCAGTAACTCATTCTTTTTAGTCTCACAAGTCAAAAGTTTTGCATAAAGAGATTGTTAATCATTTGAGATCTTGATGGCATCATTGCTAGCCTAGGCAATCTACTCCTTTAGTTTGACATTCTTATTCTTGCATGCTTTTGTAGACACCCCATTTGTGACGGCTCTTAAGACTTGGGCGCCACTGATTAATCACTCAATGATGAAAGTTATGTTGTGCAAATGTTCAATTTCTTTAGCAAGAAGAGCTTCTAAATCCCAACCTTACACCCTATTTTGACCAAAACTATTTTAGACCTTAAAACCCACTTTTTCAAAATATTTTTGAAAATATTTGTACAATGTTCTGAGGCTCGCATTTTGTTTAAAATATTGTACTTTTTGGTAAACCAAGTAAGAACAAAGTGGAACTAAATGGAAAGAAGGTAATCTCTTTGAAACATATTTAAAAACATCTTATTTAGAGGTTTGGAGTTGAGGGAAATAGGAGGGGAGAGAAGAAAACTAGTTGAGAAGGAAGTTGGGCATCAATCTAGTAGGACATAAATGAGCAGCCTTTACTAAAATAGGCATATCTCTTTGCACACTTCGAATTTAGATGTGAGGCCACCACCATTGGAAAGTAGACTTTCAGGGTTTCAATTTAGACTCAAGAATGACCTAAAATCGAGTCCGAATGAGGGAGATACACTCGTTTCAAGTCGGGCCTGGAAGTAGATTTTTGCCTGTCGACCGCTAATGGCCTGCCGCCCACTAATAGTGGCCGGCAACCCACACCTGCCGGCCACTTCTGTAAAAATCCAAATTTTTGCAGATATTTGTTGTCAGCTATTCCACACTGCACTAGTTGTTCTTATACAAATATTTCCGAGATAAACACCTGGTTTTCTATATATAGATTATTGTATCTTTGGTTGCCAAGGTTAGAAAAATTTAGGAGTGAGAAAATACTTTTGAAGAGAAAATTTTGAAAAATTCCTCTCTCTCTACAATTCTCTCCATCTCTCTTCCAACTTGCATAGCCTTTGCCTAAACACTCTAAACCAAACCTAGAGAGTTTCTTGCTAAGGTGATTTGAGCTTGAATTTGAGCTCTTTAGGCACTTGAGAGTGTGAAATTGGTGGTTTGTAACTCAAAGAAGCATTCCTCTTCAAGAGGTATACATTATTGGCTTTTTATACCATCTCTACACTACTTGTTTTCTATCTTTTCTTGCTATTTTTAAGCTGTTTAAAACCTGTATTTTTGGGCTGAAACTTGTAGTTTAAGGCCATTAAAGGTTGAGGGATTGATAACCCTTCTTTGAACCTTACTTCTAAGGCCTTTGCCCTTGTGTTTCCCACATTTTCATCGACTTCTTTTGAGCTTTTTACCACTGATTTTCAGAGGTTTTTCAGAGGCAAAAATCATGTTTTGAAGTCTCAAAAATTAAGGGATTAGCCTCCCCTCCTTGTGTTTGTATGCTAGTTTTAATTCCTCAATATTTTAGCTAGTTGTTGTAGTAGTTTTTGTCTTAATTCCAACACTTTTTTAGGACTGTTTTAGGACTATTTTTAATTGTTCATTGCATTTGAGCTTTGTATAACATGCTTGCAGTGTAACGGTCCTCATAGACTTGGTGGATTAGGCCTTAGCTACCAACTTATTTGAGTTGATAGTGTTCATTTCTTGCTTTCTATACTTGTGTTCATATCTAATCACCTCTGCAACCTCCCTCATTTCTTGGCTTTTTCTTTATTTTGAAAATTATTTCAAACTAATTTCTTGTTTAAGCGAGAGATTAAGGTTGTTGCGCTTAATGGTTTAATCCCTTTAGGGGTTCATTGCTAACGGCATGATATCTCTCTTATACCTAAAACAACTCTTGGTTTGGTACTTCTTTCCATTAGAGGACTTAATCTTCAACTTTTGGACTTAATGAACTAATGAATGGATGGTAATTAAAATGAAGTAATAAAATTGGGGCTAAAAGTGATGCAAGATAATAAAATCAACTTGGGTTCAATCGGACTTTAATTGAACCCTTTGAGTCTTGAGTCGTTTCCTACTTGTTAGTGATGTAACGGTTCAAGAGTCAATATCAACTACTTCTCTTGATCAATCCATGATAGGGAGGAGGTTATGTTGGTCTTTTGTTATGCATTTATTGAAATTATGTCCCTTGATTCATAAGTCATCATGCAATGAAATTGCGTCGATTGATGACTTGTGAATCAAGCCTACCCCTCCTTTGACCTTTTTAATGATAAGGAGAGGCATGGTGGACAAACATCCCCTAAGAATACTCTGGTTTGTGCTCTGTTTGTCCTTTGTTGCTGCAGGAAAGAACCAAAATCAGTGACCGGTAGGCCACTTTTTCTGGATGGCAACCCATTATTAGTCGCCTGTCGGCCATTACTTCTGCGCTACCGGCCACTTTTTCTAGCCAAGTAGTGTCCTTTTTCCAGAAGAGCAGAGTAGAGGTTGAGGTGGAAAAACAGTATAATTTTCTAATTGTGCAACAGAGGCATTCCGGTAGCAAAACAGAAAGCATTATCGGGTGGGAAATCCGCGTCCATGTATGAGCCTTCCCTAGCATTTCGAGGCCCGTTTAAATTATGTTGTAATATTAATATGTTGTGCTTAGAGTACTGGATTTGTAAATAATTAGTTAAATAGCTAGTGCTTAATTTATTTTATTTAGTTTGTAATAGTTAGTTAATTCGTAGTAATTAGCTAGGGCATTCATTCGAACCCTCTTGAGCGAGGGCAAAAATATAATAATCTATATGTCTTCCAACCCTACGTCTTTCTTCCTTTTATTTACTTTCTTATGATGGATAGCTTAGAACATCATGTTTATTTTAGCATATTCCATGTTTGCAACCATTTGTTTTGCATGCATCAAGGCTCAGTTCATCATTCTAATAAACATTGTCATTTATTGCTTCATTGAATACGTGTTTAAACCTCATGCTATCAAGTTGTTTCAAATGACATAACTAGTAGCCAATCTTATTAGTTGCATGTCGCATGTGTTGCATTAGTCATATCGCATTAGTTAGGAACATGCATTTTTCTAATTATTTTGCTTGGCTTGGCTTGGCTTGCCTTGGAGTACGAGGTGAGTTTTTATTTGCTTTAGCATGTTGCATGAATGTGATTGTTGCCATATCAAGCATGATTACCATGAGGCTAAGTGCTTAATTGATATACTTGCTTGAATACCTGTGGTGAAAGCTAATTGCTTGAATTAGAATAATTTGAGTAATGTGCATATGAGATCACTTTTTCAAGCGGTACATATTTGAAACAATTTTCAAAACAAACATGAATCAAAGTGTTCAAATTTTTGCAAATTAGTCTATACTTGTGTACAACACATAGTAGTGTTAGCCTAATAACCGGAATAAGAGCATAAAATGTAAATAAGAATCACATCATGATTAGTAGAGGCCGATTTTTGATCGGGCAAGTAGGGTGCTCAATTCATCACTTTCCCCTCTCATACCCAAATTCCCGAGTCGAGACACTTTGGTGATGACGGACAAGTGGCCTTTTATACGAGTCTCGAGTTTTCTAAATTTCTCAAAAATATTTAGGTGGCAACTTTGTATTTGGCAAAGCAGTTCATTTTTGACATTTGATTCAAAATCGATTTTCCAAAAGATTTGTCGGATTTGAACTCTTTTGTATTTATCTATTTTGCATTGCACTTGTGGAATCAAATTCAGAACCACGGGAGTCCGAACTATAGGGCTAATTGTATCCGAAAGGAGCACAAAAAGTCAAGCTACAGGTTTGAGTTTGATAGTGAGTTTGTCATTCAACATAAACAAATTAAGAAATTTCTTGTACAACTTTTCATAGGCTTGTTGAAGCTCTTCACCATCTACTTCATCACCACTCTTGGAGGATTCGTCTTCAAAGACAATATCAAGCAAGGGAAAATCTTCTTTTTGTTTCCCTTCTTCCTTAAGAAACTCCAATCGTGCAACAAGAGCATGAAAGTGAGAAGAGCCAAATGCTTGTGAAAATGACTCTATCCTTTCATGAAATTGCATTAGAGTAGCCCATGCATCTTTGGCATTCTCGTAATGAGAAATGCATTGTTGCTCTCCTTCAGAAAGTGCTTCCCAAATACTATTCATGACTCACATGTTATTATCCATGTATGCCTTTTCACTAGCACTCCACTCATCAATGGGCTTGATGACTTTCTAATTAGTAATAGGATGAATCACAAATGGTGCTTCAATATTTTCCTCAATTGTGCGCCAACCTTCCGAATCCCAAGATCTAAGGATCACCCCTATTCTACACTTTCAAAACAAATAGTTACGCCCATCAATGGTAGGAGCACGATGGGGACTAGCACCACGTGCAAACTCAACCAGGTTGGGAGTTGGTTAAGGAATGCTAGAATAGAACGCCATGAAGGTACGATCTCCATCTTCACCAGATTCGGTTTTATCAAATTCTTTCTCTGACCTATTCTCATTATCCCAAGTCATGGTGTAGACTTTCTTTCTTTTCTTCTTAGAAGGACATTCGAGAGTAATATGCCCAAACCCTTGGCATTCATAGCACTTGACTCCCTGACCTTTCATTATCTTCTTCTCGGGTTTTGGAACAATTTTGAGCCTATCATTACCTTTGTCCTTAGAACTAGTGTCATTGAAACTAGGCTTCTTTTTCTTTAAAATTCTTCTTTGAATTGTTTTGTAAACAAAGCCATCATTTCAGACTCTAGGTTATTCTCAACCTTCGGATTCTTTACAACACCATGAGCACTAGAAAAAGCTACAACTTTTTTTTTTTTTTGTTTTTTCTTAGAAATCAAATGTGCCTAATAAGTTTGCAAGTTCCCAACCAACTAATCGAGCTTGAGGTTCTCAACATCATGAGTCTCCTCTATAGCTGTCACTTTGATTGGAACCTATAGGGTAATGATCTCAAAATTTTTCCAACAACACAAGATTTAGGGATTTTCTTATTGAGAGTGAAACAAGAATTCGCGATGTCACTGAGTTTTGCATAAGAATCACCAAACGTTTCATCCTCACACATAAAAAGGATTTCAAAAGCAGAGTTTTGATCTCTTGACCAAAATAGTACCCTTGTGAATCATTTCAAGAATGCCACAAGTCTCTTTACCAACTTCACAAGTGCAAATACGTCGGAACTCTTCTAGGGTGACAGAGCAAAAGAGGGAATTGAGCACTTTATTGTTCAAACTTGATTTTTGATAATCATTTGTAGCTCATTTATCAATTAATTTGGGAATTATGGCATCTTCATTAGTCACACTTGGTTCACTCCACCCAAAGATGACAGAATGCCAAACTTTCTCATCAATAGATTTTAAAAATGCCATCATACGAGCTTGACAATATGAGTAGTTTGTTCCATTAAACAACAAAGGTCTATGAGTTGAGTTACCCTCGCAAATTGAATCCATTGTCATAAATCACAAAAAATCACACTCCTATAGCTTTGAAAAACAAACAATCAAAGAATAAGTAACTTGCTCTGATACTAATTGAAAAACCCTAAGTTATGTGATTCGTGATTCGAAATAGATTCAATTACTACAAATCCTAGAAAACACACAAAATATACATTCTAAATCATCTAGCACATACGAAACTGATTTAGCTTATTGTTTCACACTTGATAAATCAACACAAAAGATTTGACATGAAAAAATCACAACTGGAGCACCTCTAATTATGATTTTTAAAAATTTGAAAAAAAAAAAAACCATGGGCTAAAAGCCACTAAACGACCCACTATGAAGATAATAAAATTACACAAGAGTACAAGCAACTACCCAACGCTCACTCAAGAATTGACTTCCACTCCTTGTGCCTCTTCCATCAACATCTTCGTCTCTGAATTGATTAGCCCAGTGTCGAATCCACAACACCCAAATCAAATCCACGATGATGAGCCGCTTCAAACACCTTCAAAGCCTCCAAGCTCAAATCCTTCGGAATCAACCGATATACGCTCTTGAAAAGTATAATCATAACAAGCCCCTTGATATGTGCAATTCAATCCATGTGAGATGAAAAACTCACAAAATCATCAAAAGGAAACAATAGCAAAGCTCTCCAGAAGAATACTCAAAGTTTTTTAGGTCTCAAGTCTCAGATTTGGAAGTGGTAACCCTAAAATACGTAACTGAGGCAGGAAAGATAGCTCGAGCAGTGTGCCTAAAAGGCAGTGGAATAATAAGTGACTTCGCTCGAGCGGTAAAAATTTTGCTTGAGCGGAGAATGAATCCTTATATTAGCTCATAACAAGTCTGAATTACTAGATGGATCATTTCAATGCTCGAGCGCACAAAGCATTGCTTGAACGGTCCAAGAGAAATCCCAACTCCAATAAAAAACAACTCAATCTCAAAAAAAAAAACTCAAATGTGTTTGTTTGTGACATTGACAAAACAAGGGACCTAACAGTGACTTTGCTTTATAGAATAGGCACCCATTAAGGAAAAAAGGAGTAAAAGACAAAGAGAGAAAAAATGATGTTAATGAAGCCATCCAAAATTATCTCTATTTTCTACGTCAAATGTGATATTCAGGATAAAATACAAACACTACGCAAGATCTTCACATCACATGCCTTTTGCTTATAAAGAAAATGTATATTTATCACTTAAAATGAGGCTACTTTTTCCAATTGCAACTTCTAAGGAAAATAAACTTGTAAACCAGTTGGTGTGAGAATTTCATCATTCAAAAGATGCTAACATCTTTGCATAATTATATGAACAATTCAACAAAAAGAAAGTTTATGACAGTATGACGAAGTTCATGGACATCTCACGTCTTTAATTAATTTATAATTATTAGTATGATGTTTTGAAACTATAGAGTCATGTATCCACAAACCAAACCAAACCAAGCCGTAAGTCCCATCAAATGGGTTTAGCTACATGAATCTTTCTTCTCCACTCAACTCTATCAACGACCATTTGGTTAGTCAAATTAAGGAGATTTATATCTATATTTACTACAGTAGCCCACGTCAATCTAGATCTGCCCCTTCCCCTAACACTTTCATCTGCCATCACTGTATCGCATCTCTTCACTACTGTTTCTATTGGTCTCCGTTGTATATGACCAAACCATCTCAATCTATTATCTCTCAACTTATCTTCTACAGGTACTATTCCTACCCATTCACGAATATACTCATTCATAATTCTGTCTTTTCTAGTCTTGCCATAAATCCACCTTAGCATCATCGTCTCAGCAACATTCATCTTATCTGCATGTTGTTTCATAGTTGCCCAACATTACATCTGATAAAACATCGTTGGTCTAATAGTCGTTCTATAGAACTTTCCTTTTAGTCTAGTGGGTACTCGTTTATTGCATAGTATCCCAGACGCACTCCTCCATTTAAGGCATCCCACCTTAATTCTATGAACCATATCCACTCCAATCTCCCCAACTGTTGTGATATTCGAACTCAAATAATGAAAATGATCACTCTTAGGTACTTCTTGATTCTCAATCTTCGCTTTTACTCTACTTCCATTGTTATTGTTACTAAAATTACACTCAATGTACTCTATCTTAGTTCTGCTTAACCTAAATCCTTTAGAATCAAGTGCTTCTCTCAAAGTCTCTAACTTAGTGTTAACTCCTTCTCTAGTCTCATCCACTAACATGATATCATCTACAAAAAGCATACACCATGGCACATTATCTTGAATATTTCTCGTCAACTCATCCATAACTAAAGTAAAAAAATAAGGACTTAAGGTTGATTGTTGGTGTAACCCCACAATAATTGAAAATTCACTTGTCTCTCCAACCGACAATCTAATAGTGGTCACCATACCTTCGTACATGTCGTTAATCACATCAATGTAGCCTTTAGTCACCCATTTCTTCTCTAACACCCACTAGATTATATTCTATCATATGCTTTCTCAAGATCAATAAATACCATATGAATGTCTCTTTTCTTCCATGTTAATGAATTCCATGTTGATAAATACAAACTGATTTGTACATTCAACACAAACAGAAAAACCATATAATAACATCAATTAGTGATTGATCATTAACACATAATGAAAGCATTGCTTGTCAAGGTTTACAATAACAAATGTTTTTTAATAGGCATTTTTGTGTCATCATACAAGCACAAATGTCATCAACCATCTACTTCTGAAATTGTGACATCATTTAGTGAGCAAGGTTTTGAAATATCAAGTGTATTGGCATATTTCACATTTACAATTGTAGAAAAAGCAAGTTGCTTAGGAGGAGGTAAAACTATTATTTCATTGCTAAGCATAGACACAACATCTGAAATAGTTGGTTTATCTGCTGCATTTTCTTGAACGCACAAGAAACTAACTTGAATGTAGCACATAACCTCACTTGTTGAACATGTTTCAACAAATAAGTGATCTATTATCTCCAAGCCCCTTCCTTCTTTCCATAAATCCTATGACTAAAATGGTTCATCAACAATATTCTACAAGGTTACTTCTCCAAAACAATAAAAAATAAATATGCTCGAGTAAACCAAATTACAATTAAATTACAATTAGAGAGTGTTGATTTCGTGGAAACGACTTCAATTTTGATGCTTGTAAAATGGCTCTTGCCGAGATGGTTATTATTTGAAGTTTCCCTTTAGATTTGTGAAGAGAGATGGGTTTAAGAAATTTAATGATGTAATGCAAGCTAAATTCACATAAATCCCATCTCATCATACCACAATAAGAAGAGGTGGTTAACATATTCAAAAATGAAAGGAATAGGTTAAAAAAGGTCTTGAAGGGTCTTCCAATTTGTTTCACTATGGATACATGAACTTCTATTCAAAATTTGTTTTACATGTGTCTAATGGCTCACTTCATTGATAACAATTGGAAACTACAAAAAAGAATCATAAATTTTCAACAAGTTGAAGATAACAAGGGAACACTTTGGGTAAAAAATTGAGATGTGCTTGATTGAGTGAAACATAGATAGTGTCCTTACCTTGATGGTTGATAATATTAGTTCCAATAATCTTACCATTCAGTTCTTGAAAAGGAATACCAAATCTTAGAAGGGGACCATCTTGGAACATGGATTTTTGCATATGCGTTGTTGGGTACATATTACAAATCTTGTTGTGAGTAAGGCTTGAAAGAAATGGATGATTCTATTACAAATATTAGACTTGCAGTAAGGTATATGAGGTCTTCTTCTAATCGGCATGATGCTTTAAAGAAATGTGCGGCCAAACTAAAACTTGATTCAAATTCTCTTGAACGCCTTCATGTATCAACAAGGTGGAACTTCACATATTTAATGCTTAAGAGCACCAAAAAAATTTGAGAAGGCTTTCAATCATTTGTGGAATGATGGCTCCAATTTTGAAACTTATTTGAAGGATATTTATGGTGGGATAAGGAGAATTCCAAATGACGAGGATTGGAAGAAATGTAAGTTGTTCGTAAGATTTTAAAAACTTTTCTATCTTCTAATTAATAAATTTTCGGGGTCCCTATTTGTTACTTCTAATGCCTTTTATAGAGAAATGTTTGTTATTGAAAGCACAATTAATCAATTAATTTTGGAGAATGATGATATTTTGTATAGAATGGAAAAGAGCATGGGACAAAAGCTTAACAATTATTAGGGGGATGGGAATAAGATCAATATGTATTATATGTTGTCGTTATTCTTGATTCTATAAAAAAGATGACGTACTTGGAGTTTAGCTTCTCAATTTTGTTTCATAAAAATAAGAAGAAGGTGGATGAGATGGTGGGAAAAGGTTAAGACTTGTATGACTCGGTTGTTAAATCATTATGCCACACTTTATTCACCGAATAAGAAAGTTCCTAGTGTGAGTGATGTAATGGAGATGGTGATAAACGATGATGATCCACATTATCTCATTGAGTCCCAATTTAGTTCCTGTTTGAAAGTGCAATTCACTAGTGGAAGTAAGTCAGAATTGGTAAAATATTTGGGTGAGGTTGAATATTTTGCGGAAAAAAAAAAAAAAATTGAGATATTGGTATATTGCAAGGTTAATGCAATGAAGTATAAAGTCCTGTCGCAAATTACAAAGGATGTGTTGGCCATGCCCATCACCATAATTACTTTGAAATCAACTTTTAGTACCAGAGTATGCATTCTTGATCATTTTCCCCCTATCACAAGACTTCAATTTCCCCTTACAAAAGCCAAAGAAATAAAAACAAAAGTTAGAACTCTATTTTTGTTGTTTGCAAAATAATAAAATATAGACTACTTTCAACTAACTAAATTTACATTGTATACACCGCTAACAAAACTTCTCTGATGTCACTGTTACACCTAACCACCACTTACATGTGTTCAAACCCAAGTCCTCTTATTATATTCATAACTAACTACTTAACAACTTCACTATCTTTCAGCCTCTAATCTCTACTCAACTCCAGCTCCGTTTCATCCTTTTTCAAACCTTGTTTGCTTTCATGGACCATTATATTTATAGTCACAATGAAACGTGAACATGTGGCTCTTATTATGAGCCTAGAATACGCACTAGGTAAAATGTTTCACAACCAACTCGTATTATATTTTTCACATGCCTGAGAAAACAAAAATTCAATTTTTTTTATTTTTTTATTTTTTTTTTTTGAGGGGGTAAGTTGGATGGAGATGGAAGTCGAACCTATAATCTATTAGTGAGGTATACGAACTCTAGCTAATCGAATAACCCTAGTGGATAAAAACCAAGGCTCTGTTTGGAACGATTCTCAAAATCGTTTTCCACGCTTGAGTTCGCGCGGTGTTTGGATAGAGTTATGGAATTAATTTTCCACAACTCTGCAGAAAACTCTGTCAAACAGAGTGCGATTTTCAATTTTTTTTTCGAAATTTGGCCTAAGCGATCGTCCGGCCGGTTGACCGGCTGGTTAACCCGCCGGTTGACCGGAATAATGATTTTTTATTTTTATTTTTGGCAATTGATATGATAATTTTTATATATTTGAAAAAAATATTTTCTAAACTTTTTTAAAATTTTTTATGTGTTTTAAAATAATTTTGAGTTGTATGTTTGGTTATGAATTTTATATTTTTGTATCAAATATCAAATGCCACATCAACAATTCTCTACTCAATTCAAAACTATTTTCAAAACTTTTTACCAGACAAATTTTCCACACTCAAATCATAATTTCAAACCTCACAAACTCAAAATACAACTCATACTCTCAAATCATAATTACAAAGTTTTACCAAACGCAACCCAATATTCTCACTTCACTCAAACTTAGGTTGACGTAACCTTTGACACTATTCATATAAACTTTTGACTATAATTTTGGAAAATTATATTTTAGTGGGAAAAGCTAAAATGCATTTTTCTCTATAATTTCCAAGGCCCATTAATGTTGACCAGTAACTTCCGAAGCCCTTTCTAATGTTCTTCACTTTAGTTTGATTGCAACTAGTGTGCTTTACTAATAAGGTAGAGAGGATGTCTCAACTATGACAATTTATACTATAACAATGAAATATGAGCAACTAGTTCTTACCACACGCCGGTAACATGCATTTTGAGCATGCCCTACACTGGATAGACTTTCTATATGGGTCGTGAATTAGTAAAGTCTATATTTGGCAACAAATTAAAATCTTTTCCACAAGTCATTGGATTCCATTTTTATTCGAAGGACATACTAAGCGACTATGGAAATTTGAATGACCAAATATGAGTACAAATATTGAAGGCCCCTCAAAATAAAATTTTAATGTGATGATGAAGACCTGATGAAACAATGAGCAAATTAAACAACCTTGCCCTGTTTTTTATCCATAATTTGCAATTTGAACCACTAACTTAAAATTCTAGAAAAACTCTGCAGATGTTGTATTGGAGATGATAGTACAACACTAGGGATTATTTTTATGATTTAGATTTATGTGACTTTGCCTCAGATCAAAGACACCCCATTAAGGGGTAGAGGGGGGAAAAAAGAAAAAGAAAAGAATATGTCAATGAAGACATCCAAAATGGCCCTTTTTTTTTTTTTTTTTTTTTTTGTACTTCAAATACGATATTCAGGATAAAATATTAAAATATAAACACTACGTAAGATCTTCATAGCTCATGCCACTTTCTTATAACTCAAACCTATGAAACAAATGTATAATTATCACTTAACCGGAGGCTACTTTTCCAATTGCAACTTCTAAGGAAAATAAACTCGTCAACTAGTTGGTATGAGAAATTCCATCATATAAAAGATGTAAACATGTTTGCATAATCATACGAACAAATCAACACAAAGAAAGTTTATGACAATATGAGGAAGTTTGTGGAAATCTCATATCTTTAATTAATTTATAATTCCCAACATGATGTTTTGAACTATAGATTCATCTATCCAACAAACAAAAAGAGTCAAATTCCATGGTGATGAATCCAAACTAGTTTGTACAAATAGCACAAAAATAAAATAAAATAAAATAAAATAAATGGAAAACATATAATAATATCAATTAGTGGTTGGTCATTAAAACATAATGAAAACATTATTTGTCAAGGTTTACAATAAATTTGTTTAATAGGCAATTTTGTGTTATTCTACATGTACAAATGTCATCGACCCTCCACTTCTGAAATTGTAACATCATTTACTGAGCAAAGTTTTGGAATTTCAAGTGTATTGGCATGTTTCACACTCACAATTGTAGAAAAAGCAGGTTGCTTAGGAGAAGGTATTGCTATTATTTCATTGCTAAGCATAGACACAACATCTGAAATAGTTGGTCTATCTACAGCATTTTCTTGAACGCACAAGAAACTAACTTGAATGTAGCGCATAACCTCACTTGTTGGACATGTTTCAACAAATAAGTGATCTATTATCTCCAAGCCCCTTCCTTCTTTCCATAGATCCCATGCCTGAAATGGTTCATCAACAATATTCTACATGGTCACTTCTCCAGAACAATAAAAATTAAATATGCTCAAGTAGACCAAATTACAATTACTTACATATCCTAGCAAGTTCTGAGCACGATCTGGTTGATAGAAACTTGTGTTCTTCTTTCCACTAATAATCTCTAACATCATTATCCCAAAGCTAAAAACATCAGACTTCACAGAAAAGAGACCGTCCAAAGCATACTCGGGGGACATGTAACCACTGTTTTCATCATTCATGAAACTATATTGTTAGAAAAATCTAATGTTATTTTCATGTATGTGGAACAAATTTTCATTTGTACATATTTAAAAGAGATACCAAGCTTACTATGTTCCAACAATTCTGTTTGTGTTTGCTCGAGATTCATTGTCTCCAAAAATTCTTGCAGTACCAAAGTCAGATATTTTGGGGTTCATGTTATTATCCAATAAAATGTTGCTAGTTTTCAAATCTCTGTGAATGATTCTTACTCTAGAGTATTTGTGAAGGTATTGAAGTCCCTGAGCAATTCCCTCAATAATGCTAACACGAATTTTCCAATCTATCGAAGCTCGTCCAATTTCATCTGTTCCAAAATTTGCACTTGGTAAATAGGGAGACATCATCACATTGGCAATGAAGAAAGAGACCAAAAGAGCAATAGATTAGCTAAAGGTAACGAAGTAACAAACCAAAAAGAAATGTATCTAAACTTTTGTTTGGTAAGTATTCGTATATTAATATCCTCTCATCTCCTTGAGTGCAACAACCCAAAATTCTAACAAGATTACGATGTTGAAGTCTTGAGATCAATGTAACCTCATTCTTGAACTCATCCAATCCTTGCCCAGAGCTTCTAGAAAGTCTTTTCACAGCAATCTCTTGCCCATTAAAGAATTTACCCTGAAGTACACATATTTAGTGTGAGATATTTAAATTTGGGAAAAATTACACCCGTAGTTGCTATATTTTAACCCTTGTGTTATTTTGGTCCCTACACTTTCAATTGGCTCAATTTTGACCATTAATTTTAGATTTTGTTCTAATTTAGTCCAATTCATAATATCCTTAGTGTTTTCGAAGGAAAATTATCACTAAATTGGTTGAGATTAACTAACTAAGTTGAATAATTTTATAATTTTGCCCTTAAAAATATGACACGTGACACATATGTGCTTATTTTTCATAACAAAAAAAATGTTAAGAGTTATAATTAATTGGACCAAATTAAGACAAAATCATAAATTCAAAGCTACAATCGAGCCAATTGAAATACAGTGACTAAAATAACACAAGAGGTTAAGTATAGGGACTACCGTCGTAATTTGGCCTTAAATTTAAATAGAAATAAAATATGAAATACATATTAAAATATTCCTTTTGGACAAAAATAAATAGATTCAAACAACATAAAATGCATTATTCAATGGCAAAAGATTCTTGATGATCATCATCAAAAACCTTCAATTGTAATGTGGCATGTATGTGCATGAACGTCAAGTTTATTTGAGCATTAACTATCATAACATGTGTTGTTAAATGTATAGATTTCATGGCTAGAAAAAGAAATCATATGCTACCTTATAAACAGGCCCAAAACCACCTTGCCCAATCTTATTTGCATCAGAAAAATAATCTGTAGCAATTTCTATGCTAGAAAGAGAGAACAATGGTAACTCTTGATCCTTTTTCCCATTGTTGATTTTTTCCATAATTGTTGCTTCAGTTTTCATTTCAGACATGAATGACTGTGTTCCCAAGCTCGTCCTGTCTTCACTTCTATTATTTCCTGGTTAGTACAAAGGGAAAAATTTTACTTGGAAAGTAACACAGAAATTGTATAACTAGTCTTAAATGGTAAATGTATACGTACGTCTGGAATGGCGATTTCTCCACCACAAATAGGACAATGAGGAGACTAGAGTAAAAATCACCAGAGAAATTGCAGCACTAATAGTGAACCACAATCTCTTTTTCCTCGAATTAACTGGGGTAGTATTATTGTGATCGTTGGGGAACAAATTGTTTGGATTGTGAGGAGCCATATATGAAGGCGGAACAAGTGGACTAGCTGTGGTTCAAGGGAGATTAAAAAAAAAAGAACACTATTAAAGGGTGATCAATCAGTAAAATGCTCTTCTGATCAATAACAATAGATCTCGAATTGAAAAAAATAAATAAATAAAAAATGCAAGGATTACCTATATTTGCCTTGGAGATGTTTCGTATGTAAAAAATATATTCCGGAGAGTCAGAGTATTCACCCAAAAAAAATTGGCACCCAGACCCATCAGATAGTGCAGAAGCATAACCAGTACAAGCACAATCTTGTTTACATATCTCCTTGCAATCACTGATACCCTGGCTGACATTGTTAGTTATAATACTTGAATCCGTTGATCCGCTTTTCTTAATGAACACATCTCCAGCAGTACAGTTGGATGGATTAGGGGCTACACACCCGAAATTATTACTGTTTTCTAGTCCTTGGCTATCATAACAGTAATACGAAGCTAACGACCAACCATTGTCTTCTGTTTTAGATACGCGAATGTTCCCAGATGAGTCTATATCAATCCAAGATGGAAAATCGTTATCAACCCTGGTAAAAGTGAAATAGCTCTGGCTCTCATTCGAGAAATAGCTGAAATTGAATTCATCATAACCATTTGGAAAGTAGCTAAAGTTATACCCATTCCACATCCCACTGCGCCAGTAAAGAACTCCCCTTTGCCAGATCACAAGCTGCTTTGTGTTGTTTGGATCAACACCTAAAGTAAATGCCCCCAGAGTTGGAACTTGTTGACTGACTTGTGAAGTGAGAAAACGGTGTTGTGGCTGGCCTCTACTCGATTTAAACAACCCCAATTTCATGCCTGGTAGCCACGTATCAGATGGGTAATCAAAACTTTGCCACACGATGTGTTTTCCTGCTCTCAAAACTAAATTACCCGTGTCAAATAGAGTTGTACTTGTGTCATTGCTCGGAACAGCTTGTTCTTCAGCATTTATGGTGATGAAGGTGCCATTATAGTCGGTAAGCATCAGGTTCCCATCATGACTGATGTTTAAAGTTCCTCTTAACGGTTTGCCACGGTTGGCAACCCAAACCATCTTATCCTGACCTCCACCGTTGGTCCAGTCAGTGAAATTCATAATTTGAATTCCCAAGTAACGCAAGTTATTGGATGAGTCTGGGCTAAAGAACAGCAACCGAAAGCGCTTGTTTGAAGACTCCAAGAAATCCCAGGGTGATGCTATGGTACATTTAGATGTACCATACATTTAGTTATGAACTTATATGATTTTATGTCATAACTAATATCATATTAATCATAACTACTACCATATTGACTCATAACTTAGTTATATTCAATTATTTATTTTTACCATATTACCTCATAACCAAGTCATAACTAAATTATTTAAATAATTTAACTCTTAACCAGGCAACCGGTGTAGCCGGTTAGAAGGGAAACGAAAGTGAATCAGTCGTGTTTAGACCTCCTCTCCTCCCTCTTCTCTTCTCCTCCCTCTTGTTGGTGCTTTGATTTCAAAACCCTAACCAGATCTGAAACCCTAGTTTCTTCTTCTTCTTCTTCTTCTTCTGTAGTTATACGATGAGAACACTAAAAGGCTCTAAAGTTTCTTCCGATCCTCAACAATGGAACAAAGTTTTCAACTCTCTCGTACACATTTTAGAAACACAACAAATACAGCTCGAGTCTCTCTCAAGAGACAGAAAATTTCTTGAAGATCGGATTAAATTGCAGTACGATCGGTGGGTCTCTGATGTTAATCTGTTTCAGATCAAATCTCTCAGGTAAACCCCCAAATTATTCGGAATTTAATGTTTTGCTATTAATCAATTTAGGGTTTTGAGTTTTCTTTGTTTTAGGGTTTCTGACAATTAAAGAGGCTTTCTTTGAATTTATTATTCAGATGAAGACATATTTTGCAGTGCAAAAGATGGTGAGCAATGTTGAGGCAGCGAAGTCGGATCTGGAGGTGGGTCAGAAGCAGAGGGAAGGGTTTATGTACAAAATTAAGTTAGGTTAGTTTTTCTTCTTGTAAATGGGGGTTTGCTCTAATTAATATATATACCATTAATGCTTGTTTGGTATGTGTGAAAATTGAGATGAATGAACTGGAAAATTTGGGATTTAAGATTCTGGTTCCTCTCTCCAAAATGTGAAAGAAATGATATTAGTCTCTAAATTAGGTGTGAAAAAGAATAAAAATGATTGTGTTTTTTCACTATCATGCTTGGATGATCAAAGCATGTGAGAGAAGGATATAAGTGAGATTTTTTTTCTTTCTTTGTATTTTAATGTGCAATCTCCGTATTATAAATATTTTATAAGTAATTTTCTTGTTTCTCACCAAATTTTATCACTTTTGGTAATAAATGAAATGGGTAAACTAACATAGTTCTATTTCTTGTCATTTCTCACCTAATTTATAAACTAAACATGAGAGAAGAGTTACCTTCCTCATAATCTCTCACCAAATTGGCCTTTCCAAACGAAGTGTGAAAGTTGATTCTGAAACTTGGAAGTTAACATTAACAAAAAATTTTAAAAAAATTGAAAGTTTTACTAGGTAAGAGAAAAAACCTTGAACTTGTGTGCGCCCATGTATATGCCCTGGTTATTTACAGTGTGAAATTTACCGTGAATTTATTAATGACCGAGAGAGGTGATAGAGCTGCCAAATACACAATGCACTTAAGCTTCACATAAACACATAAAAAATTGATGTTTGTATGCACATGAATGCAAGGGCATCGAGGGACTAAGGAAACGGCAGTGCTTCTGAATTTTGAGAATATTAGTCAAACCTGATACATGTGGATGGAGTTCTTCCTGCATTTTCTTTTTCATCACTTCAAAGTGTTTGTGATATCACCATAAGGTCTTAGTATTTGTTTGTTTTATGTGGAAGCGTGAGATTGTGTGTTTTGATGAGGTTTGGATTGTAGGCAGTGCGTGGAGCCACCTACACTCCACCATTGCTAATCCTCTCGATTTTAGACCTCTTGCATCAGGTAAACACACACACACACACACTCTCTCTCTCTCTCTCTCTCTCTCTCTCTCTCTCTCGTTCCCCTAATTTCAAACCCTAACTATAATTTTCAACTTTTCAGATCTTTGCCTCTCAAGAGTTTCTTCACCTTGAATTTGCTAAACCTGTAGTTTTTGCCTCCTGTAATTAATTTGATTGACATGGATTGAAGAAAACCCCTTTTTCTTATACAATTGAAATATGAAACCTAGGTAACAAAACTCCTGTAATTAGTTTTTGCCTCCTGTAATTAACCTGTAGTCTCTTTCAACCTCTTGGCCTCTAACCTAGGTAATAAATTCCCACCTGAACAATTTGATCTCTTGTTCTTGAACTTCACAACGATTTCAATTCATTTAGGGCTTCACATGTTTATTAAATCAATATTAGTGTTGTTGGAGATATGGGTTTTATTAGATTCGTATCAATTTTGATTGGATTTGATTGGATTCGTATCAAGCTATTACAATTCAAGTATTAATGCACCAAACCAATTGATGGTTTGAAAACACCTATATGGTTCCTGGAATTGTATAATGCATACATACTAATAAAATTTTTTGAAAGAAGTTTATGCATTGGTTCTAGATGTGTTGAAAGGGTACAGTATAATGGTTCATGATTACGAATGGGTGTGACTCTCTTTTTTATTTTATTTCAATATCTGCATACCATTGGGAGTTTCATAATTCTCTGCAGATGTACTGTCTGTCTGCCTAAAGTACTGAACTTTTATTCTCATGTGTATTATAGGGGCTTTTTGGTAGATAAAAAGAGGGGGTTTAATTGTTAGGGGCTATGTTAATATATTTAAAGCTCTTCTATGCAATGTGACTCAGCACGTGCACCTGCGCCTGCTGATTGATTGATAAAAAGAGGGGGTTTAATTGTTAAACTTTTGGGGAAATGTGTGGAGTGGATTTTTGGCTGTTGGACCAGGTAAAAAGAGGGGTTTAATTGTTAGTGGATTTTTGGATTGAGGAAAAAAGAAAAAAACAGATCGGGCACAATATACTCCGATCAACTTTGATCAAGCAACATTGAAAAAGTGAAGCCATTGTCAATTGAGAGAGAGGCGAGGAGTTTTGCGAGAGAGAGAGAGGAAGGAGTTTCTCAGTGCAAAAAGGCATCATTGATTGAAGAAGAAGCCATTGTTGCTTCTTTTTTTTTTAATCAATCCATTTAGTAGGCTGCTGCGGTCACATGGGGCAGATGGCAAAGATCATTAGGCCCAAAGTATTTGATTTTATTTTAGAGAAGACACATAATGGGCTTGCCCACACTTTATCACTGTGTTTGGGCCTCAATAATTCTATAACGAAAATATATAGTGGGTTTGCTTTGGGAGTTCTTCATATTACCAAACTCTAATTCAACCAGTTTCACATAGTCCAAACCAAAATTCCGCAGTAATATAACAAAAAAAATCAGATTCAGCACCCAAAAAAATACAGGATGAAGAAGGAGAAAAAAAAAATCATAATAGGAAGAGACACCTGTTAACGTTTTTAATACTTTTTGTTGTATCCACGTACCCATATCTAATTTTTTGATAAATTTTAGCCAAGTCCACGTATCCTTTATTTAGAGATTTGATGTGTCCGACCCCGAGATACATATCAGTCAACTTTTCACTAGCTGAGCAAGGTGGTTTTTGATGAACTGCAAACCATGTGAATGTGAATTTCAATCAACACTTAAACTGTTATTCTGGTTGAAGGATTCCTTGGAAAAGGTCCAATGAGGTGCTTGTTTTGCTGGCTTTCAAGAGGGTAGCCTGGTTATTGAAAAGGTCTAATTAGGTGCTTGTTTTGCTGGGTAGCCTGGTTATTGTGCCAGTGCTTAGGTAATTTTTTAATGAGAGTAATACTATTGGTTTTGATAAGATGATACTGCATTCTTGTAGGAGGTTCAAATTTTCTTAGACATGTCCAGGGACAGATTAAGTTAAGTCCAAACAATTTCTATTTTCCAAGTGTATGCAAGGAACACCACCTGTTTGTTGGCCTTGTGAGCAGTCCATGGAAACATGGTAATTGAATTGCTGATTTAAAATTATTGATTATAATGCATGGGCATGAACTAGACCTTTGTAAATTCAAAAGTTTGGACTTTTGCAATGTTAAAATTTGGAATCATATAAGGACCAACTGGATCAGTTTACTCCATTAAGTGAATGCAAGAGATCTTGTATTACTTTTGGATTTCCTTGGATGGGTTGGGCAAATGAGGCCCTCCCCTTCTATAGGTTTACAAAGAATATCCCAGAACCCAGAGGATTAAGAGTATTGTAGATACTACTCCCACCTCATCTAATAGACTATTCTAGAATGTACATGAATACTATCTACATGTTTAGAATTAAGTACAGGTCTTTATATCTGTCTGCAAGACTTTAGGGGACTCTAGAAAGTTCCATTAACCTCTAGAGCCTTCAAGTGCCTTCTAGAGCCTTCTGGTGAGGGATGGCCTCCCAAATTGCAAGGCTGTGATACTAGGGCTGTTCTTTTGTGTCTTTGACAGTTATGACTTCTAATAGTAACAATAGTTATCTTGTTCATTATTTACTATTGAAAGTTTATAGATGTTATGTTAAATCTAATGCTTTTCTAACCAATCTTGTTGTTTGGTCAGATCCAATTGAGGCTCGCATGAAAGCATTTTTTGGTAGAGCTTTATCCACCACTCTTGCAAATATAACCTTTGACACCATGGAAAATGTTGATGAACTTGAGGTATGGTTGCCCTGAGTTGTTTTCTTCCTCTGCATTTCTTTTCAACATATCAAAACATAATTGCAACCTCTTGTTAGATTTTCAACGAAATAGTCACTTGTAAGTCATAATATAATACACATTTCAGTTGCCTCATCCTATTTGTGCACTCATCTCCATTGGGTTAAGAATTATTCTCTCTATCCCATATTTGTTTTCCACTATGGAAGTCCAAGTTTTTAAGGAGACAACAATTTAATGCATCACTCAAATTGTAAAGCATTAATTTTCTAAACTATCCCTATATCACATGCTAGTAGATCCATTCACACTCATCTTAAAGGGATAATTTTATAAAAACATAAGATTATGTACCTTGACCCCCCTTTTTTTGGATAAGTAATTAAAGTACCATAACTGTTCAAATGGACAACTGTTTTGGGACATTGTAAAATGTAAAGGTGGACAAAAATGCAACTTAAAAGTGTATTATACACACCCTTTCATTTTCACGACACTATTTTTGCTCTACATGCAATTTGTTAGTAACTTACTTCAGAGTTTCTTTTCCATTTATTTTGTTGTTCTGTCATGCTGGCCTATTCTTTACCCTCTATGTGTTGAACCATTAAGAGATTTTTACTTAGTTGATGTTTTTCGAAATCGATCATATCTAGCTCTGTAAAATTTTCCTTGCCATTTTGATTCACCTCCATAAGATTTAACAAGGAATTCCCACAATCCTCATGATAGGTGTATCCTTCTCGTATTCCAGACCTTTTGTCTGAGAGCCCGTTGATTGTATCAGGCAGATACAAGGGAGATTTTCCTGAGACTCTCAAAGCTAGAGGGATTCTTGCAGATATGAGCAATTTTGTTGTAGATCTGAAGGTACAAAAGGCAAAGGACATACCTATTGACAAGGTAAGGTTCTGACTAATGAGATTATTATTTTTGTGTTACTCAATCTTCTTTTGTGTTTTAGTTTATTTTATTGTGTTATTTTTCTTTGAACCTCAATATAATTGATAACTTCGTTTCTGGTAAACTAGATACTGTAGAAATTAGTATATAGCTTGGTGGCTGTGGCTTTATTTTTATGTCCCAGTACAATAAGTTATAATACCTGCTTTTGATTATATGCTAACCCAATCATGTTGATCAATTTTGGAGCCTTCATTTGTTGGATTTCACTTGTATATTTGATTTGGTAATGGTTTAATTACATATCCCATTCAATCCTAATTGATTAGTTCACCAATCTGGCAGGAATAATCTCTCATCGTATTGCAGCAGGGTCGTTGGACATATTAGCAGGTCTATTCCATCTTATCATTTGTCTGCTCCAAGTGTTTTTGCCAATTAAGTTACTGTTTAGCTTTTTGGGTTCATTAATACTATTAGTTAGGTTGGGTGTTGGAACTGGCTAGTTCCTAGAGTTGTCCACTTTTGTCTTGTCTGCTCTGCTATATTGTTCTATTGGGCTCTTTTTGTAGCTGTTATTCTTAGGTGAAAACCCATTCAGTGCTAAATCACAAAACATGTGGACATATATGATGTTGCATCATTTATGTGCTAATTGGTGTTGCTCTATGTGACAGGTTCTTGCAAAGCAAGAGATCGATCTGCTCACAGACCAGGCATAGTTCTCAGAGAATAAAGAGCTTGAGGAGAAGGTTCGTTATTTGATGCTATACCAATTCTTTTTGTAATCACAAAATACGGAGCGTTGTTATAGAATTTTTTATGAAATGCCTACCTAGTTCTTTTCCGGTCATTCAAGTGGCGGTGTTGAGTAATGAAATGATTATATATAGGATTATGATCACCTATTGATCCATGTCTAGTCCTACCTCATGTTACTTGTTATTTAATGCACTGGAAGTCTCCTTGTGTCCCACTAGGTTTGTGTTCTTAAATCTGAGGTCAATTGCTTAAGCTATTATCCTTTGATTTGCAGATAGCAAGAATGAGCGTAAAATATGGTATTGTGTCGGAGTATACCTGTATGATCTTGCTTGAGACAGAGAGAGGGAAGAATGACACAGAATCAACTGGAGCACTGGAGGTATGCATTTATCTATGACCTTAGAAAGATATCTCTACTCAACTATAATCAAAATTGTGGGGGGTTATCCCTTGGGGGTGGGGGAAACACAAGTATTTCACTAAGATATTTTCAATCTATGAAGCACGGACACTTCAAATTAGTCACCATAATCATGTCCGACACTTGCTGCACACCTATGTGCTTCGGACATGCTGGGACACATGTCAAACACGCTGCATGTTTCAATTTATTTTTCTGTTCAATAACACAAATTTTGTTATTTTTGATATAATAAAGTAGGAAAGATGAAGTTGAGGCATTTTGCATATGTGAAATTATATTGACTTGTTAAACTTAAGATTTTGATCTTTTTTTTTTTTTTATAGGGGTGTGGAAGTTCAAAGAGAAAACTAGTTGATGTCAATCCTGTTTCAGAGACTCCAAAATTGTTCACGTCTGCATTCAAAGTTCCTAAATTAAAGAATTCATCTTGTCTTGTAATTTGACCTCTGTGACAATTTTTTCCTACCTTCTATTTAAATAGGAAGCTATAGATATATGTATATGTTTGTTAGGTTTAACTTGGTTCTGATACGGATGAGTTTGAAATGGATCACTTGGCTTTGGGCATAATTGTTCAGTGTATCCTTCTTCATTTTAGTGTAATTTGTGTAATTGATTAGGCTTTGTAATAAAATGTAACTTGTGTAATTGATTCAGCTTTGAATCTGTGAACTTCTTCACTGCTGATGCACTTGGGTATTGAATGATCTTCTAACTTCCATATCGCTTGACAAAATGAACTTCAATGGCTTTCCATCTTCCTTTTGTTTGAATGGTCAGCCTGTTGAAATTATTAAGGCATTCTAAGCAAACTTCTCAATAGTTGTTAAATGTTACGTAAGCCTTACAAGAAAAATCACCATGTATTCCTTCTTATGACATCAGTGGCATCCAAAATTTGAAAAAAAAAAAAAAAAAATGGCACGTGAATTTGACAACGTTAAAATAAAATAATAAAATATGAGGATAAATTATAAATACATCTTGAAATTTGCTTTAAAATATGAATTATCTATTGTAATTTTGAAAATTACAAACATTCTTTTATCAAAAAATTTTATTTAATAAAATTAATCGAAAAAATAAAATTTCTAACTAATCTCTTATATAATAATAAAATTACTTGAATCTTAAATTGAAATATATTTCTAATGTCATTAAAAATTGTTAATTGATTTTATAATTTATTAATAAAACGACTTAAAAATTGTTAATTAATTTTATAATTTATTAATAAGGCATTCTAAGCCTGTTGAAATACCGTCGCTAATATTTCTAATGCCGTCACAAAAACTTTTTACGACGGCAAAATAACTTTTGCGACAGTAAAGAAAAGGGGGTGGGGATTTTTAGTAAAATCAATAAAATTAATAAAATTTAGTAAATAATAAAATTTTGTTGCTGTTGTTTTTTTTTTCTTTGTTGGTGTTTTGCTTTTGTTTTGGTTATTATTATTATTATTTTTGTCCATTATTAGTTGCTCACAAACAGTGTAAGAAATTAATAATTAAATATGACATCAGATTTTATAATTTTAATTTTTAGACTGTTTGATTCATAAATTTGACAAGATTTTCTTTTTCCAATCCATCTCCAAACTAATGAATCAGACAGACTTAGGGTTCGTTTAGTTTGATTTTCTGAAAAAATTTTGGAAAATTTTCTCTACAAATAAGTTTTTAAAAGTAATCAAACCAAACAAATTTTTTCAAAAAAATTTTCCAAAACTTGTAAACCAAACAAGTTTTCCTAACAAATCTCTCTCTCACACATATCAAATCAATCACTTTTTTCAAAACTCTCTCTCAAAATCATTTTCCAAAACATCTTTTGAAAAAAATCAAACCAAACATGTTTTCGTACTCTTTATCTCTAAAACACATCTCTCAAACATAAACCAAACATACCCTTAGTCTCTCATAAAAGAAGCGTGAGAAATTGCAAATGAAGTATGAAAATTTGTTTTTAACTGTATAAGTTGCATGGTCAATGAAAATCTAAAATTGAAAAGTAGCATTTGGACAATCCTTGAAACAGAAAATATGGTCCAAATTCTGATGATGTAAAAAACAAACCAAAACGAAGAGCATGATGTAATACACATCAACACATTACAACACAGATAACTCTTGATCTTATTAGCAATTCCACATACCCTGACCTCAAAACACAAAAACAAAACATAAATCCACATCCCCGTGCGGATACATTTGAGCTTTAGATTAGAGATATTGATTATAGGGCATCAAGCCACTTATTTGAGTTATGAACAGCTGCTGCATGTTCACTGCTGAGCCTGCAAGTGAAGATATATATATTGAAGTGTTAGCAGTTTTATTTGATTTTTTTAATTTTTTTTTTCACTATCAAAGCATATCCGAGTGCCATTGGATATTTAAAGGCATGAGGGGATTACCAGAAAACGTTTCTTGTAGAATTCAACAAGCACTTTGGGTTCACATTTTGTCTGTGGATAAGCGTCGATCTTGTTCAGCTCCTGCACATAGATCCGATAATAAGAGATACCATCATTCAAGACATATACAAGAATGAGTTTAGTTCATTAACTCACTTCAATCCATGCTGCTAGTTTTGGTCTTCCTGATGTGATGTCATACTTCAAGGCATCTTCAAAGAAGATTTGAAACCTTTCAATGAACGGAGCATAGGCAATGTCCACCTGTAGATCACAAAACTTTACTCATGAATTAGAGGAGGATTTCAAATTAGCCACATGACTGTATCAGTATGCTTGTTTTTTAAAACAATTAGTTAAACATATGCTCTCTAAAAATATCATCCACGTCCCATGAAGAGATGAATGCTTGAGAGAACTGAGGATAACCGACAGATCATGGACAAGGGATACCAGACTGAATTGACCAAAGAGAAATATGAGACAAAATCCACAAGCTAAATAATAGAAATGCATAAGTACATATTTTCAACTACTTTTAAAATATTCCGCATGAAGGCACCATATATTAAACTACTATGAGATAATTTTAAAAACACAACCATTGCTATTAATTGCTTTAAACCTCCCAGCTTGGGATATTTTGTATGTCACAATCACAGTCACACCATGCCCAAAAGGAAAGTAACTTGAACAATTCCTAGAAGATTCTATATAATTACACAGATAGATTAGAAGATAAACTTTCAGTTTTATTTTTAACAAGGATGGTAGTCTCAAGTCCCAATTGATATTCCCTTTTGCAATCATAACAGCAGGAAAACAAATCTAATAAATTGTAATGAAACAAATCCCAAAAGCATACCAAACTATAATGTTATTTCTTCACCTTAAGTAGCAAAGGTTCTCTTTGACATCCCTAACAATCTCAAAGTCAGCGGTGCTATTCATTGCATACCTTTAGAAATGAAAGTTTGGTATTCCAATCAAAGTACAAGTAATTTTTCTGTGAAAGGTTCGCCCATTTTAGCATCTTTCAAATATAATACACTACATATATATTGAGAATAACTGATGTTGACCCTTACCCTCTCGTTGAAGCAAATCAACGAGATAAGAAGTTATATGCCTGCCAGCAACATTTATCCATTTTGTGAGATGAGCGAATGAGTAGCCATCAACAATTGGAACCTAGAGAGAAGATTTAGCCATCAACAACTGGGACCTGGAGAGATTTAGCCAACTTAACAATGGAACTATTAATCAAAACACATGAAATAATGGAACACAACCAACCCAGTTGATACAGAAAACAGCTCGATGGATGCTAGTACACAGCAAACCTGAATTGCTTACAAACTTCATGAATTAGCTTATTCTTTATTTATTTATTTATTTATTTATTTTTCCCTCTTTGATAAGTATAAGGAAATATCATTAAAGAGGCACCAAAGGGGTTTTGCCCTTATACAAAATAAAACTTTTATCAACTATACATCAAAGCTATTCAGAATTGTCTACAAAATCTAAAAATTAGTCCAATCACAAAAAATGAACTTCATATTCCAAACATGGATATGATAAAAGAGGAGATTCTACCAGCCTCCTTTGGCAGAACAGTTAAGCTCAAGGTCTTTCCAAGAGTTAGTTGTTTTGCTTCTTTTAGCTTTTCCTTGCGCCATCTTTCAACAGCTTCTGTCATAGACAACAATATCAAGAGGATATCAGGAAAAATAAGGAGCTAATATCATAGACAACAAAAAGATTGTGAGATATATGACTACATAATGGCTAAACCCCAAGTTAGTCCTTCCTAATGGCTTCAAGGAACAAAAAAGTTAAAGAAATTCTCTAAACCCCAAGTTAGTCCTTCCTAATGGCTTCAAAAAAAAAAAAAAAAAAAATCAAAATCAAGAATTTCAAAACCATGTTAAAAATAAAATAAAACAAAAAAAAAATCTAGTAAAAATTTCCTTACATTGCACTCGTGGTCTCCATTTTGTTTACTATTTATCTAAACAAAGCTTAAATTTTCATATTGTTACTGCACATCCATCAGTACTCACGCAAGTTCAAAATTGCTACATTTTTGTTAAAAACTAATATAGCTTGTAGGGCCCAGAAATACCTTGATAGAGAGTGAATCAACCAATTGATTCCCTCAAACTTGTAGAAATCTGCAAAAAATTTGAAGAAGATGAAGAATCAACCCATCGATTTCATGATGTATATATATGTATGTATATATATATATATGTGTGTGTGTGTGTGTGTGTGTGATTTAAGTGAGAATATTAATAGTTATTTTTACAATCTTATAAGTAAATTATCATATGTTTAAATTTGTCCTTAAAAGATTATTTTTAGCGACCAAATTTAGTTAGTCTCTAAAAGACTAATTTCTTGTAGTGACACTCCCTTCCCTTTACAATATCTCATTTGAATTCTTAAAAACTTTTATGCTCTATTACAAGCAGAATAGTCATTTTATAAGAGGTTAATATACAATAAGTTTTTCAACAGCATTGGGTTGGTGGTTTGAAGGGTTGATGGGTTGTCTCTCGGAAATATCTTCAAACACTTGACATGCAGAATTCTTGTCTGTTTCCTGTCACAAACAAGAGGGGAAATCCTAACAAAATAAAAAGATTAGACAAATGTTTCAATCAAATAAAAAGTGAAATGATTGAATCTACCTACCATATGGAGAATTACTACCAAAAAAATCATATAACACAGTAAATAAATAAACATTTAAGGTGCAAAACCCTTTGTAGTTGTAGGAAATATGTAGAAAAATGAAAGCCATTACATTGAAGTTCAATGAAGTAAATAAATAAACATTTAAGGTGCAAAACTACAAAGAAGAAGGCATGAACTTCATAGATATTATAGATTGCATTACATAATGAAAAAATTGGAAAAACAAAAAAAAAAAAAACATAAAATTGATTTGGACAAGGCTAGAGAACACTTGTATATTTCAAACCCATTTCAAAACTTGAATCCCATTTAGACTACTGAAACTTATATAAAAAAAAAGACAAATCTTAAAGTTTCTAGATTCACATCCATAAGCATGGTGTCTTCACTACCTAAGAATTTTATATATAAAAAAAAATCAAAACCCCCCACCCAGAAATCGTTGAATCAAATGCCCTAATTCAAAACCCACCACCAAAATCGTTGAATTGAAATTCAAATAGTTTAATCAAATGCCCTAATTTAAGAAGAGAAGGGTTTAAGAAATAAAAGAAACAAATTCTAGGTTTAGAACCTCACCAAAATTGCAGGTCTTTCCCAAGCCAATGAGTTTCGAAGGGTTGTAAGGGAAATGAAAAGCACCACCGTCTATGGCGAAGAGGGTGGGTCTCTATTGGGGAAGAGGATCCGAATTTAGGGAAGAGGAGGAGATGCAGAGGTCGTGCCCATGAGGTGTTTATCAGTCCGTGCCGATCGTCGCTAGCCACCACTATCGCCGCTCGTCGTCGCCTCCGTGAGAGAGAGAGAGAGAGAGAGAGACAGTGTTGTTTCGAAAGTTAGGGCTACAAACTTGAAAGGAAATGGAAAAAAAATGGGGGAAAGACAGGGAAAAAACAGGGGGGAAATTGAGGTTTTTGTTAGGTTTAGATTTTTGGAATATTTTTAATATTCTTAATATTTAATTTTTTAAATATTTTAAATATTTTAATTTTTTAAATACTTTTAATATTTTTAATGATTATATAGGCCTAAAAAATTAATTGATAAAAAAATTAATTGATAGAAAATAATTGACATAGAAGTTGTTTGAAAAAAAAAATGATTTGAAAAAAAAATATTCAAAAAAATTACTTAAAAACAATTAATTAAAAAAAACAATTTTTTATTTGAGTATTTTAAAAATAGTTTGGTTATGACTGTTGATCAAAAATACGGATATCGAGTTATGAGTTGTGTGTTTGATTATCAATTATATGTTGAATTAAGTTTTGAAAACTCATCACCAAGCAAATTTTTTTATTTCACATGTCAAATCAAACTTTCAAAACTCAATTCCATGTACAATTCAAAACTCAATTCAACACTCTATTAAAAAACCATAACCAAACAAATTTTTTGTAGTAGAGGAAAAGGAGCGACAGTAGTGGTGAAAGTGGTGGATAAGAGGTATGGTGGTGGTGGTGGTGGTGATGGCGAAGGAGATTAGTGATGAAGTTGTGGTAGTGGCATGGAAGATGGAGTGGCGGCGGTGGATGAGAGGTAATAGTAGTAGTAGTGGTGGTGGTAGTGGAGTGGTGGCAATGGTAGTAGTCATGGTAGTCGTAGAGGTGAAGTGGCGACAGTGGAAGTAGTGGTGGTGGTGGAATGACGTTTGCAGTAGTGGTGAAGGTGGTAGAGGAGATGGGTGGTAAGAGAGATATGAATGAGAGACAGATAAAGGAAAGAGAGAGAGACAGAGTGATGAGCAAGAGAGAGACAAAGTGGTCGCTAAAAGTGCATTTTCTTGTAGTTAATCGATAAATCGAGAGGGAGCTCAGTAAATAGAGAAGACGAGAGAGAGAGAATGAGCAATGCAAACATAGTGGGAGAGAGAGGGAGAAAAAGAGAAAGAGATAGAGATAGAGATAGAGAGTGAGAGGAAAAAACAGAGAGAAGAGAAATGGATGAGAGAGCAGAAAGAGTTAGAGAAGAGAGATAAGCGAAAGAGACAATGAGAAAGATAGAGAGACAGAGAGAAAGATAGTGAGATGAACGAGAGAGATAGAGAGAAAAGAGATGGGCGAGAGATGCCTATAACAAAATCAGTCATGCATTATTTTCCATCTCTTCCCTTAACAAAATTCTTTCTTCAAGAAAAAAAAGAAGTGTGCATACAAAATATAAACTTCCATACAGCAAAAAAAATATCCATCAACCATCATTTAAGAGTATTTATACAAAATACTAACAGATTTAAGTCCTCAAAAAGTTAAATATATATATATATATATATTAGTTTAGCTCCCAATATCACCCGCTCGATCATATCAACTATTACCCACAGCAACACCTGCAAAAGCAAATTATATTGTCGTTAAGGTTTGTTAACTTCAAATCTACGATTCAAATCATAACAAATTGAATTTTGATATATTGGTCATTACACACTCTTTTGTCATTTTTTGTTCGTAAATTATTTATTTTCATAATCAAGTTGTACACATCATAATTACTTATGACATATCAATGTTCTAGCTAAAATCTATCTTCGCATATCAAGAAATTAGAATTAAGCAGCCACACATAAAATTTGCAAAGCAAATGTAAGCAAAATGAACATAATTTGAACTAAAAAGATGCCATAAAGTAATCACCTAGAGGCGTTTTCATCGATGAGCTGAATTTTGATTTTGGCGACTTGTGCATCATGCTTCATAAGTCATTAACATCCTTGCTCAGCTGCTTTGGAGCGTATCCACCGATGACAAAAGTCTCTTCACAGGGTGGGTCTTAGAAACTATAAATTGGCGTAAACATAATAGACAAAATTTTAGAAACTATAAAGCAGTGTTTGGTAGCGAGTGGGTGGTAGTAATGGTGGTGGCAGGTGGTGGGTGGTGGTGGCAGGTGGGTGGCGGATGGTGAGTGGTAACGGGTGGGTGATGGTGGCGGGTGGTGGGCGGTAGCGAGTGGGTCATGGCAGTAGTGGTGGTAGTGGTGGTGAGTAGTGGGTGGTGGTGGCAAGTGGGTGGCAAATGGCGGGTGGTGGTTGGTGGTGGCAGATGAGTGGTGATGGTGGGTGGGTGGGTGACGGTGGCGGGTGGTGGGTGGTAGTGAGTGGGTGGTGGTAGTGGTGGTGGCAGGTGGGTGGCGGGGGGGGGTGGTAGTGGGTGCGGGTAGTGGGTGGGTAGGTAGTAGGTGGCTGGTGGTGGTAGGTAGTTGGTGGTGTCAGGTGGTGGCAGGTGGGTGATGACTGGTGGTGGCAAGTAGGTGGGTGGTGGTGTGGCAGGCGGTAGATGGTAGTGTGGCGGTGGGTGGTGGCGGGTCATGGCGGTGGGTGGTGGTGAGGGTGGGTGGTGGTGGTGAGTGGGTGGCGGTGGGTGGTGGTGGTGGGTGATAGTAGTGGGTGGTGGGTGGTGAGTGGTGGTGGTAGGGGGTGGTGGCGGAAGACGGTGGTGGAAAATGGTGGCGGGTGGTGGGTGGTAGCGAGTGGGTGGTGGTAGTGGTGGTGGCAGGTGGGTGGCGGGTGGGGTTGGTAGTGTATGGTGGTAGTGGGTGGGTGGGTGTGGTGGTGGTGGTGGTAGGTGGTGGTGGTGTCGGTGGTGGCGGTGGGTGATGAGTGGTGGTGGCAAGTGGTGGTGGTGGTGTGGTGAGGCGGTAGATGGTAGTGTGCAGGCGGTGGGTGGTGGCGGGTGCATGGCAAGTGGGTGGTGGTGGTGGTGGTGGTGAGGGATGGGTGGTGATGGTGAGTGGGTGGCAGGTGGGTGGTGGCTGGTGGGTGATGGTAGCGGGTGGTGGGTGGTGGTGGCAGGTGGGTGGTGAGTGGTGGTAGTAGGGGGTGGTAGGGGGTGGTGGCGGAAGACGGTGGTGGAAAATGGTGGCGGGTGGTGGTTAGTGTTGGGTGGTAAAAACAAAAAAAAAAAACTCAAAACTCAAAACAGAAACATATTTTTTATGTTTTCATTTTTTGGACAAATTTATAAACTGAGACCACTGATTTATAAATCAAAAATTTTACTAAACAAGTTTTTATTTGAGTTTTTAAAATTTTTATAAATATAAACAGAAAACTGAAAACGTAAGTGTTACCAAACGACACCTTATAAACCAAAAAAAATTATCAAACAAGTTTTTATGACAGTTTTTAAAATTTTTATAAATATAAACTGAAAACTAAAAACGGAATAGTTACCAAACAGACCATAATATTGTAATCAAGTCACAAAGTTATGAGTAAAGTGGTGTGATTATGAGGCAAAGAATGTTGATTATGAGATATGTGATTAGTGGTTATGAGTAAAGTGGTGTGGTTATGAGCCAAATAATGTTGGTTATGAGATATGTGATTAGTGGTTATAAGTAAAGTGGTATGGTTATGAGCCAAAGAGTATTGATTATGAATATATGACTAATGGTTATGAGATATGTGATGTTAATTATGATCAAAGTGGTGTGACTATGAGCCAAAGGGTGTTATGAGATATGTGATTAGTAGTTATGATATATGTGATGTTAGTTATGAGCCAAATAGTGTTGGTTATGAGATATGTGAGTAATGGTTATGAGATATATGATTGTTGATTATGAGATATGTGATTTTGGTTATGAGCAAAGTGATGTAGTTATGAGTCAAAGGGTGTTTGGTTATGAGATATGTGGTTATTAGTTATAAGATATGTGATATTGGTTATGATCAAAGTGATGTGGTTATGAGCAAAAGGGTGTTGATTATGAGATATGTAATGTTGGTTATGAGTCAAAGGGGGATTGGTTATAAGATGTGGTTATGAGCTATGGGGATTAGTTATAAGATATGGTTATGAGCTATATGAGTGGTAGTTATGAGATATGTGATTAATAGTTATGAGATATGTGATAGTGGTTATGATCAGTGGTGTGATTATGAGCTAAAGGATATTGGTTATGAGATGTAGTTATGAGATATGTGATTGTAGTTATGAGCCAAAAGTGTTGGTTATGAGATATGTGGGTAATGGTTATGAGATATATGATTGTGGATTATGAGATATGTGATTTTGGTTATGAGCAAAGTGATGTAATTATGAGTCAAAAGGGTGTTTGGTTATGAGATATGTGGTTATTAGTTATAAGATATGTGATATTGGTTATGATCAAAGTGATGTGGTTATGAGCAAAAGGGTGTTGATTATGAGATATGTAATGTTGGTTATGAGTCAAAGGGGGATTGGTTATAAGATGTGGTTATGAGCTATGTGGATTGGTTATAAGATGTGGTTATGAGCTATATGAGTAGTAGTTATGACATATGTGATTAATAGTTATGAGATATGTGATAGTGGTTATGATCAAAGTGGTGTGATTATGAGCTAAAGGATATTGGTTATGAGATGTAGTTATGAGATATGTGAGTGTAGTTATGAAATATGTGATATTGGTTATCAACAAAATGGTGCTGGTTATGAGATATGGTTATGAGATAAGTGATGAGAGCTTATAACTAAGTTATGATTAATTTGATTCTAGTTATGAACAAATATGATTTTGGCTCATAACTATAAAAAGTGACCTGCTTACCAGGTCACTTTTAATGATGTGGCTCAATCTGAGCCATTGATTTTCGATGTACCATACATTTTTTAAATGAAATGTACTATAGACTTTCCCTCATAACCTGGCCAACTGCAAGTGTATCTCCAAGAAGTGAAGCGTGAACGGAAAAGATCAAAGAGACGACCAAGCAAGTAAGAATAATAAACAAACAGCAGTCTGGCCTCCTCCTCATGCTAGCCATCCCTGAAATTGTGACTATGGCAATGATATTTAGGACTCCATAGTATTAACTCAAATGCTTACTAATATAATAATACTGCTGTTGGTGGATTTCTTTTTTGTATTCTCTACCTTCGAAAGAAGACTTTGAAAATAATTGTATGGTCGTCTCCCCTAGTAGTCAGTCATCTTAGAATTTGTCAGCTCAGTCACAATCATTGCCAATTAATTCAAGGTCCACAAATATGAAATCAGGAGTGTACGCAATTTACGACTTAAAATGTTGAAAAAAAAAAAAAACAATGGATGGGGCTCCCCTGGTTTATCCTGCTTGTGCTAGCTATCTTGGCAATTTTTCAAATCAACACTGGTAGAGAGCCTTAAATTCAGCGGCTCAAATTGTCCAAAACTGCGTCGTTTTGGGCACAACACAACACAAAACTACGTTGTTTTACTCAATTTGAGTCATTTGAGCCACCTTTTTTAGGCCCCCAAACATTATTCTTTTCAAATGCCCAACCACTTTGTTTCCTCTATTTATTTATTTGTTTATTTATTTTATTTTTAGACAAATAAAGATTCTATTAACTCCAAAATAAAAATTATATGGGTTTGGCTTGTGTCCATTTCGAGATCTGACTAGACGGTATTGTTGGGTTCATGGGGGCCCCAACACGAGTCTCATTTTGATAATCCGAACCGTACAATGTGTAGAACTTGTCGAGTACTATATGATTGTAAAAAATTACGTTGATTGGATATCGATAACTATATGATCAAATCAGTTTGTATAAAAAAAAAAATTGACGGTGAACAAACTAACGGTTGACAAAAAACTGCTTTAATCACATAGCTATCGATATCCGATCAATATAGTTTTTTACAAAAATATAATACTCTACAAGTTCTTTACATTCAACGGTTAGGATTATTAAAGAGGAACCTATAATGGATTCACACTAGCTCAACAATACCATCTAATTCAATCAATCTCAAATTGAACGTAAGCCAAACCCTATCAAAATAATTAGGATAGATGAAAGAAACTTTATACCAATCAATCCATGTGTCATAAAATACATATAGCATCCGTGGAAGATGTCATATGGGGATGGTGGACAGTGATCAATCAGTCAAAGGATCACAGTTGGTAGTATTTCTAGGATCATGGTTTACATGAATTTGTGGGGAACAGATGTATCTAAGGAAAAAAAAAGAAAATTTAACAAAAAGGACAAATCACAGTAGTTTCCTTATACTATCACCTATTTGTACTTTACTCCCCTAAACTTCAAGACGGAGGTTAACCATCTCAAGCTATTATGCTGTTGCATGTAACACCTTCTACTACGATTTTGTTCTGACATTTAAACGTAATAATCAAACATATAACTTAAAACTTCATATTATTTTTAAGATTTTATATTCAAATTATAATCAAACACATAACTAAAAAATTAAAATATTTAAAAATATATGTATAATATAAAATAAAATAAAAAATAAAAAAAATATTTAAAATAAAAATTATATATTTAAAAAATAAAATAAAATTTTTAGAATTTTTTAATATTTAAAAATTTTAAAAAAATACAGCATACAAAAGTATGAAATACAATGCACATTACAATAAATAAATAAATATTTAAAATATAAAATATTTACTCTAAAAAATAAAATTAAGAAAATTTTTAAATATTTAAAAAAAATAAATCCAAAAAATTTCAAAATATAACTCAAAACTCTTTTTAAAACTTATAACTAAATAAATTTTCTCTTTCTAAACTCAAAACTCAAAACACGACACAATACTCAAATCATGATTCTAAAAATAATTTTAAAAAAGAAAAAATATATATATTTTTTATTTTATTTTTTTTTATAAAATAGAGTTTTGAAAAGAGTTTAATTTAAAATTTTAAAAATAGTTTTGAATTCTATGTTTGATTATGAATTTTAAAAATAATTTTAAATTAAATTTGATATATTTTAAAATTATGTATTTAGTTATAAATTTTAAAAAGAAGGGTAAATTCACTGACACCCCTGAGGTTTATATTTATTACAGTTTTTTCCTCACCTTTTGGAAATTACATCTCCCCCCTGAGGTTTAAAGTTTTATTAGAGATTCTCCCCTCAGTAATTTAATTTTTTTAAATACCAACTTTACTGTCACTGGGTAAATTACATTGACACCCCTCACATTCTAAGAATTACAATTCCCTCCCTAAGGTTTAAAGCAGCATTATCAATTGCTCTATCGGTTAGTATTAGTTGGAAAAAAAATTAATTGAAAAAAAAATTAATTGAAAAAAAATTTTGTTACTAAAATTTTTAAATTTCTGTTTAAAAACCAACGTAAGTTCATTTTTTGAATTTATGTTTTTTCCTCAAATTTACAAACTGAGACAACCATTTATAAATCAAAAAAATTATTAAACAAGTTTTTATGATAGTTTTTTAAATTTTTGTAAATATAAATTGAAAACTGAAAACGAAATGGTTACCAAACAGGCTTCAGATGGTAAAAACGTCGTAAAATTAGCAAATAATTAAATAAGTTATCAACGTAAGAAATGACTTATCAAAAAATTCTTAGGCTATGTATGATTTGATTTTTAGAATTTTTTTTTAAAAATTAAAAATTAATTTCGTTAACAAATAAAAAATAATTATCATTTTTATATAATTTTTATCTTTCGAGTGGTTAGAAATAATTTTTTAGAAATTAAATTGAAACAGCCATACGTATATATATAATCTGCCCAAAAGTTAAAATTATAATTATTTTTTACCATTAAATGATAATTATTTTTTATTTTTTATTTCTTAACCAAATTAATTTTAATTTTTTAAATTTTTTTTTTAAAAATCAAACCATACATAACTTAAGAATCTTTTAATAAGTCATTTCTTACGTTGGTTACTTATTTAATTATTTGTTAATTTTACGATATTTTTACCATCTAAAGCCTGTTTGGTAACCATTTCGTTTTCAGTTTTCAATTTATATTTACAAAAATTTAAAAAAACTGTCATGAAAACTTGTTTGATAATTTTTTTAATTTATAAATGGTTGTCTCAGTTTGTAAATTTGAGGAAAAAAAACGTAAATTCAAAAAATGAGTTTACGTTGGTTTTTAAATAAAAATTTTACTAACAAAAAATTTTTTCAATTAATTTTTTTTTTCAAATAAATTTTTTTTTCCAACTAATACTAACCAAGGGGATAATTGGTAATGCTACTTTAAATCTTAGGAAGAGGATTGTAATTTTTAAAATGTGAGGGGTGTTAATGTAATTTACCTAGTGAGGACAAAATTGGTATTTAAAAAAATTAAATTGCTCAGGAGGAAATCTGTAATGAAATTTTAAACTTCAATGGGATATGTAATTTTTAACAAGTGAGGAGGGAACTGTAATAAATATAAATCTCAAGAGATGTCAATGTAATTTACCCTAAAAAGAATATTAAAATTTCTTTTGGAATCACACTCCCAAAACAAAACCAAAGGTGGCCTAAATTTTTCCATCTCTCATAACTGAGTGGGTTAACTCACTCAACTAATAACCAGATTTACACGGAGAGAAGGGGGGAGAAAGGAGAAGGCAAGTGGTGAGGCGGTACTAGGGGAGGAGGAAGATGGTGGCGAAGGTGTAGGGAAAGGAGAGATGCAACGGAGGGAGGAGAGGGGTCGGACGCGATAAGGGGAGGGAAGGGTTGCAATGAATCTGATTGTTATTTTGAACATGAAAAGAATAAAAAAAAATTGGGTGGATGTGGTCAGAGGTGGTGGGTTTGGTGATGATGGGTATATAATTGATTTGTAACTGTGAATTTTTGCTGAGAGAAAGGTTAGAAACCATTTGTTTTGCTTGGAATGAAAGGAAAAGAAACTGAGATCTTTGTACTCGGTTTTTTATTGCCTATATTTCTTCAATTCTGATTTTTCTTTTGGCTTATCAATTCCAGTTTCTTAGCAATGAATCTTGACTTATGATTTGGATTTTGATTCGTGAGTTTTGAAATTGGATTTGATATGTTTTTTAATTATCGTTATTATTATTATTATTTTATTTTTGTGGAGTTTTGATATTGATTTTAATTTGCTTTTGTTGGTGAATTTTTATTGTGATTTTGTCTTTGTTTTTGATGGTTGTGGTTGCATTGTTTGGCACGGGTTGTCGGAGCAGTGGCCAATGGTGGACGTGTGTGGTAGAAGGTGGCTATTTGCTGCAGAGGAGGCGGAAGGAGCTGGGAGAAGAGGGAAGCGGGGCAGGTGCTGTCACAGCACAGCGGAGGCGGTAAACCTAAATTTTATTGTTACTTTTTTAATTTATTTTTATATATAATAAATAAAATGGTGCCGCTATGTTATTACAAGGTAATGCACAGCGGCACCATTTTATTTATTATATATATAAAAAAAAATTTGAAACACATGAACGCATTAAGCCACAGTGTTATTTTAGGTGAACGATACTTATATAGGTTTACTTTAAAATTTCGTTTGCATTAGTTATGGTAGTCAATTTTTTTATATTGGGATATTTTTAGTCTCGTTTGATTTTTATTTTTAAGCTTTTTTAATTTTTGTGAAAAAATAATATAATGATTATAGTTTTGATGTGGTATTTTGTCTTATTAACTTATATAACATATTTTATCTTTTTATTTTTTAGTCCCAAAATATTTGCCAAATGAGGGCTAAAAAAACGAGTAGCTATAGGGGTGTTTTGGGAAGTTGATAAAAAGTTGATTTTTTTATATCTCTTTTAGCTTATTTTCTCTTTTTGGGGATATGTTATGTGAGAGGTGATTTGACTGAAAATTGATAAAAAAATTGATTTTTTACCAACTTCTCAAAAGAGCACATAAATAAAATATAACTAAATAAAGATAATGTAGTGCACCAATTTTTCACATTCCATTGACTTTAAAAAAAAATAAGGAGTAGTTATAAACAAAATATAAATAAATAATTGAAATTTATGATGTAGTGCACCAATTTCTCAGATATTTAATATATTTAATTTTTTTTTTAAAATAGTCAATAAATTTTATTCTAATACATTTTCTTATATTTTTTTTTAAAGAAAATTCAGTTAATCCAACCGTGCAAACTCCCGTCAAGGATAAATTTTTTAATTTATTTAGCAATTCACAACCATCCTTACAAAATTGAAAGAGATGTCATTTGATTAATATATAACTATTGTCTTATTATTATTGTAATTTTTTATTTTTTAGAAATATTGGCCTTCATGATATTATTTTGGAAGCTTTTTTGATAAATTCACTTTCTAAGAGCTTTATTCTATTCAATCCATATTCTTTTTTACTATTTCATTAGGTCCTATTTGAGATAAGAAGACCAAAATACCCTTTTCATCTACTTATGTTCCATTTAGTTCACATTATTTTCTTATGTTTCAATAAGTCTTATGGGGTGACATAATTACCAAAATACCCCTAATGTGAATGTTCACATCGTCAATGTGTAGGGGCCCGGCATATGTACAATGTGAATATTCACATTGACATGTTAATATTCACATTTATAGGAGTGTAAAATTAGCCAGGCGTGGTGGCGGCGAAACCATGCCCGTGGTTGTTTTTTGGTCGGCGCTGGCCCGTTGACAATGTGAATATTCACATTGACATGTTAACATTCACATTAATAAGAGTGTAAAATTAACTCGTGTCCCATGGGCGGCTCGAGGCTAGCCCGGCCCGGCCCGTGACAATGTGAATATTCACATTGACATGTTAACATTCACATTGATAGGAGTGTAAATTGGCTCATGGCGTGGCGTAAAAACCCACTTCGCCGGTGAAATACTGGCCGGACCCGGCTGACCGTTGATAATGTGAATATTCATATTGACATGTTAATATTCACATTGATAAGAGTGTAAAATTGACTCGCGTCCCATGGGCGGCCCAAGACGAGCCCGGCCCAGCCTGTGACAATGTGAATATTCACATTGACATGTTAACATTCACATTGGCCATGCCCATGGGCGCTTCTGCCGGGCGTGCCGCCGGGCAGAAACCAGCGACCTTGGGTCAGGTCGGTGGGCCTGGGCCTAGCCTCGAGCTTAGGTTGGGCTTGAGAGGGCCTAGCCATTTTTTTTTATTTCTTTTTAATTTTTTCTACCAAAATTTTATTATTTTCCACAAAAAAAGGCATTGCGCCTCGGGCGGGCTGGGCCTCGGATCAAGCCTTGAATGGGCTTTAAGCGGGCCGATGGGTCGGGCCAGGTTTCAAAGTGATGGCCTAGGCCCTAGCCTAGGGTCTCTGACATGCTCGGATCCGGACCCAAACGAGCCTGCCCCGGGCCGTAGGTAAGCTTTGGGCAGCCACGGGCCGCGGGCCAATTCTACATTTCTATCAATATGCATGTTAACATGTCAATGTGAATATTCACATTGTCAACGAGCCGGGCCGGGCCTATCCCGGGCCGCGGGCGAACTTCGGGCAACGAGCAAATTTTACACTCCTATCAATGTTAATGTTAACATGTCAATGTGAATATTCATATTGTCACGGGTAGGCCAAGTCGCTTGGGTCATGCGCCGGGTTACCCACGTCAGCCAATTTTATACTCTTATCAATGTGAATGTTAACATGTCAATATGAATATTCACATTGTCAATGTGGCCAGTTCGCCCGGCCGCACTACCTGACGGGTGGGTTTCGCGATTACGAGGCGCGGACTAATTTTACACTCCTATCAATGTAAATGTTAACATGTCAATGTAAATATTCACATTGTTAACGGGCCGGGCGGGCCTGTCCCAGGCCGCGGACGGGCTTTTGGCCGCCCATGCGCCGCAGGCCAATTTTGTACTATTGTCAATGTGAATGTTAACATGTCAATGTGAATATTTACATTTTCAACAGACGGGACCGGGCCCACCCCGGGCCACTATCAATGTTAATGTTAACATGTCAATATAAATATTTACATTATCACGGGTCGGGCCAAGCCCGCCTCGGGCTGCGGTCGGCCTTCGGGCCGCTGGCCAATTTTATACTCTTATCAATGTGAATGTTAACATGCCAATGTGAATATTCACATTGTGAACAGACCGAGCCGGGCCCGTCCCGGGCCTCGCCACGGGCCGTGGGTGGGTTTCGGGCAGCTATAGGGCGCGCGGCTAATTTTGCACTCCTATCAATGTGAATGTTAATATGTCAATGTGAATATTCACATTGTCAACGGGCCGGGAGCCAATTTTATATTCTTATTAATGTGAATGTTAACATGTCAATGTGAATATTCACATTGTCAACGGGTTGGACCGGGCCTACCCCGGGCCGCCCATGGACCGCGGGTGGGTTTCGTGCTGCCACGAGACGCGGGCCAATTTTACACTCCTATTAATGTAAATGTTAACATGTCAATGTGAATATTCACATTGTCAACGGGCTGGGCCTGTCTCGGCTCACGGGCGGGTTTCGGGCCGCCCACGGGCCAATTTTACATTCCTACCAATGTGAATTTTAAAATATGAATGTTCTCATCATAAAATTGCTAACCGTTCAAAAAATATTTATAAGGGTATCAAAATTAAATATAAGGGCATAAGTGTCTAAGAAAATAGTGTAAATCAAGAAAAAGGACTTTATGAAATAAAACTATACATACATGGGACTAAATGGGTTAAAAAATTCCTTCACGGACTTCTTGAGTTAAAACACTTTTAAATGGGATTTATCAATAAAAATCTCTATTATTTTTTACTTATTTTAATGATTTTGGAATTTGAATTTTGAATAATTTGGTATGAGAAGGAATTAGATTTAAAATGATATTGAACATTGAATTTGCTGGTTGGTTTATTGTTTGAATTCAATTTTATTTTTTTATTTTGATTTAATTTAGTTGTATATATATGATAGGTACATGTACTTTTTATATTATATGATTGTTACAGGTTGTATAATTAAAGTACTATTTATTTCAAGTGGTTTATATTTTAACATTGGTTTTCTTTTAAAATTTAGAGTAAATTATATTGGTAGTCCTTAAATTTTGCCCCTTGTATCGTATTGGTCCCTATACTTTCAATTGACTCAACTTTGACACTTAAATTTTTAAATTTTTATGTCAATTTGGTTTAATAGATAATGATGTTAGAATTTTGGATGAACAATAGTTACTAAGTTTGTTGATATTAACTCAATAAATTGACAAAGTTTTTATAAATTTGCCCTTACGTGATACATGTCTCTCGTATGCGTATTTTTTATTAAAAAAATTTAACAATTATAATGAATTGAATCAAATTAGGACAAAGTCAAAAATATAGAATTAATTAAAATTTCATAAACTAAAATGACACAAAAAAAAAAAAACAAAATATAAGAACTATCGGTGCAATTTATTCTAAAATTTATTTTACAAAAAAAATAATTTTGAGGCAAATAAAAATATTATAAAATTCAATTTCCATACAATTTTTTACTTATTTTCCAACTAATTAAACCTATCTATCTATCTATACTATATATTAAGTAAAAAGAGATTTTTAACCCCAAACTTTGTGGGAGTTCCAATTTCCCAATCTAATTTTTTTGATTTTTTGATTTAAAAAAAAAAATCTTAGCATTTATTGACTTGTCTCAACTCCTAAGTCTCACCATCGTAATAACAATTTAATGCATTAAGAACAAGCATAAAAAAAATTCTTTGAAATCCATCACATGAATTCCTTAAAAAGTCCCAACACATATGATTATTATCCCTCATAATAACACTTTAATGTATTAAGAACAAGTATAAAAAAAATTTCTTGAAAAGTCCAATACAAATTGTTATTATCAAAATATTAAACTTTAATATAATATAATAATAATAAAAAAGACATTTAATTCCTTAAAAAGTCCAACACATATGATTATTATCAAAATATTTATACTATATATTAAGCAAAATGAGTTTTTAACCCCAAGGCCTGTGGGAGCTGTAATATTTCAATTTGAATTTTCTAAATTTTTTTATTTAAAAAAAAAAACTCAGCATTTATTGATTTGGTCAAAATCCCCTAATCAGCATTTATTAACTTTTTTCAATTCACATGTCTTTCCACATGCTTGTATTTATTGATTTGGTCAAACTTTCCTAATCAGCATTCAAAATCCTCTCATACAAATAATTATAGATACATTCCATGTATAGTTACTGCAGTACCCTTTTCAACTTCTCCCATACATTATGGTTAGTAATAAAATTGTTAAATTCTTCTTATAAAAATCTTAAAAAACATAATTTATATATTAAAAAAAATCTAAAATAAATATAAATATCTATAATTATCTCGTGCATAGTACGGGTGATAGGCTAGTTAAACTTTAATATAATATAAAAAAGAAAAAAAAAAGAAGACATTTAAAAAGAAAAAATTAAAAATCACAATTCACGTATATAAATAATTGTAAACACAATCCGTACATAGTACGAGTGATATGCTAGTTATTTCTTATGGCAAATGTGAATTTTATTTCTATTTTTTTCACTTAAATCCATTCGCTACAATTGAACTCAACAGAAAACGGTGGGGGTGTTTCAATTATTATTTTTTATTTTTGAGTTTTTGTTATAGCTTCTCCCTTATTTTGCTCAAGTCAACTTAAAAGTAGTGGTGCAACTTAGGCGGGTTCGGTCGGATTGAGAGGTTGTCCAAGCCCAACCCAAATTGTAGTGAGACCTGCCCAAGCCCGTCCAAGCCCAAATTGTAACCCAAGGTTGTCTGCCCAAGCCCGACCCGTGTTAAACCCGAATTGCCCGAGTTGCCCGAATTACTCGAATTGTAAATAAATTTTAGGTTTTTTTTTTTTTTTTTTTTTTTTTTTGCAGCTACATTATTAAATTATTAAAATTTTATTCTATTTACAATTTTTTTATTTATTTATAAAAAATTATTAATACCATCAAAATAAATAATTTATATAATGTAAAAGAGATACCACTATAGTAGTCCTTACAATTTATAAGTGAAAAAAAAAGAAAAAAAAAAGCAAGATTTTATGTTATTTGTATATATAATATATATTCAATATGATTTAATAATATAAATTATTTTAATATCATGTAATGGCTAATAATTTATATGTATATTTAATATTTTTATATATCTATATATATAATTCGGGTTTCAGGTTGCTCGAGTTGTTTGACGTCTTTGCTCAAGCCCGTCCAAATTTAATTCAGGCTTCTAAATTTTTGTCCAAACCCGTACCGAATTTAAAAATATTTTGTCCAAACCTTAAAAAAATTCGAACTGAACTCGAATTGCTCGGGTTGAACCACCCAAATTGCCCCCATACTTAAAAGTGTTGTTCTACACTGTTCCACCTAAAACAAGTCCGTGGCGTGTTTTAAACTTTTTTTATTTTTTTATTTTTTTTTAATATAATAAACAAAACGGTCCTACTGTGCTGTGACAGCACCTACCCTCCTTCCTAGAAACTATGGGTGTGATTTACCCAAAATAAAATCGAAACTAATAATAGTAAACAAAATAATCTCAAATCAATAAACTATTTTAGCCTGAGCTTTTTGGCTTTTTGGGAAGTGGGTTGGCTTTTTGACTTTTTTGGCTATTTTAGCCTGGGCTTAAAAGTTTGGTTTGGGAAGGGCTTTTTGACTTTTTGGCTTTTTTGACTTTTTTTGTGAGAGAGGAGTGTAATGATTATGGGTTGGATGTGATGTTTTGTTTTTTGTGGCTAAAAAAGCCTATTTTGTCTTTTGTGGCTAAAATAGCCAAAAAGCCAAAAAGCCTGGCTTCCCAAACGGTAATAATTCTAAACTATTTTATATTAAATTAGAATATTCTTACATAAATATTAGGATAAATTACAAACGGATCAGCTTGTGTCCAGTCTAAAATCGGACTGGACGATACTGTTGGGCTCATGGAGACCTATCATGGGTCCTGTTTTGATAATCTGAACTGTTGAATGTGTAGAACTCGTCGAATACTATATATTTGTAAAAAATCATGTTGATCAAATATCGATAACTATGTGATCAAATCAATTATGTATAAAAAAAAATGGACGATGAAAAATTAACGGTTGACAAAAAAAACTGTTTCGATTACATAGCTATCGATATCCGATCAACATGTTTTTTAACAAAATATAGTACTCGATGAGTTTTATTTATTGAACGGTTTAGATTATCAAAACAGGATCCATGGTGGGCCCCCACAGGCTCAACAGCACCATCCAGTCTAATATCAGATTGGACAGAAGCCACTCCCAATTACAAATACATCTCTTAAGAATTGTTTAAAATACGGATTGTCCCTTGGAGTTTAAAAATTACAAATACTTCATTGTCAAAAAAATTTATTTAACAGTATTAATTGAGAAAGTAAAATTTCTAACTGCTCTTCTATATAATGATAAAATTACTTGAATTATTAATTGAATAAGTTTCTAACAATATTAAAAATTATTAATTGACTTAATGATTTATTAATAAAATGAGTTATTTGTTATGAAGTTAGAAATTTTAAAGAGTGGAATGTAATTTTCAAAACTACTGGAGACAAATCGTACTTTAATCAAACCTCAAGAGGAGTACTTGTAATTTATCTTAAATAATTAATTTGAAGATAATAAAATAAAATATTTATTTCCTAAAATTTGGTTTGCATCATTCTTTCCCACTTGAGGAAACTTGTCCGCGAATTTCAATTACTTAAAATAATTAAGGTCAAGTTTGGCATGATCTAAATAGAGTAATGCTACATCCCCTAAAAACACTCCCCCTAATCTCCCTAATTTTCATATCAAGTAAAAAAAAAAAAAAAAAGAAACAGTTTTCCAAATTGGAAATTAGGGGGATTAGGGGGAGTGTTTTTAGGGCTCCAAATCATTTTCCATCTAAATAATATAAAAAGTCAAAAAGTCACTATCCTATTTAAGTCACATCATCTTATTTAAATCACATCACCTCTCTAACACATCACATCAAACCCAATCCAAACCCAACTCATATGAGCCAATAAGTCAAAAAGTACACTTTTTTAAAATATCCCAAACTAACCCTAAACGGTTCGGATTATCAAAACAAGACCCGTGATAGGCCCACACGGGCCCAACAGCATCATCCAGTCTGATCTCAGACTGGACACAAGCCACTCCCAATTACAAATACATCTCTTGAGAACTGCTTAAAATACGGATTGTCCCTTGGAGTTTAAAAATTACAAATACTTCATTGTCAAAAAATTTTATTTAACAGTATTAATTGAGCAAATAAAATTTCTAACTGCTCTCCTATATAATGATAAAATTACTTGAATTATTAATTGAATAAATTTCTAACAATATTAAAAATTATTAATTGACTTGATGATTTATTAATAAAATGAGTATGAAATTAGAAATTTTAAAGAGTGGGATGTAATTTTCAAAACTACTGGAGACAAATCGTTCTTTAATCAAACCTCGGGAGGAGTACTTGTAATTTATCTTAAATAATTAATTTGAAAATAATAAAATAAAATATTTATTTCCTAAAATTTGGTTTGCATCATTTTTTCCCACTTAAGAAAACTCGCCCTCAAATTTCAATTACTTAAAATAATTTGAGAAGTCTATACCTATCTGCATCAACCTTATATTTGAGGTTAATTTTATTGAATATAAACTTCAAAGAATAGTGTTCCAAAATTAAATGAACAACTTTACTCAATAAATTTACCCATCTTCATCAACACACAAATCCGAAGATTCAAACACAAATTTGTAAAACATTCATAAGATTTCTCTTCAAACAAATCATATAAAATATTTTTCATATTGTAAGTCGATTTTGAATGCTTCTTCAACTCATGTAGCCCAAGTATTTAATCTTCCAAGAAAATAAAATTAACGCCAATCCTTTTATAAGTTTGATTCATGATTCCAACCAAGGATGGATCTAAGGGGCGAAGAGGGGCGACCGCACCTCTAAAAATTTTAAAAATATCATATCTTATATGAGAAAATTTAAAATAGTTCAAAATTTGAAGAGTTTGCACCGCCAAACACTTTTCTCACCTCGATGGTGATATTTCCATATCCATCTTTGATTTCAACAGACAGAATATGATCAAACATATAAATATTGGTCAATTGCGACAGTAATTCTTGTATTTTGATTATTGTGTGATTTTAGTCCTTATAATTTTAATTAGCTTGATTTTGACCCTGAATTTATGATTTTGTTTCAATTTGGTCTAATCCATTATAACTCTTAGCATTTTTTAATGACAAATATGTATATAAGCAGCACATGTCATATTTTTTAAAGTAAAATTATAAATTTACTAAATTCAGTGAATTAACTAATTTAGTAATTATTTTTACATTATTAATTAGACTAAATTGATACAAAATTTAAAATTAAGAGTCCAAATTAAGCCAATTGAATGTGGAGGGACAAAAATGACACAAGGAGTAAAATGCAGGACCACCAGTGTAATTTACCTTAAAATATTTAATTCAAACCTATTTGGTTCTTGAAAGGATTACAAAAATAAAATATATGCTTATATATATTATAAATTAGTAAAACACCTACCCAATTAAGATTTTATTACAGAAAAATCTTAAATTTTTGTTTTATCATTAAAAATGTGTTTTATTTCGTTGTATGTTTAAATTTATTGATCGGAACTTAAAATGTTACACATTTGGTCCGCTAAAATATATTTTGTTCGTCCATTTATTTATATTATTTTCTAATTTTATATGATTTTATGTGTTTATATATATTTTAGATGTTTGTATATAAATTAATATATATAATATTTTTTAAATATTTTATATATTATATTACTTATTATTTAAATAAAATAAAATAAAATAAATAAATAAAAAGAAAGGAATGATAGCGAACATCACCAACTTCCCCTCCACTATCCTTAAATTATATCTAAATATAATATATATATATATATATATATAAAATAAAATATTATATTATTATATTATTTCATATATTATATTATATAAAAAATATATAGATATATATAATTGGGTCGGCAGCACTCGGCTATATATATATATTGGTGCATCTGTGAAAATAATGTTAGTATGACATATTTTATAAAAATAAATCAATTCAAAATGAAAATAATTTCACTGTTACAGAAATCAATTATAATAAATTAATTCAAGAATAAAGCTTCGGACCCCAGTGGAGGTGCTGAGGGTCCCTTTCCATTGGTCCAAAAAACAGTTTTTTTTTTTTTTTGATTTTCAACCAATCCCAGGCCAACACGTGGCACTAGGGGGGTTCACTGGGGGTTACCCTCACTGGGGGTCTGTAGCATTGCTGTTAATTCAAAATATCAACAATTTCATTGCAATATAAACTTGACACATAAGTCAAAATAACAAATTACAGTTTTGACAAACTTCATAATTAAAGTCGAAATAGCAAATTTATAATATAAAAATGTTGTGTATAACATAAGCAAAGATTCTCATGCCAAAATAACACATGTATAGTGAGTTAGAATCTCACAACCTTCAATAAAATAATGTGTCTAAATTAGTATTATAACTGAGTAACCTTTTCGCTTTATCAAATTTCAAAGCTTCAAGAAATGGTGAATGAACATTTTGGTACAAAAGAGTAACCATTCTAGCTTTTAAAAAATAAAATTAAAAAATAAAAAGAGAGAGAGAAATTAATCATCCAATTTAGAATGAAAGAGCCAACCATTAACACACATAGACCTACAACAAAATTACTCCAATGCTTGAATTCACTTTAAAAAATCAATTAAAAGAAATCATAACAGAAAAAATCACATCAAAATACCTTTGAAAAATAGAGAAACCAATAACTATGAATTAACAGGAATTGAACATAAAAAAAATATTTCAATATAACCCTTCTGATACATATGGTCAAGCACCTTTCAATTTAGTTCCCAAGTCTCTTGATTAGTGTATATCGTGACTTGTGAGTTCACATGTTGCTGCTTAATGAATATGAATTTGGAAAAAAAATAAAAATAAATATGAACTACAAAGTATAACTTTTCTTTTCTTTTCTTTTTTCAATTCAGCACGAAGAATTTAACAATTTTGGGACTGCGAATGATTGGGAAAAAAAGTAAAAAAATAAATTACCATAGAACTTATCCTAACTTAGCATCATCGGTTGATCTCACTCTATTTGTTTGCAAAATTGGACTGTTGTAATGGTGTATTAGTAGTGGACAACACACACTATCACACAATGGTTTCTCTTTTTAATAAACAATGTGTAGCATGCCCGCGGGGGACCTCGCTACAGTTCGGACTCGATTTTTGTTTGTTGCGGTTCTAAATCTGAACCAAAGAGTCCAACTCTGGCAAATCGTTTGAGAAAACAGATTTTTGAAAAGTAGTGCCAAACATGGACTGCTTTGCCAGATTACAGAGTCGCCACCTAAATATTTTTAAAATGGGAAATTTAGGAAACCCTGACTCGGTGCCGAAGGCCACGTGTCCGTCATCACCAAAGTGGTCTTGGCTCGAGCTTGGGTACGATCGGGAAGGTCATTATGAGCACCTTTCGCCCGTTCAAGACCGCCTCTACTAACCGATATATCCGCTTTTGAAAACATTACATGCTCTTATTCCAATTATTAGCCTAGAATTACTATGTTATGCCAAGAAGAAACAAGTATAGACTAGATCGCCTAATTTGGAAATAAATAAACATTGCATATCCGTTTTCTCGAAAAACGTGTTGTTGTCTTTTGCTACTCGCAAGTAGGCTAAAATGCGGATTTCAATGAGTTGTTCCAACTCAAGCAATCCAACTTCCACCCACAGGCATTCAAACAGTTTATAACACATAAGCATTTACCGCATAGTAAGCATACTGTCATGGCAACATTTACACGCATGCGATATGCTAAAGCATAAAACTTACATTGTACTCCGTGCCAAAACAATAAACTAGTTAGCAAAACATGCAGGACCTAGTTCATGTTAAATGGCTAATGCATCACATACAGGGGTGCAATCTAAACGGGCCCGGCTAACCCTAAACATGGCACATGAGATGCAACAACTATCACGTATTCAATTTGGAATTGAAAGTACGATGCAGTTTGCATGATGTGCCGAGCCCGATGCATGTAAACAAATGCATGAATGCACACATGCATTGCATAAGGTATGCTAATTTAAATGTGCCCTAATCTACCAACATAAGCGGGTAAATAAAAAGGAGAAAGAAATGGGGATTGGAAGACATACACCCACTCACACACACTTATTACAATTGCGCCCTCACTCGGAGGGACCAAAATAATAATACAGTCCCAAAATAAATGAATAAATATTACAAATTCTAATTACTGAATAAATAAATGTGAAATAAAAGGGGCCACGACCGGATGCGCTTGAATGATGCATGCTCGATGTCCGCTTTGCAGGAACCCGCACCATGCCTCTGTTCCTGCTCTTGCGCCTCGCCTCTGGAAAATTGCCAGAGTCTTGGGACACCTTCCACATACCTAATATTACCACCATTTGAAGGGTTGGACCATCATTGCAGGGTTTGGCCACCGTGCAATTGAGATTATCGGCAAAAAAGTGTGCGGTCGGCCTTGATCAAGAGTGCCGTCGGCACTAAATTCTGCAGAGGCAGTTTTGACAATGAGACAAAGAACAGAGCATGGTATGGAATTTTGGGACAAATGTATGCGGACTGGACACTCCCTATCATGCAATGGACTCAAGGGAGCATGGCCCTCGACCCCCGGGCCACCAATCACGCATTTCAATGCATGATGGCCCAAGAAGCCAAAGTGTGCAACTTCAATGTGGAATGAAATGCACATAAACAAACAAAGAGCTCAACCTCTATCATACCCAATTCAAGAGGTAAAGCATGCATGTCAAATGCAACCTAAGCATGCAATCTAACATGCAACATGAACATGCAAGTATATAAACATGCTAGGCACACAACCTAAGCAACACATACAAAGTAAGCATGCTACAACACATGAGGGAATGGACTTAAACTAGATTAGGCAGCCTCAAACAAGCCTAAAACAGTGGCCATAAGATGAAAATGAGGCGCCTCGAAATGCGTGCACACTTGCACGCAAACCGAGGCGATGGCATATACAATGCAATATGGCTAAAATGGCATATATAATGCAACATGGACTTATACTAACATGAGAGAGCCTCAACCACACTCACATAAGAGGCCGTGAGATGGAAATGAAGTGCCTCGAAATGCGTGCACGCAAACCGAGGCAATGGCATAAAGGCATGAAATGGCATGGCAAACGATATGCAAACATGCTACTGGAATTTCAGCACTGAAATGTGGGGAAAACAGTCGAATCATGGCCAAAGTACATCCGATGCACGGAATAGTCCCGAAACATGAATTTTGGCACCCGAAATGGCCTATAGCTATGCCAAACGTGCAAGATATGAACATGAAGTATGAAGACAGCAGCTAGACAGTCCCAAAACAAGCATTTTTCAGTTTATTACATGGCCACAAAAACACATACAAGTATGGGAAAAATCCTACGCAAGGAAAGGGCCACAAGGAGGGCAAAGAGATAACCGATACATGGAGGCTCCAAACAAGTGAGGGACCTTCTACAATGTTGTAGAGGGACCCAAAATATGGCTATTTAAATCAGATGGCCGAGCCAAAATCAGTATACAAATAGGCTTAAAATGTCATGCAAAACAAGGGCAAAATGAGGCCACAACATGAGGTATATAAAGGGTGCATCAAATAGTCAAAGACCCTTCATGAGACATGTAGAGGGGGTCAAAATAAGACACTTTTCAGGCCTGTTGAAGACCCAAAAACAGAAGCATGGTAGGCTAACAAAGCATGCAAAATTACGGTAAATAGAAGAGATTATGAAACAAGTGCAAGATAGAGTTACCAAACATGGTTGAGCCCTTCTTCAATGTTGAAGAAGGGCTCAAAATAAGCCTACTTACAATTTATTACATGCTCAAAAACAGGTTATACACCAGCCAAATATACTATGCAAGAATCATGGCATACAAGGGGGTAAAGAGATAGGTGCTAGATGCTATCACCAAAAAGCAAGGGGTCCTCAATCAAACATGAAGAGGACCCCAAAATAAGACTATTTGAAGTTTGGGTCGGAGCCCAAAAGTGCTTGCAAGCAAGGCTTAGATATGGATCAAGAAAAGGCTAGAAAAGGGAGAATGAGAACTCACCCTTGAAGACTAACTCTTGGCTGCCCTTTGTCTGAAAACAGTGCCTCCTAGCCTCGAGAAGACCTCCCGGCCCTGGAAATGGAGTGGTGGTGGTGGTGCTAGGTGGGGAAGGAATGGCCCAAGAACAAGGGTGTTTGGAGGTGGAATGAGAGAGATATATTGAGAGATGGAAGGATGTATATGTATATATCAGATATACATATATTTCTTTGATTTTTTGTTCCAAAGTCTCCAACCTTAGATCAAGGGAGAGGAGAAGTGCTTATATAGGCCAAGTAAAGCACTTATCTTAAGGGCTAAGCAAAGAGAAAGGTTCAAGGGGGGGTGCAAAAGAGTCTAGGCTTCTTGGAGAAGCTAATACAGCTGGTAGGCTTCTTGAGGAAGCCAAGACAAGGGGTCAAGGCTTCCTCAAGAAGCCTTGAGCAAAGGGTGCACCAAAAAGGGCCAAAAGGTGGTTAAAGGCGTAAGTGATAGCTGCGGGTCTCAGATGGCCGAGAGCCCTTCAACAAAGTTGAAGAGGGGCTCAAAATAAGATACTTTGTAGTTTACAACCAAGCCCAAAACAGCCCACAAGTACACCTAAAATACCGTGCAAAACAGGCCTAAAAAGAGGTAAAGAGACAAGTGACAGATGGAGATGTCAAACAGTAAAAGGTCCTTAATCAAACATGAAAAGGACCTCAAAATATGACTATCTCAAGTTCAGGTCGGGGCCCAAAAATGCAAGATAATGGTTCGGGAGCCGAAACACGCAGTTCGGGGCCCCGAAAGTGGGCTGTTAGGCACCGGAAGTGGTGTCCGACCACGAAGTTGGTCTCTTGGACCACAGTGTCCCTCGAAAGGGAGTAAATAAGATGCATGCCAAAAACCGGGGCAATCGGAGATGGTTAGGTAGTCCCAAATCGAGGTATCTGACTTGTGAGCTCGGCAAGGGCAAGACTCGAAATGGGAAAAATGGCTGCGACCACAAACGTAGCCCTCGGCCATCGAGAGATGGTCTCGAGACCTCTCCTCCTTTGGGAAGAGAAAACAGAGAAAACGGAGCCTGGTTCGCAAACCGAGACAAAGCACAAAAGAGTCCGGAAGTCCGGAGGCAAGGCTCGTAGCCGGGACTCCGCAACCTCAGAACGAGCACAATATGCAACATTACCAAGCGCTCAATTGATGACGTCTGAGTCTTAAGGTCGGTCAAAAATGGGGTGCCTACACAATGGCATTGTCAAATGAGAAAAAAAATAACAACGAAAATGAATAAGCTTATCAATGTATCAATCGGAAAGCCGATCACCACAGGTTCATTATCGCCATGGGTCTTCTCAATTATAGCAACTAATGCTTTCCCTTCAGCAAAACTAACTAAAATATGAGTGTGAGAGTTTCAAATTCAATTTTGAAGATCTTAGCTTCTTAACATTGTCCAAGATTAAGAAATAGAAATAAATAAATAAATAAATAAAAGTAGCCCTTCACATAAGAACAAAAAGAGAAAAAGAAAAGGGCCTTGTTATGGTGTGCAACTTGCAACTTACACCTTACACCTTACACTTACACCTTATACTTAAAATTACACCTTATACTTACACCTTTTTTGAGGTTACATATGGTGTGCAACCCACTTACACCTTACACCTTACACTTACACCTTATACTTACACTTACACCTTACACTTACACCTTTTGTGAGGTTGCATATGGTGTGCAACCGTAAGTGAGTTGCACACTTAAGAAAAGTCCAAAAGAAAAAAGAAGAAAAAAGATATCTTGTAATCACATGAACAAAAGAATATCTTGTAATCTCATACATACTAAAGAGGGAAATGAGCTCAAATCTCAAGTATAAACTAAATATTTAAAGGGGACATTTTTTTTTAAGGGAAGGGCCAAAAAAAACTTGAATGTGGTTTTTTTTAAACTTGGAGTGCCATAGGCACATGTGGTTATTTTATGATGAAATGTGGTTCTTTTACGATGAAATCATGAAATTGTCCTATTTATACCCAAAGACAGTATAAGTTGATTTAATCTAACAAAGACATGAGTTATTACACATTGTTTTCTTGTGCATTTTGTTAGTTTCTTTAGACCAAGAATCAAACTATCTAATTTAAGAAATCAATCAAAACCACACACATAACCATATAAAATTTTAAACCTGCCAATATGAATAATACAAAATTTAAGTTAAAGATGTACTGTTTTATGTTAACATCAAAAACCTGGCAATTATTAATACCAAGAGCAAAAAGAGATTAGATTCCACAATAAACATAGTTAAATTAGTGCAGTATGAAAAAATATATATACATATATATATATATATATATATATAGAATTTGAAGGTAGACTAACAAATAGAAGGCTTCTCTGTTAAACTAACCGATAATGATGAAATTATAAACAACCAATTAGAGGATTCTATGTAAATAAGAAGACTTTTGTTAATGAGATTAATCAAATATTAAACAGGATGATGCTACAAATCCAAGTGATTAAGTTATGAAATTCAAAACCAAATAATGAAGTTATGAAATTCAAATATCTATCATTAACGCCGAGGAGAGCCATGAATTTGAAATCTTAGTAAATAAAAACTCCCACTCAACTTCCATAACTCATGAATTAAACAATATCAATAACTCATGAATTTACCTTTTATATCAATAACTCATGAATTTACCTTTTATAGATATTGAATTTACATTTTGTTTATTGAATTTACCTTCTTGTTTACATTGGTAAAGTTTCGAATTCCATGGAAATTGAATACATTTGTACCAATTAAACAAAATCAAAATTTTAACTGAGATAGGAGGTGGGAATGAGTGGAAATCATTCCATTATGAATCTTCAGCCTAAAACAAAATCTACACACCCACACACGTGGGCTCAACTGGTGGTGTATGATGAGATTACAAATGTACATTAAATATTGAGGGGAAAAAACAAAGGTGAGAAAGGTTCAAATGAAAACCTCTTTGTATAATAATGCAATAACAACATATTGAAACCCCCAAAAAACCATGAAATAACAACACATTCACATGAAAAGTATATCTAAAAATTTAAGTTTGGGTGCTCACCAAGAAAAAGTTATTGAACCCATTAAATATAAATTTTGAGAGAGAGAGAGAGAGAGAGAGAGAGAGAGAGAGAGAATCACCATCAAATAGGCTACATGAATCATTCTTCTCCACTCGACTCTATCAATGGCCATTTGGTTAGTCAAATTAAGAGGATTCATATCTGTATTTACTACAGTAGCCCATGTCAATCTAGGTTTACCCCTCCCCCTAATACTTCCATCTACGGTCACTGTATCGCATCTTCACTACTACTTTTGTTGGTCTGTGTTATCTATGACCAAACCATCTCAATCTATTCTCTCTCAACATATCTTCTATTGGTACTACTCCTATCCATTCACTAATAGACTCATTCCTAACTCTGTCTTTTCTAATCTTGCCATAAATCCACCTTAGCATCTTGGTCTCAACAACACTCATCTTATCTATATGTTGTTTCGTAGTTGCTCAATATTCTGTCCCATACAATATCATTAGTCTAATAGTCGTTCAATATAACTTTCATTTTAGTCTAATGGGTACTCGTTTATTGCATAGTATCTCAGATGCACTCCTCCATTTAAGCCATCCAACCTTAATTCTATGGACCATATCCACTCCAATCTCTCCAACCGTTGTGATAATCAATCCTAAATAACGAAATGATCACTCTTAGGTAGTTCTTGATTCTCAATTTTCACTTTTCCTCTACTTCCATTGTGGTTACTAAAATTACACTCCGTGTACTCTGTCTTAGTACTACTTAACCTAAATCCTTTAGATTCAATTGCTTCTCTCCAAGTCCCTAACTTAGTGATAACTCCTTCTCTAGTCTCATCCACTAACATGATATCATCTACAAAAAGCATACACACCATGGCATACCATCCTAAATATTTCTCGTCAATTCATTCATAACTAAAGCAAAAAGATAAGGACTTAAGGTTGATCGTTGGTATAACCCCACAGCAATTGAAAATTCACTTTTCTCTTCAGCCGGCTATCTAATAGTGGTCACCACACTTTCGTACGTGTCCCTAATCCCATCAATGTAGCCTTTTATCACCAATTTCTTCTCTAACACCCACCAAATTATATCTCGAGGTACTCTATCATATGCTTTCTCAAGATCGATAAAAACCATATGAATGTCTCCTTTCTTCCGTGTTGATGAATTCCATGTTGATGAATACAACCAATTTTTACATACAGCATAAATAGAAAAACCATATAATAACATCAATTAGTGATTGATCATTAAAACATAATGAAAAGCATTGTTTGTCAAGGTTTACAATATAGGCAATTTTGTGTCATCATATAGGCACAAATATCATCAACCATCTTCTTATGAAATTATGACATCATTTACTGAGCAAGGTTTTGAAATATCAAGTGTATTGGCATATTTCACATTTACAAAGCAAGTTGTTTAGGAGGAGGTAAAACTATTATTTCATTGCTAAGCATAGACACAACATCTAAAATAGTTGGTTTATCTACTGCATTTTCTTGAACGCACAAGAAACTAACTTGAATGTAGCACAACCATTTGTTGAACATGTTTCAACAAATAAATGATCTATTATCTCCAAGCCCCTTCCTTCTTTCCATAGATCCCATGCCTAAAATGGTTCATCAAAAATATTCTACAAGGTTACTTCTCCAAAACAGTAAAAAAATAAATATGCTCAAGTAGACCAAATTACAATTAAATTACAATTAGAGAGTGTTGATTTCATGGAAATGACTTCAATTTTGATGCTTGTGTAGACACCCCATTTTTGACCGATCTTAAGACTTAGACGTCACCGGTTGAGCACTCGGTGATGACGCATATTGTGCTCGTTTTGAGGTCGCGGAGTCTCGGCTGAGAGCCTTGCCTCCTGACTTCGGGGCTCTTTTGTGCTTTGCCTCGGTTTGCGAGCCTATTTTCTCTTCCCGAAGGGAGGGAGAGGTCTCGTAGACCATCTCCCAGTGGCCGTAGGCTACGTTTTGTGGTCGTAGGCCATTTTCCCCGTTTGGAGCCCAGTTTCCGGTTTTCGGAACCGTCGGCCGTGTGCCTCAGTTCAGGACCACTTAACTACCTCCGTTTGCTCCGGTTTTTGGCACATACCTCATTCCCTCTTTTTTGAGGAACACTGAGGCCCGAGAGACCACCTTCGTGGTTGTACGCCACCTCTGGTGCCTAACAGCCTGTTTTCGGGGCCCCGAGTCGCGCGTTTCGGCCCCCGAACCTTCGTTTTGCATCGGTTAGGGTCCATTTTTGGCATGGACCCTATTTTCATTGTTAGAGAGGTGGTAGTATGGTGGGAGACCACCTTTTCTTATGAAAAACCAGTTTTCTCATTTTTCCCTCTCCTAAAATCGATTTTTCTGACAAAAAGCTGGTTTTTCCCACTTTTGAGCCACAATTTCTAGTTTTTCATACCGCCACTGTGATCTACTCACCTGGGAGGCCACCAATATGGTAGGCCGACCAGGTTTCGCTCTCTGAACCTTTTGAACCTTGCTAGAAAGCTGGTTTTTCCCTCTCTTGGGTCACTTTTTCTGGTTTTTCAACCTGCAGCTGTATGCTACTCACCTGGGAGGCCACCAATATGGTGGACCGACCAGCTAATTCTCCTTGACCTTTTTGAACCCTGGTCGACCAACCAAGGCATGGGGTCGGTCGACCACTTGGACTGGTCGGCCTACCATCTGCTTTTTGCCCTCCCTGAGTGTGTTACAGCTGTGTCAGCTGTGAGGCAATTGGACCATCCTCCATACACGTGTATGGAGGATCTTAGAGGCTTCTAGGAGAAGCTTTGGAGCTTCTCCTCTTTAAAGGAGAGGCTAAGCTTCTTTGGCAAGGGTTCAACATTTTTAAAGGCTTATAAACCTCCCTCTGTCTATATCTCTATACTTCAAGCCTCCAAACACCCATTTTCTTGGCCATTTTACCCTACACCCCATAGCCTGCCACCTCCATCATCTATTCCAACCCCTTGGAGGTTATTTGCAGAGGTTGAAAGCTCACCACCTTGGTCCAAAAGCTGCTGGAGTTCGGCTCTACAAGGGTAACCACCTATTTCCCTTAAACTTGCATTTTTTTGCTTTATATCTTAGCTCCTTTTGCTTGCATTTTTGGGCCTCAACCTCAACTCAAAATAGTCTTATTTTGAGCTCATCTTCATGTTTGATCAAGAACTTTTCTCTGTTTGAGGTCTTCTACTCCCCCTTTGTGCTTTATCTCTCTTTTAGGGCTTATCTTGCATGATACATTAGCCTTATTTGTGAGCATTTTTGGGCTTCAACCTAAATTGTAAAGTTCCTTATTTTGAGCCACTCTTCAACTTTGTTGAAGGGCTCTTTGCTGTTTAAGACCATCTGCTGCCCCTTGTCCTTTATCTCTCTTTTGGGGCTATTTTTGCATCATATTTTAGCCTTACTTGTGAACATTTTCGGGATTTGGTATAAACTGAAAAAAATCTTTTTTTGACCTCCTCTTTAAGTTTTCTTGAGGTCACTTTTCTGTTTGGAGTCATCTCCTTCCTTGCATGCTTCATTTCCACATGCTTTGAGCCATACATTTGAGCATTTGCATAAGTCTTGTTTTGGCCTCTTAGCCACCGAAATCCAGTGGATTTTCAGTGGCTTTAATGAGGTTTTGAGCTTTGAAATCATAGAGGGGTGACCCTCTCACCCCTCATTCTCTTTACTAGCATATTTGCCCTCCCAAAGGGACCCTATTGTGCATACATCGAAGTCACTTTCCAGCCCCTGTTATATGAGTTTTGAGGTCTGCCTTGGTGCTGTCTAAGACCCTTTTGGTCATATTTTATGTCTACAATGCATGTGTAGAGCAATCCCATCCAAGGCCTTTCAAAGGAGCCTTTCTTTGCATGCTTCCTAGACCTATTTCAGGGCCAATTTGGTGAGTTTTTGGGCTGTCATATTTGATTTCCATAGTTGGTTTTGCCATGCCTCATGTCTATCTTGCATGTGCTTAATAATCCCTTGTATGGCCCTCTAAAGGAGCTCATCATTTTTGCATGCGTTGGCTGCATTTCAGTGGTTATTTGGGCATATTTTGATATGTTTTATTCACTGTTTTTGGCTGGTTTGATGAGTTCTCATACGCTTCATATACATACCATGTAAACCATGTTTGCTAGTCAAAGTTGCATGCTATCTTAGTCCATCTTGTTAGCATCTTTTGGCCATGCTTTAAACTAGAAATGTGCATGTTTTGGCACTGCCTTGGCTCTGTCTTTGTACTTCATGATCAAATAATCCTTGCTTTGCATAGTTGTAAGTCAATACATGTGCCTAACTTTGGATTTCGGGGCTTGTTTCATGCATCGGGTGCCATATTTCCACGTTTCGGGACCATTTAGCATCATGTTTCAGTGCTAGAAATTACATGTTTGTATGCCATCTTTCATGCCTTGTCATGCCTTATTAGAGTTGCATGTTGTGCCTTAGGTTCGGTCCTCGATTTGCGTGCATGTGTGCATGCATTTCGGTTGTCTTATTTTCATCTAATGGCTACTGATGTGAGTGTGGCTGAGGTCCACTCATGTTGGTGTAAGTCCGTCATGCATTATATATGTCATTTCATTCCATAGCATTGTGTATGCTAGGTTGCATGTTAGGGCATTGTGCATGCCATGTTTCATCGAGCCTCATGCATGTCATTTCATAATATTGTGTATGTTAGGTTGCATATTAGTCGCATTTTGCATGCCATCTCCTTTGCATTCGTGTTTGGGGTAGGAGTTAGTCCAAGCACGGGAAATGAGGGATGTTTCGTACTCCAAGTGACGAAGCGTGCCTCGATTCCCGGTCGCCGACATTCCGGATTTCCCATGATGGAATTTAGGCCTCAAGTGTGTATTTATGCATTCATGTCATATCAAGTAGTGCGATTCGATTCCTCGGCCATCATGCATCGAAATGCGTGATTGAAGGTCCGAGGGTCAAGGACCATTCTCCCTAGAGCTTGTGCAATGACGGGGAGTGTGGTCAGGCACACATTTGTTGAAAATACCTTACTTTCTCTCCTTCTTGCCTTTGTTGCAGAAAAACCATAATCCAAAGGCTGAAGGTGGTCGACCGACCAGCTTTTCTGGCAGGCTGACCACCATTTTGGGTTTTTCACCACTAGTGGTGGTCGGTTGGTATTTCTTTGGCCAATACCTGGTCGGTGGCCTTCCCAAGGTGGAGTTTCAACTCCTGGAGCTTTGTGCAAGTTTCTGAGATCAATTGCAAACAGAGGCAAACCGGGGCATCACAATGGATTTTCGCGCAAGGTAACTCAAGCATGCATCATTCATCATTTGGAACAGAGCTGAGGCGGTCCATGGATTTGCATGCCAATTTACTTGCTTTCCTAGATTAATTTGTTAATTAATTAGGATTTTGTATTCATTCGGACTGTAATTATTCATTCGGGGCTGTACATTATTTATTCGGACCCTCCGAGCGAGGGCACAACTGTAATAAGTATGCGTGCGTGTGATATATGTCTTCCAATCCCACGTCTTCCTCCCTTTTATTTACCAGCTTATGATGGTTAGATTAGGGCATGTTTCAATTAGCACACTTATGATAGCATGTTTGCATCATTCATCTGTATTGCATGCACCGGGCTCGGCGCATCATACTAATTGCATTTATATTTCAATTCTGAGTTGAATACATGTTAGCTGTAGCATCATCATATGCCATCTTAGAATAGCCGAGCCTATTATAGTTGCGTTTTTGCATGTGTTGCATTAGGCATTTCTGTATAGTTAGGATCATGCATGGATTTCTAACATAGCTTCTGTTTTGGCTTGGAGTACTCGGTAAGTGTTTATGTTTTAGCATCCTTGCACGAGTGTGAGTGACTGCCATGATAGCATGCTTACCATGAGGCTATGTGCTTATGTGATATACCTGTTTGAATGCCTGTGGGTGGAGGTTGAATTGCCTGAGTTGGAATAATGCATTAAAATTATGAGTTTTAAGCCCACTAGGTAGTGGCAAAATCATGCTTTCTAAGCCCACCTGAGGGTGGCAAAATCTGCATTTTAAGCCTACTTGCGAGTAAGCAAACCGCTTTCAAAATAAATATGAAATGTTTTATTTCAATTCAGGCGATCTGGTCTATACTTGTATGCTGTGCGCATCACATAATAAATCTAGGCTAATAACCGGAATAAGAGCACATAATGTTTTCAAAACTCGATATCATGGTTAGTAGAGGCCGATCTTTGATCGGGCGAGCGGGTGTGCTCACGAAGTGACCTTCCCCAATCGTACCCAAGTTCCCGAGTCGAGGTAACTTTGGTGATGACGGACACGTGGCCTTAGGCAACGAGTCAGGGTTTCCTAAATTTTCCAAAATAAAATATTTAGGTGGCGACTCTGTATCTGTTAAAGTAGTCCATGTTTGGCACTTCTTTAAAAAAAATCTGTTTTCAAAAACGATTTGCCGGATTTGGACTCTTTGGTTCAGATTAAGAACCGTGACAATTTGAGTCCGAAATGTAGTGAACCCATATGAGCAGAACGGGACTCATCCTCCCGGGGCGTTCGAGGACGTCTACAGCTTGTAAAATGCCTCTTGTTGAGGTAGTTATTATTTGGAGTTGCCCTTTAGATTTGTGGAGAGAGATGAGTTTAAGAAATTTTGTAATGTAATGCAACCTAGATTCAAACGAATCCCATCTCGTCATACCACAATAAGAAGAGGTGATTAACATATTCAAAAATGAAAGGAATAGGTTGAAGAAGGTCATGAAGGGTTGTCCAATTTGTTTCACTTCGTACACGCGAACTTCTATTCAAAATTTGTTTTACATGTGTCTAATGGCTCACTTCATTGATAACAATTGGAAACTACAAAATGCATGATAAATTTTCAACAAGTTGAAGATAACAAGGGAAAAACTTTGGGTAAAAAAATTGAGATGTGCTTGATTGAGTGAAACATGGATAGTGTCTTTACCTTGATGGTTGATAATATTAGTTCCAATAATCTTACCATTCAATTCTTGAAAATGAATTCCAAATATTGGAAAGGGACCATCTTGGAACATGAATTTTTGCATATGCATTGTTGGGTACATATTACAAATCTTATTGTGAGTAAGGGTTGAAAGAAATGAATGATTCAATTACAAATATTAGACTTGCAGTGAGGTATGTGAGGTCTTCTTTTAATCGGCATGATACTTTTTAGAAATGTGCAGCCAAACTAAAACTTGATTGAAATTCTCTTGAACGCCTTGATGTATCAACAAGGTGGAACTCCACATATTTAATGTTTGAGAGCACCGAAAAATTTGAGAAAGCTTTCAATCATTTGAGGAATGAGGACTCCAATTTTGAAACTTATTTTGAGGATATTTATGATGGAATAAGGAAAATTCCAAATGAGGAGGATTGGAAGAAATGTAAGTTGTTTGTAAGATTTTCAAAACTTTTGTATCTTCCAATTAATACATTTTTGGGGTCCCTATTTGTTACTTCTAATGCCTTTTATAGAGAAATGTTTATTATTGAAAACACAATTAATCAATTAATTTTGGAGAATGATGATATTTTGTACAGAATGGCAAAGAGTATGGAACAAAAGCTTAACAAGTATTAGGGGGATGGGAATAAGATCAATATATATTATATGTTGTCGTTATTTTTTATCCTACAAAAAAGATAGTTTAGCTTCTCAAATTTGCTTCATAAAAATAAGAAGGCGGCGGATGAGATGGTGGGAAAAGGTTGACTTGTTTGACTCGGTTGTCAAACCATTATATGTGCCACACTTTATTCACCAAATGAGAAAGTCCCTAGTGTGAGTGATGTAATGGAGATGGTGATAAACGATGATGATCCACATTATCTCTTTGAGTCTCAATTTTGTTCCTATTTGAAAGTGCAATTCACTAGTGGAAGTAAGTTAGAATTGGAAAAATATTTGGGCAAGGTTGAATATTTTGAAAAAAATTTTAAAAAAAATTTGAGATATTGGAATATTGCAAGGTTAATGCAACAAAAGTATAAAGTCTTGTTGCAAATTACAAAGGATGTGTTGGCCATGGCCATCACCATAATGACTTCGAAATCAACTTTTAGTACCAGTGTACTCATTCTTGATCATTTACCCCCTATAACAAGACTTCAATTTCCCCTTACAAAAGCCAAAGAAATGAAACAAATGTTAGAACTCTATTTTTGTTGTTTGCAAAATAAGAAAATATAGACAACTCTCAACCAACTAACTTTACATTGTACACACCATAACAAAACTTCTCTGACGTCACCGTTACACATAACCACCACCTACATTTGTCCAAACTCAATTCCTTTTATTATATTCATAACTAACTATTTAACAACTTCGGTACCTTTTAGCCTCTAATCTCTACTCAACTCCAGCTCCGTTCCATCCTTCTTCAAACCTTGTTTGCTTTCATGGACCATTATATTTGCAGTCACAATGAAACATGAGCATCTGGTTCTTTTTATGAGCATATAATACCCACACTAGGTAAAATGTTTCACAACCAACTCTTATTAGATTTTTCACATGCCTGAGAAAACAAAATTCAATTTATTTATTTATTTATTTTCTTTTTTTGGGTAAGTTGGATTGGGGGTGGGAGTTGAACCCATAATCTATTAGTGTGGTATATGAACTCTAGCTAATCGAATAACCTTAGTGGATAAAAACAGAGATTCTTAATTCACTCAAAGTTAAGTTGACGTAACCTTTGACACTATTTATATAAACTATTGACTATAATTTTGGAAAAATTACATTTTAATGGGAAAAACTAAAATCCATTTTTCTCTATAATTTCCAAGGCGTATTAATGTTGACCAGTAACTTCCAAAGCCCTTTCTAATATTCTTCACTTTAGTTTGATTGCAATTAATGTGCTTTACTAATAGGGTAGAAAGGATGTCTCAACTGTGACAATTTATGCTATAACAATGAAATATGAGCACTTAGTTCTTACCTCGCGCGGGTACCACGCATTTTGAGCATGCCTTACACTGGATAGACTTTCTATATGGGTCGTGAATCAATAAGGTTTATATTTGGCTATAAATTAAAATCTTTTCCACAAGTCATTGACTTCCATTTTTATTCGAAGGACATACTAAGCAACTATGGAAATTCAAATGACCAAATCTGAGTACAAATATTGAAGGCCTCTCAAACTAAAATTTTAATGAGATGATGAAGACCTAATGAAATAATGAACAAATTAAACAACTTTGTCCTGTCTTTGATCTGTAATGTGCGATTTGAGCCACTAACTTAAAATTCTAGAGAAACTCTGGCAGATGTTGTATTGGAGATGATAGTACAACACTAGGGATTATTTGGGTTGTGCTACATCCCCTAATTTTTGGCCCTCTAATCTCCCTAAATTTCAAACCAAGGCAAAAAAAAAAAAAAAAAACTCAAAACGACGTCGTTTTGAGCATTAAGGGGACTAAGGGGGGCTTTTTTAGGGAGACAAATCATTTTCCGGGATTATTTTTAGGATTTAGATTTATGTGACTTTGCTTTAGATCATAGACACCCCATTAAGGAAGAGAGAGAGAGAGAGAGAGAGATATGTTAATGAAGACATCCAAAATGACTCCCTTTTTTGTACTTCAAATGTGATATTCAAGATAAAATATTAAAATATAAACGCCACGTAAGATCTTCACATCCCATGCCTCTTTCTTATGACTCAAACCTATTAAACAAATGTATAATTATCACTTAAACAGAGGCTACTTTTCCAATTGCAACTTCTAAGGAAAATAAACTTGTCAACTAGTTGGTATGAGAAATTCCATCATATAAAAGATTTAAACATCTTTGCATAATCATATGAACAAATCAACACAAAGAAAGTTTATGACAATATGAGGAAGTTTGTGGAAATCTCATATCTTTAATTAATTTATAATTCCCAACATGATATTTTGAACTATAGATTCATCTATCCAGCAAACAAAGAGTCAAATTCCGTGTTGATGAATCCAAACTAGTTCGTACATATAGCATAAAAACAAAATAATAATAATAATTAAAAAAAAAAAAGTGTAATAGTATCACTTAGCAGTTGGTCATTAAAACATAATGAAAACATTGTTTGTCAAGGTTTACAATAAATTTGTTTAATAGGCAATTTTGTGTCATTCTACATGCACAAATGTCATCGACCCTCCACTTCTGAAACTGTAACATCATTTACTGAGCAAAGTTTTGGAATTTCAAGTGTATTGCCATATTTCACACTCACAATTGCAGAAAAAGCAGGTTGCTTAGGAGCAGGTATTGCTATTATTTCATTGCTAAGCATAGACACAACATCTGAAATAGTTGGTCTATCTGCTGCATTTTCTTGAACGCACAAAAAACTAACTTGAATGTAGCGCATAACCTCACTTGTTGAACATGTTTCAACAAATAAGTGATCTATTATCTCCAAGCCCCTTCCTTCTTTCCATAGATCCCATGCCTAAAATGGTTCATAAACAATATTCTACAAGGTCACTTCTCCAGAAAAATAAAAATTAAATATACTCAAGTAGACCAAATTACAATTACTTACATATCCTAGCAAGTTCTGAGCACGATCTGGTTGATAGAAACCTGTGTTCTTCTTTCCGCTAATAATCTCTAACATCATTATCCCAAAGCTAAAAACATCAGACTTCACAGAAAAGAGACCGTCCAAAGCATACTCGGGGGACATGTAACCACTGTTTTCATCAATCATGAAATTATATTGTTAGAGAAATCTAATGTCATTTTCATGTATGCAGAACAATTTTTCATTTGTACATATTCAAAAGAGATACCAAGCTTACTATGTTCCAACAATTCTGTTTGTGTTTGCTCGAGATTCATTGTCTCCAAAAATTCTCGCAGTACCAAAGTCAGATATTTTTGGGTTCATGTTATTGTCCAATAAAATGTTGCTAGTTTTCAAATCTCTGTGAATGATTCTTACTCTAGAGTATTTGTGAAGGTATTGAAGTCCCTGAGCAATTCCCTCAATGATGCTAACACGAATTTTCCAGTCTATTGAAGCTCGTCCTATTTCATCTGTTCCAAAATTTGCACTTGATAAATAGAGAGACATCATAACATTGGCAATGAAGAAAGAGACCAAAAGAGCAATAGATTAGTTAAAGGTAACGAAGTAACAAACCAAAAAGAAATGTATCTAAACTTTTGTTTGGTAAGTATTCGTATATTAATATCCTCTCATCTCCTTGAGTGCAACAACCCAAAATTCTAACAAGATTACGATGTTGAAGTCTCGAGATCAATGTAACCTCATTCTTGAACTCCTCCAATCCTTGTCCAGAGCCTCTAGAAAGTCTTTTCACAGCAATTTCTTGCCCATTAAAGAATTTACCCTGAAGTACACATATTTAGTATGAGATATTTAAATTTGGGAAAAACTACACCCATAGTCCCAATATTTTAACCCTTGTGTCATTTTGGTCTCTACACTTTTAATTGACTCAATTTTGACCATTAATTTTATATTTTGTTTTAATTTAGTCCAATTCATAATATCCTTAGTGTTTTTGAAGGAAAATTATCACTAAATTAGTTGAGATTAACTAACTGAGTTGAATAATTTTATAATTTTGCCCTTACAAATATAACACGTGACACATATGTGCTTAGTTTTCATAACAAAAAAAATGCTAAGAGTTATAATCAATTGGACTAAAGATTAAGACAAAATCATAAATTCAAAGCTACAATCGAGCTAATTGAAAGTACAGTGACTAAAATAACACAAGAGGTTAAGTATAGGGACTACCGTCGTAATTTGACCATAAATTTAAATAGAAATAAAATATGAAATACATATTAAAATATTCCTTTCTGACAAAAATAAATAGATTCAAACAACATAATGCATTATTCAACGGCAAAAGATTATTGATGATCGTCATCAAAAAACCTTCAATTGTAATGTGGCATGTATGTGCATGAACGTCAAATTTATTTGAGCATTGACTATCGTAACATGTGTTGTTAAATGTATAGATTTCATGGCTAGAAAAAGAAATCATCTGCTACCTTATAAACAGGCCCAAAACCACCTTGCCCAATCTTATTTGCATCAGAAAAATAACCTGTAGCAATTTCTATGCTAGAAAGAGTGAACAATGGTAACTCATGATCCTTTTTCCCACTCTGGATTTTTTCCATAATTGTTGCTTCAGTTTTTATTTCAGACAAGAATGACAGTGTTCCCAAGCACGTCCTGTCTTCACTTCTATTATTTCCTGGTTAGTACAAAGGGAAAAATTTTACTTGGAAAGTAACATAGAAACTGTATAGCTAGTCTTAAATGGCAAATATATACGTACGTCTAGAATGGCGATTTCTCCACCACAAATAGGACAATGAAGAGACTATAGTAAAAATCACCAGAGAAATTGCAGCACTAATAGTGAACCACAATCGCTTTTTCCTCGAATTAACTAGGGTAGTATTATTGTGATCGTTGGGGAACAAATTGTTTGGATTGTGAGGGGCCATATATGTCACAGGATACGAAGGTGCAACAAGCGGACTAGCTGTGGTTCAAGGGAGATTAAAAAAATAAGAAAATTATTAAAGGGTGATCAATCAGTAAAATGCTTTTCTGATCACTAACAATACATCTCAAATTGAAAAATAAATAAATAAATAAAAAATGCAAGGATTACCTATATTTGCCGTGGAGATGTTTCGTATGTAAAAAATATATTCCGGAGAGTCAGAGTATTCACCATAAAAAAATCGGCACCCAGACCCATCAGATAGTGCAGAAGCATAAGCAGTACAAGCACAATCTTGTCTACATATCTCCTTGCAATCACTGATACCCTGGCTGACATTGTTAGTTGTAACCCATGAATTTATTGATCCGCTTTTCTTGATGAACACATCTCCAGCAGTACAGTTGGATGGATTAGGGGCTACACACCCCAAATTATTACTGTATTCTAGTCCTTGGCTATCATAACAGTAATACGTATCTAACGACCAACCATTGTCTTCTGTTTTAAATACGCGAATGTCCCCAGATGAGTCTATATCAATCCAAGATGGAAAATCGTTATCAGTTCTGGTAAAAGTGAAATAGCTCTGGCTCTCATTCGAGAAATAGCTGAAATTGAATTCATCATAACCATTTGGAAAGTAGCTAAAGTTATACCCATTCCACATCCCACTGCGCCAGTAAAGAACTCCCCTTTGCCAGATCACAAGCTGCTTTGTGTTGTTTGGATCAACACCTAAAGTAAATGCCCCCAGAGTTGGAACTTGTGGACTGACTTGTGAAGTGAGAAAACGGTGTTGTGGCTGGCCTCTACTCGATTTAAACAACCCCAATTTCATGCCTGGTAGCCACGTATCAGATGGGTAATCAAAACTTTGCCACACGGTCTGTTTTCCTGCTCGCAAAACTAAATTACCCGTATCAAGTAGAGTTGCACTAGTGTCATTGCTCGGAACAGGTTGTTCTTCAGCATTTATGGTGATGAAGGTGCCATTATAGTCTGTAAGCATCAGGTTCCCATCATGACTGATGTTTAAAGTTCCTCTCAACGGTTTGCCACGGTTGGCAACCCAAACCATATTACCCTGATCTATACCGTTGATCCAGTCAGTGCCATTCATAAATTGAATTCCCAAGTAACGCAAGTTGAATGACTCTGGGCTAAAGAACAGCAACCGAAAGCGCTTGTTTGAAGACTCCAAGAAATCCCAGTCTTTCATAACCTGGCCAACTGTAAGTGTATCTCCAAGAAGCGAAGCGTGAACGGAAAAGATCAAAGGGACGACCAAGCAAGTAAGAATAATAAACAAACAACAGTCTGGCCTCCTCCTCATGCTAGCCATGCCTGAAATTGTGACTATGGCAATGATATTTAGAACTCCAAATCATTAACCCAAATGCTTTCTAATATAATAATACTGGTGTTGGTGGATTTCTTTCTTGTATTCTCTGCCTAACAACGAAGACTTTGAAAATAATTTTATGGTCGTCTCCCCTAGTGGTCAGTCATCTTAGAACCACAATTTGAAAATAATTAATGGGCGAATTACACTAATAGTTATTATATTTTGGGACTTGTGTCATTTTGGTTTCTTATACTTTAGGACTTGTGTCATTTTAGTCCCTGACTTTTCAATTGTGACATATTTGACCCTGAATTTTGAATCTTATTCCAAATAAGGGCAATTGAAAATAACATTGCTCAATTTCAAAGGTAAAGTCATCAATTTGATAAAATATAAACTAATTTGACAAAAAATAAATGTCAAAAAATTATTTTTGAACTTTTAAAAATTATTTCTACCCACTAAAGATAAAATTATTTAAAATTGATAAATCTTTTACACATTTTTTTTTTATCAAATTAATTTTTGTTATGTGTTTAGATGATGGCCATGTAATAAGTGGTTGCTAGGGTTTAATAAAAAGCTTTTATTTATAGCTTAAGCTATAAACTTATATATAACATATAACGATGAACATATTTTTTAAATTAAATAAATTATCCCCCAAAAAAAAAAAAAAAATATTTCTAACTTCCAAAAAAGCTAAGCTATATACCAAACACATCAAAATAAATTAAATAAAAGAAAGAAAAATAAGCAAATTTTTAAGTTTTTACCAAAACAGCACAATATGTAATTGATATATTTAATATATAAAATGTTTTTAGTTTTGAATTTTTTGAATTTAATGGATTGGTTTAATAATGATATCAAAGTTGTCGCCATATTTGATTTTTGAAAAAATAAAAACTAATTTAATGAAAATAAAAACAACCACTCATTACATGATCATCATCCAAACATACAATAAAAATTAATTTGGTAAAAAAAATGTATAAAACATTTATCAATTTTACATAATATTATCATTGGTTGGTAGAAATAATTTTTTAAAATTTAAAAATATTTTTTGATCTTTATATTTGTCAAATTAATTTATATTTTATCAAATTGACCTCTTTGCCCTTGAAATTGAGTAATGGTATATTCAATTGTCCTTATTTGGAACAAGATTCAAAATTCAGGGTCAAATGTGTCACAATTAAAAACTCAAGGACCAAAGTGACACAAGACCTAAACTATAGAGAGTTTAATGTAATTCGCCCATAATTAATTGTACGCAATTTTTGACTCAAAATGTTTAAAAACACAAAAAACCCAATGGAAGGGGCTCCTCTAGCTTATCCTGCTTGTGCTAGTTATCTTGGCAATTTTTCAAATGCCCAACCACTTTGTTTCCTCTATTTATTTATTTTATTAACTCAAGAATAAAAATTACATCCAAATAATTAGGTTCGTCTTTTACATGAGACATTCTAGCTAAGTTGGCACAACCGAGCGACAATTCATAAGCTCCAATTTTGCAACTTCCATGTGACCATTATTTCTTGGGCAAATTAAATATACCTCTCTCGAGGTTTAGTTAAATTATAAATATTCTTGAGATTTCAAAAATTACAGATATCTCCTGAGATTTATATTTTCATAATAAATTGTCTCTTGAGATTTATATTTTCATAACAATTTGTCCCATAATTTATTATGCAATTATAACTTTCAAGGAAGTATTTGTAATTTCTCAAACCTCAAAGAAGTATCTATAATTTTACTAAATCTCGAAAGGTATATGTAATTTGTCCTTATTTCTTTTATCAAAAAGGTATCTTAACATACCAATCAATCCACCCAAACAAAAAATACTGATCCAAAAAAATAATTTAGTATTCTATATTTAATTATAAATCCATGTGTCATAAAATGCATATGGCATCCGTGGAAGATGTCATATGGAGATGGACAGAGATCAAACAGTCAGAGGAGCACAATTGTTAGTATTTCTAGGATCCTGGTTTGCACGAATTTGCTGAGAACAGATGTACCTACGGATAAAAAAATAAAATTTAACAAAAAGGACAAATCACAGTAAATCACCTAAAACTATCACCTATTTGTACTTTACTTTCTCGAGCTTCAAGACGTACGTTAAACATCTCAAATTAGAATAAAAATTGAGAGTTTTAATTTTAAAATTTTAAAAAAAATTTTAATAATGTAATAATGAGTGAGACTTATATATAATGTGATATGTGTGTTTATGTTTTTGTTTTTTTCTCTTACCACATCATCAAAGTTTTCTTTGGTTCTGTTTGTTAGGGCTTATTTCAGCTTTTAATTTAATATAAACTATTTTGATGTGTTTGGTTCAGCTTAAAAATACTGTTTATAGTTTTCTGTAACTCAAAAATCAACTTATTCTTTGAGTGGGGGAGTAGAAGCTTAATTTATAAGTCAAAAATCAGTTTATGTTCACAGCTATAAATTATAAGCTGTTAGGTTATAAGTTATAATCACTTTCCTACAACTCTACCAAACTGTGCCTTTATATTGTTGCATGTAACACTTTCTAGTAGGATTTTGTTCTGACATTTAAACGAAATAATCAAACACATAACTCAAAACTTCACGCAACTTTTAAAATTCCATACTCAAATTGCAACCAACCATGCTACATACAAAAATAAAAAAAAAAAAATTATTTTTTTATTTTTCAATTGCAACCAAACACATAACTAAAAAATTAAAATATTTAAAAATATATTTATAAAATAAAATAAAATTTTTAAAATAAAAAAAAATATTTAAAATAAAAATTATACATTTAAAATAAAAATAATTTTTAAAAATTTTAAATATTTAAAAAATATATTCAAAATATTTTAAAAAATGCAACACACAAACGTATGAAATACAGTGCATATTAAAATAAATAAATAAATAAATATTTAAAATATAAAATATTTACCCTAAAAAAATAAAATTAAGAAGATTTTTAAATATTTTAAAAAAATAAATCTAAAAAATTTCAAAATATAACTCAAAACTCTTTTTAAAACTCATAACCAAATAAATTTTCTATTTTCAAACTCAAAACTAAAAACTCAAAACATGACTCAATACTCAAATCATGATTCTAAAAATAATTTTGAAAAATAAAATTAAAAAATGTTTTTAATTTTTTTTTTTAATAAAATAGAGTTTTGAAAAAAGTTTAGTTTGAAGTTTTGAAAACAATTCTGAGTTATGTGTTTGACTATGAATTTTGAAAATAATTTTTAAATTAAATTTGATATGCTTTTAAATTATGTATTTAGTTATAAATTTTAAAAAGAGTTTTGAAATTTTTTTATTTGGATCACAATCCCAAAACAAAACCAAAGGTGGCCCAATGTAGTGTTTAGTAGAGTTTTAGAATTATGATTTGAGAATAGAGTTGTATTTTGAATTTGTGAGTTTTGAAATTATGATTTGAAAAGAGAAAATTTGTTTGATTATGAGTTTTGAAAAGAATTTTAAATTGAGTTTTGAATTTTTGATGTAACGTATAAAATGAAAAAAGTTGTTTTTGCTTATGAGTTTTAAAAAAAGTTTTCAAAACTTAATTGAAAAATTTATAACTTATAACCAAAATCACGACTCAAAACTCTATTTAAAATTCTTAACCAAATTCTTTTTAAAATTCAATTCAAAAAAATAATTTATCATTTTGGTCTAAAAAAATAATTTCTATATTTAAAAAATATCAAAAATAAATATAATTTTTTTTTTTTCAAATAATAGGTGACGATTGTTAATTGCAACAAAGAAAGAAAAGTACGGTTCCGGTCAACCTTTCGAACATTCAGGAAGATGTTCGGACAGACGACGAGTAGACCAAAATTCAAATATTGTCTGCTTTACCAAATATATTTTAAAATTAATTTAAAATCATAATTTGAAAATTCAAATCAAACATAGCATTAGAATGTAAAAGCTCTACCAAACGCAGCAAATTTTTTACACGGAGAAAAAAGGGGAGAAAGGAGAAGGCAAGTAGTGAGGCGGTACTAGGGGAGGAGGAATATGGTGGCGATGGTATAGGAAAAGGGGAGATGCAACGGAGGGAGGAGAGGGTTTTAAAGGGTTGTGACGGATGGGAAGGGACGGGGAGACAAGGGGAGGTTTTGCGATAGGGGAAAAGGACGGGTCGGATGCGATGAGGGGAGGCAAGGGTTGCCATGAATCTGCAACGAATGTAAACTCCTTTGCAATTTTGACTCAAGTATTTATCTTGATTTTTGGAATTGATTGTTATTTTGAAAATAAATAGAATAAAAAAAAAATTTGGGTGGATGTTGTAAGTGGTGGTGGGTTTGGTGATGATGGGTATATAATTGATTTGTAACTGTGAATTTTTGCTGAGAGAAAGGTTAGAAACCATTTGTTTTGCTTGGAATGATAGGAAAAGAAACAGAGATCTTTGTACTCTGCTTTTTTATTGTTTATATTTCTTCAATTCCGGTTTTTCTTTTGGCTTATCAATTCAGTTTCTTAGCAATGAATCTTGACTTATGATTTGCATTTTGATCGTGAGTTTTGAAATTGGATTTGATATGTTTTTTAATTATCATTATTATTATTATTATTATTATTATTATTATTATTTTCTTTTTGTGGAGTTTTGATATTGATTTAGTTTTGCTTTTGTTGGTGAATTTTGATTGTGATTTTTTCTTTTGTTTTTGATGGTTGTGGTTGTATTGTTTGGCATGAGTGGTTGGAGCAGTGGTCAGTGGTCGATGTATGTAGTAGACAGGAACAGATTTAGAATTATGTCTTTGAGAGCTATTCCGTAATTTAAAAAATTTGGGAGACTATTTTATATAATTTTGAAATTATCTAAAAAAAAATTTAGAGGTGTAAACTCCTATAATTTTTAATTATTTTAAAATTTCTAATATAATATATGATATTTTTAAAATTTTTAAGGGTATGACCAGCCCCCTAGCCCCCCTAGATCCATCATTGGTGGTAGAAGGTGGCTATTTGCTGCGAAGGAGGAGGAAGAAGCTGGGAGAAGAGAACGGTTGAAATATTTACTTTACCCCTTGAAAAACGTTACATGCCTTTCATGTACATTTTTCTGTTAAAAATGACATAAAAATTAAAATTTAGCATCAAAATCAGGTTATTTGAATGTAGGCAGAGACTAAAATGATAAGAAGGGCAAAGTATAGAAACTATAGGCGTAATTTGCTCAAAATAAATCAAAACTAATAATAGTAAACAAAATAATCTCAAATCAAGAAACTAAATAATAATTCTAAACTATTTTATATTAAATTAGAATATTCTTACATAAATATTAGGATAAATTACAAATGCAACTTTTAAGATTTGCTTAAAATATGAATTGTCATTTGTAGTTTAAAAATTACAAATACTTCATTGTCAAAAAAATTTATGTAACAATATTAATTGAGAAAATAAAATTTCTAACTGCTCTCCTATATAATGATAAAATTACTTAAATTATTAATTGAATAAATTTTTAACAATATTAAAAACTGTTAATTGACTTGATAATTTATTAATAAAATAAGTTATTTGTTATGAAATTAGAAATTTTAAAGAGTGGGATGTAATTTTCAAAATTACAGGAGGCAAATCATATTTTAAACAAACCTCAGGGAAGTACTTGTGATTTATCTTAAATAATTAATTTGAATATAATAAAATAAAATATTTATTTCTTAAAATTTGGTTTCCATCATTCTTTCCCACTTGAGAAAACTCATCCTCAAATTTCAATTACTTAAAATAATTTGAGAAGTGTATACCTATCTGCATCAACCTTATATTTGAGGTTAATTTTCTCAAATATAAACTTCAAAGAATAGTCTTCCAAAATTAAATGAACAACTTTACTCAATTAATTTAACCCATCTTCATCAACACATAAATTCGAATGATTCAAACTCAAATTTGTAAAACTTTCATAAGATTTCTCTTCAAACAGATCATACAAAATATTCTTCATATTGTAAGTCGATTTTGAATACTTCTTGAACTCATGTAGCCCATGTATATAATCTTCCAAGAAAATAAAATTAACGCCAATCCTTTTATAAGTTTGATTCATGATTCTAATCATGGATGGATCTAAAGGGCGACCGGACCTCCAAAAATTTTAAAAAATATCATATCTTATACTAGAAAATTTAAAATAGTTCAAAATTTTAAGGGTTTGCACCGCCAAACACTTTTCTCACCCCATAGTGATATTTCCAGATCTGTCTTTGATTCCAACGGACAAAATATGATCAAATATATAAGGGTTTATTACACTTTCTACCTAAACTATTGCTAAATTGTGCGCTTAGTCCCTAAACTATCGATTAAATCTATTCGGTCCTAAAATATATAAAGCAAAATCTATTTAGTCCTAAAATTATCAATTGAATCTATTAAGCCCTAAAATATTGATAAATTGTGACAGTAATTCATGTATGTTGATTATTGTATCATTTTAGGCCTTATAATTTTAATTAACCTGATTTTGATCTTGAATTTATGATTTTGTTTCAATTTGGTCTAATTGATTATAACTCTTAGTATTTTTTTATGACAAATATGCATATAAGTGGTAGGTGTCGTATTTTTTAAAGTAAAATTATAAATTTACTAAATTCAGTGAGTTAAACTCAACTATTTCAGTAATTATTTTTCTTAAAAAATATTAATGACATTATCAATTAGACCAAATTGATACAAAATTTAAAATTAAGAGTCTAAATTAAGCCAATTGAAAGTGGAGGGACAAAAATGACACAAGAAGAAAAATGCAAGGACCACCGGTGTAATTTACCTTAAAATATTTAATTCAAACCTATTTAGTTCTTGAAAAAATTACAAAAATAAAATATATGCTCATAAATATTATAAATTAGTAAAAGACCTACCCCAATTAAGATTTTACTATAGAAAAATCTTAAATTTTTATTTTATCTTTAAAATGTATTTTATTTCGTTGTGCGTTAAATTTATTGATCGGAACTTAAATGTTACATATTTGATCCGCTAAAATATATTTTCTTAGTATATTTATTTATATTATTTTATAATTTTATGTGATTTTATATACCTGTATATATTTTAAATGTTTGTATCTAAATTAATATATACTTTTTAAATATTTTATATATTATATTACTTATTATTTAAAAATATAAAATAAATAAATAAAAAGAAAGGAACGATGGCGGACATCACCACCTTCCCCTCCACTATCCCTAAATTATATATATAATAAAATATTATATTATTTTATATATCATATTATATAAATATATATATAATTGGTGTCGGCAGCACTTGGCGGCCCGACACTCTCCATTGCTATATATATATATAATTTTATTATTATATTATATTATTTGTTTCTTTCTGCATATCTTTTGCCTATGAGAGCCGGCGAAGACCAAGCAAAGGGGAAGGGAGGGGGAGCTCGGGCAGAGAGCTCCAGGCGAGGGCTTCGTCAGCGGGAGTGTTTAATTTGTAAATATTAATGTGTGAAATAATTTTTTTGGTTTTAGAATAGGGATAAAATTTTGACTACATAATCGGGATAAATTAAATTTGGTATTTTTAGTTTTGATTTAATTGAATACAGTTGCATTACTTTTAAATATTTTTTATGCAATAAAAGTTTTATTCAAATTATGTTATACAATGATTTTTACTGGTGTATATTAAAATTATTAGACGAGTCATACTTAGTAAGACGGGTCATGTATCAATCATAATTTAGTTTAATTTAGTTTAGTAGTTGTACGGAGGCGAAATATTCTCTGCTTTCCGTACTCCTTGGACTCAAGCTTCTCGTGGCATCTAACACGGCAACACGTAACGGTGGTGAGTCCGTGGTTTGCCGGAAAGACCCTCCGACGATCAAGTCAGATTACTCGAGGAAGAAGGATTCTGTTAGAGAGAAAAAGAGTGTTTCTGATGGCGCAAAATTGCTTTTGGTTACTTACCTCCAACGTTCACCCTCCCACTCCTATTTCTAGGCTGGCCATGCGACCTCGAGATTATCTTGCACACTTCCTCTCTTTGTCCTTCCTGGACAGTGGCGGTTTCGCCTCTCACCACCTTACTGGCGTGTAAAGGTTCAGCCTCTAACCAAGATATATCTTTGAATCGCCAAACGGTATTGACACGTGCCTGGAGCAGATTTCCTCTCCCTCACGCCATTGGCCCAGGTGGCATACTTAACCGGAGTATCACGACCGGCCTATCCCTTGTGGAAAATTGCCTCCGCAAGCACACAACTGAGCTAGGAACCACCGATCTATCCCTTGGCAAAGGGGCACATATCCGATTCTCATGGCCGAGTTGTTCTCGATCGGTGCATCCTGGCTAACCGGCTGCGAGGCATGTCGGCCTCCCCCCATTCTTCCTTCAATCTCAGTTGCCCGAAGTCCATCTATCTCGGCTGACCGGCTAGAGGCATGCCAGCCCTCGCCGCGTCCTTAGTCTAGCCTGGGCCCTTAGCTCAGTTGCCACACGCCACTACGTGCTCTGCCGAATGTCTACCTAGCCACAGCTCGGTCAGGCCTCAGTTCATGCCTAGTTGGACGATCTCTTTGACCGTGCAAAACAGATCCACGGGCCGTGTTAGCAGAGGAGATAGCGCGGCGCCGTGAGGTCTGTCACGACCAGCGCTACCGTAGCTCGGCCGTACTAACGGTACAAATCTCCCATCTCAGTAGTGATAGTCCATACTAAGCGAAAATAATTCGTGACTTTCTAATTTTGATATACAAATCATCCTGATGATGTATTTCTAATCAACTTATATCATCGTATCCAAATAAATAATTTTCTAAGGACTGATTACAATTACTCCCAATTATGAGATTAGTTGTGAATTTGAAATCCTAAAATATTTATTTTATTTTGTTTAATTACTTAGTTTAATTTTCATTTCAAATATTTTGCAACCAAATCTAAATTTCTAAATTAAATTATTCATCATTAGTTCCGGTAGATTGGCACTTGGTTTTAACTGCTATTGTATGGAGTAGTTGTCTTTATTTGGTTTCAAATAATATATTTTGGTATACAAACGAGCAGATCAACTTTGGGTGCCATTGCTGGAGACTAAAAACATAATTATTTAATTTGTAGATTTATTTATAAAACAAAAAAATATATAAAAAATTGAGTTTAGTTTCTTTCTGCATGAGAAATATAAAGTTGAAAAAAAAAACTAAAAAAAATAAAAAAAACCAAAATTTTGATAGCGTGACAAAGAAAGGAGATACACATATTGGACATATAACCCATGGACTATTTACCTTTGTTAGACACTTGTGGATTAATTACCTCTGCTGGACATATAACTTAGAGGACAAATAACGACTACTAACTACTAGCTATTGACTACTAATTTCTAACTACTAACATTTAATTTATTGCAATTTCTTTTGTTCTGTACATTTTTTTTCCCCTAAGAGCTCTTATACCCCTTTTATTTTATTCCAATTTAGTTTATTGCAATTTTTGTATATTTATACTAATTTGTAGGTTTTGGCTGATAAAAAAAAAAAAAGTGTGTGAGCTTTTGATAAATCATGAGTGAAAAAACATAGAATTGTAGCACTTAGGTAAAATAAATTAGTTTATTTTGTTTTATTTTATTTTGTGTTATTTTTCTTTTTTTTCTTTATTTCTTTGTTTTGTTTTATTTCTTTATTTTCCTTCCCGTTCACTGTTCCTATCAATCCTTTGTGGTATGTGCCATTGAGGATAATGTCATTTAAGTTGGGAGAAAATGGTTTATTGTGTGTTTTATTTTGTGTGTTTTAATTTTATTTTTAGTTTCAGTTATGTTTTGAATGAAATTTCAATTTTATTTTGTGTGTTTTTATTGTATTTTTTATTTTTAATTTTTTTTTTCAGTTGTGTTTTGAAAAAAAATTCAAATATATATATATGTATATATGTGCTGTAGTTCATGTTTTCAAAATAAAAAATAAAAAATAAAAAATCAAATTTTATTTGTGTGTGGTTGTATTAAAAAAAATAATAAATAATCTTTGTGTGTGCCGGTGTGTATGGTTTTGTTGTGTGTTGTGTGCGCGTTGTGTTAAAAAAAAAAATAGATAAATAAAAATAATAATAAAATAAAATAATGTAATTAATTGTTAATTTTGTTGCCTTATCAATTTAATTATATTTTAGTTTATTATACTATATTGTGATTAAAAATAAATTTTTTTATCTCATATTTAGATTATCTACACATGCACATAGCCGTTTAATATTCTTTGATTAATTTTTGGATTTAGACTTGAACATCTTGATGATTAATGTGCAAACTTTTTAACCCGTGCAAGATTTTGAGCCTATCATTCTTTTTGAAGAGTTATTAAATGTACTCTTAACTATTCATTTGGAAGCGTATTTGTTGGCTACATATTTTGTATAAGCCAATTACAATTCAACGCGTGGCAGAATAAGGGTAATATAGGAAGACTATTCAAGTTTTCAATCATGATCGTACACGTGGTAGTTAGTATTGGCTATTACGAGATCTGAGTAGCATTGCATCAGCAAAGAGATGCAAAGTGATATGACTTCAACGGTTACTCACATTCAAATTCAAAATTAGGAGGGAAGCCTAACTGCAAGTGATGGCATAGTGGAGCTAATTATAAGGCAACATGATCAGCGATCATGGAGGAACAATTCGACGGTTGGAAGTGCAGTTCGATGGTCATCCTTGAGAAGTATAAGTAGCAGAGAAGGCCCCAGAAACCCCCCCAGACTCAGATCTAGAAAACCAGTTTTACTTTACATTATTTTTCAGTTTTACATTTCTTGTTCTTTACATTTTCTGTACTTCAAATTCATGCACTGCATTTCGTTCATAGGAGTAGATTTCAAGTAGATTGTTGCTGTAAACCTCTACGAGGCTGATTCAGATCTTTGTAAGTCTTTCATTTTACTTAATGAAATACTACAACTGTTCTTTATTTACCCATTGTTTGTTTAATTCTCCTAACAAAGCCACCAGTAAAAGTTCTCTTCATTGAGGTTGAAAGAACTAAAACACAATCGTCTGATAATTGGTTGGCAATTAAATTTCTGTAAGGACTGATTGATCCTTGTTGGCACGCTCATAATTACAATAATAACCTTCGAAAGTCAAAAAGTCAACATATATTTTTGGCACGCCCAGTGGGACTAATTGAAATGGCTAGACGTAGGAGACAAGGAGAAAATGAACGCTTGGAAGAAGGCGTGGAAGGAGAGGTAGAAATATCTAATCCAAAGGATAATGTGACAACACATCCTGTGGAGACACCTATTTTATCAGAACCTATGGTCGAACAGACCAGTACTTCGAAACAAGTACCACATGTTCAGAATATTGGACGAGGCCAAGGAATTGGACGAGGCCAAGGAATTGGACCATCCACTGTTCTATCTACTCAGCTAATGAATCCATGGGGTAGCCTAGTAGATGCCATGGGATAGCAGCTATTGAATACAATGGAAAAGTGGGCAACATCCTTTTTGGATCGAATGAATACCCACCAACCAATAAACACAAGACATACGGAGGATATTTCAAATGTCCCTCAGTAAAGATTGGCTAGAGATAAACAGCCTATGCAAATTAATGGGCATTCTAATGGTCAAACTAGCAATCAAAACTATGAAAGACCATCACCTTAGTTTTAGTATGAACCTATTTCGAGGCCTATGGTAGGTCAAAATGCATCAGTACTTAACAGTGAAGCCATGCAAGTTGGCAGATCTGGCCCAGTACAAGAAAATAGCATAAGAATGGTCCCAAATCCCATGTTCGAAGCCATACTTGGCACGAGGGGATTTACTAATCCCTTGTTCAAATTTATACCCGGGGGGTAAGAAGGTTTTCCTACAAATGGAAGAGACACAATACCAGTTCCAGCACCTTTCGCAGGTCCTTTCACAGGACAAGCCCAAAGAGGTCATCTATACCCTCAACAGCAGCCAGTACCACGGGAACAACCAGTCCCAAATATACAACCCTATGAACCAAGAGGACTCCAAGCACAAGGTTGTCTACCAAATCCTGTGTTTCTTCCTCCAGTAATGGTTCAACAGGCACAAAATATGGTCCATAGGGACCAAATTGCTGACATTGTTAGAGAGATGTGTAGACCAACGGCTCGGGGGGTTCAGACTCCTGTCTACAGGAAACCATACCCTGAATGGGTAGATAGGGTACATGAATACCCAAGAGGTTTCAGGATACCAGATTTTGCCCTTTTTTATGGAAATGGAAACCAGTCAACAGTGGAGCATATTGCTAGGTTTTCTGGTCAATGTGGTGAATTTACCAATAATGATTACATGAAGTTAAGATTGTTCCCAAATTCTCTTACAGGGGCAACCTTCGTATGGTATATTAACCTTACGCCTGGCTCTATTCAGACTTGGCAACAAATGGAAGAGGCATTTCATGCCCAATTCTTCCAAACGGAGCCAGAAGTGTCCATGGCAGATTTGGCAAGGTTGAGCCAAAGGCCTGATGAAAAGGCTACTCAATTTATTACCAGATTTAAAGAGCACGAAACAAATGTAGGGTCATCTTGCCAGAGCCAGAATTCGTGAGATTGGCTCAAAATGGCTTAGAGTTTAGGCTTCGAAAGAAGTTTGACTCAACTGAGTTTAGAGACTTAGTGGAACTAACTTATAAGGTGTCTAGGTATGAAGCATTACTAGAGGAAGAACAAGATCGAAATAATGCATCATACAAGACATATTATAAAGATCCTAATTATGAGATTGATGCAGCAGAGATTGTGGGGAAAGAACCTGTAATCTGTGAGGCATTAATTCATAAGGATACAACAATTGACCAACAGTTTAAAAAGAAAGATCTTCATAAAAAATACTCTTTCGATTTAACAAAAGCAGATGACATTTTTGATCGTTTGCTGCAAATTTCCTAAAGTTACCAAAAGGAGTCAAAATTCCATCTCTAGAGGAACTTAAAGGAAAAGTGTATTGTAAATGGCATAATTCTTGGTCTCACTCAACTAAAAACTGCATTGTTTTTCGAGACAGGATCTAAGAGCAGATTCGAAAGGGGTGTCTAAAATTCCCAACTAAAGCAGAAAAGGCCATAGGGATTGATACTAACCCATTTCCGGAAATTGGAGAAGTGGTAGCCAATGTTATCACGCCAGACTTCAAAACTTATCCTTGAAAGAATTGGAAGAAGTCAATGTGCAGATGCATGTTGCCAGCCAGACAACTGTCAAGAAAGACACTGGAAATCTACCAGCTATTGGACAAGGTTTTCTCAGACCAGAGGGAGGACTCTGATAAAGAGGCACTGGATGATGATTCTTTGAAGGCAGCTATTATGCAAAGAATGTGTCCCAGATGCAGGCTGAGTTACAAGTGGTTGAAAGGACTTCTAATTGATGGGAAGCAATACTACAAGAATGTGCAGAGGCGTCCTAAACCAACTAGTGCTTATAATAAAAGGCCATATCCAACTAGCATTAGGCAGCAGCCATTAATGGCTGAGCCAATAGCTGCTAAGATGCATTCTAAAGGCAAGAGGCCTTTATATGAATCCAGACCACCTAATTATTACAGAATAGAGAGCAGTCATCCTGAAAGGAGGCCGGAGAAGGGTTCAGTTTATGGGATCAAAGCCAGAGATTGGCCTCTTAAACCAGTCTCACGCAGGATGGAAAGTGGCTACCTTCATCAAAGGCCTGAGTAAGGCTCGAGGCAAGGAGTCAAGGCCAAGCAGTGGCCTTCACAGCCAGCTTCGAAGATAGCTTTGAAGGAAGAAAGGAACAGTTCGACAGTTGGGTTAGTAGGTTCGTGGGTACCTGGAGTTCTAGATTGGTTTGTCCTAGAGAACAAACCTAAGGAGATGTCTACCCAAAGAAATGTGGTTGGGAACCTAGGTAGGATGGCCAAACCTCCTTTGGTGGCTCTAAACAATTGGGTATTAGTTAAGCACCTGAAAACAAAAGAACCAAATATGGTTCCAGTAATTTCTAGGTCTCAAAGAAGGAAGATCCAACGAAGGTACACTCAGTACCAGAAGGATCTGAAGGAAGGTGGAGAAAGCTCTTCATTGGTTCAGCCAAAGAACCAGGCAGAAGGATGAGGAGATTCGAATCTAGACCATAGTCTGAAATCAACTCCCCCAGACAAGAGGAGTTGTAGTAGGGAGCAGTTGGCCAAAGTTCATTCCGAGTTAAAGGCCAAGGAAAGATCCAGTTTAGTAGGATTGGAAAAAGCTCTGATGGAAAGTGATAGTAAGATAGAAGATGAGGTCATCCCAAGCCAAAGGAAATGGGTGGTTGAGGAAGAAATGTTTGAAGCCTTCATGGCTAAACAGACATTTTTGGTCGGAAAACCAACGGTTCAGACCATTCGAAAGAAGTTTCTAATGCAGAAGTACCAGAATGCAGCATGGAGGATGCTTCTGTAGTAATTGAACAAGTTGACCAAGAGGGAAAGCAGGTACAGCCAATTTTCCAATTTGGCTCGTTCCCTCCAGTATCAGTGAATATGGTACTTATATTACCACAGGAGTTTCAAGTTGAAGATGAAAACCAAGGTCAAAAGGTTAACCCAATTCCAGTCTCCAGTGAAGACTCACTAGTAAGTACGGTGCAAGACAAATCTGAAGCAGCCACACCAATGGAAACTGAAGATGGGAGTGAGGAAGAGGTAAGTATTAACCTCTCATACCCTTTTGAGTATCCCACGGTGTCCATGACACAGCATGTCAAACCCTTGTATATCAAGGCCTCTTTCGATGGAATCTGGATGAATCGGGTCTTTGGTGGATAACGGGCCAGCAGTAAACCTGCTTCCAAAATCTTCGTTGAAGAAACTAGGAAAGAAGAACCCTAGGCTAGTCCCAACCAGTACAGCCATTGCTGGTTTTGCGGGAGACAAACAGATGGCCCAAGGTATTCTGCTCATCAACCTGAGTGTGGGAACCAGGGACTACATGACAGCATTCTTCGTTATCGACAGCAATGCTAAGTATAATGCTTTACTTGGAAGAGATTGGATTCACACCAACAAATGTGTGTCTTCCTCTTTACATCAGAAAATCATGATGGCCTTGTGCAATGGAGACACGAAGGAGATCAATGCAAATCCTCAACCCTTCATAGCTTATGCAAATTTCGCAGAGGCCAAATTATATGTTGAAGGAGTGGCACCACTTAGTATAATAAGAAAGCCTGATGGGTCAGTTGATGTGACGACTGATGAAGAATTTGCACATCTAAAGCACTTGGTCCAGGAGAGTGTTGATGAAGAGTTTGTCATTAAGGATGACAATGATGCCTGGTTGTAGGCAAAGAGATGAAGCCCAAGAAGCCAAGTCTTTGGCTTTAATTAAGTTCTCAATATTGGATGTAAAATCAATAATCCAGAAAGTGTAGGAGCAGGAGAAAGAAGCCATGATAATTGGCTGCAAGCAGAAGCAGCAACAGGCCAGAGTTTTGGGCCTTGATAAATACTGTGCATTGGACATTGAAACAAAAGTCCAGGAGATACAGGAAGAAGAAGCCTTATGAACAGACTTTGTCTATGAGGAGAAGGGTAAATGTAATAACCCTCACCACTGATTACTGATTAAGTACTGATTTCTGCTAAACCGAGACCGGTTATGATTGATAATTGAATTGATTGAAATCTCGAATCGGTCGAAAATGAGATCGATTGATTGACCGTAACGGTTTAAATGCATAATCTATCTGTTTGACTGCCAAATTATCTGTTCTCGTCTTATGCTTTAAACCGCTAATTGAAGGCCTTATCGGCGGCCAAATCTGAAATTGATTGATGTTCTGTGTTCATCATAATTAATGTGATTTTATGACACATTTATCTGAAAATTGATTTAGTATGATTACATTGGATTAAAATAAGCTAATTAAAGGGATAGGCTTATTTACATTAATGCCATTGTTAGTGGACCCCTTTATTATAACATTTTTGAGCCTTATTACACTTCACTCAAACATTTCCTCAGCTCATTTTGAGAGCATAACCGAACTAGAGAGAGAGAGAGGAGATAGCTTGATTTTATGGTGAATTGGCTTAGAGAACTTGGAGAATGGAAGTGTAGACTGCTAAATTGAGCTTCTAGTCTTGTGATTGAGGATCTAAGGTAGAGTAATTACCTTCTTGTTTATGAATTGAATCACTCCTTGCATGGTTTGGAGGATTATTAAAGATTAGAGCCAAGATATGGCTTATAATGTTGAATTGAAGCTCATCTCTTGCATGCATGCTTGTATTGAGGAATTTAAAGTTGTTTTCATGGCAAATGTTACATGCATGCTCATATTTATGTTTAAGACCATGATTTCATTTTGTTCTTGAAGAAAAGAGCTCAGTTGAGCTAACATTTGAGGCTTTGAATTGATTGAATTCATGGATATTGCATGTTCTTCATGTTTATGAAAATTGTTTTGAAATGAGTTTAATTGAACTACCCTTGGGCTTTGATTTTATAAATTGAGCTTGGAATCATGTAATATTATGAGTTTACAAGAGTTTTCCAGAAATTCAGCCCAAGAGGATCAATTTTGATGCTTTGAAACTTGATTTTGAACTTGGAGTTCAAATCTGGAATTTCCAGATTTTGGACCCATGCTCGAGCGAGGAAGTCTACGCTCGAGCGTACACTCTGTGATCGTGCCTTCCGCTCGAGCGAGAAAAGTTACGCTCGAGCGTGAAATGCGAGCATCGATATTTTTATCAGAAGATCCGCTCGGCGGCGTAATTTACGCTCGAGCGGAGACCTTTGTTTGCATGTCCGCTCGAGCGTAGAAAGCCACGCTCGAGCGAGACCACTGTTTTTCTGAAAATTCTGAAACTGTTTTCTGAGTGCATCTTTGCATCCTCATCCCATCCTAGGCATCCTTAGGCCTAGTTTAAGACATCTTAATGAGGATATAGATGTAGAACCACACCGAGGCAAATTAGGGATTAAGTTATTATCTTTCCCAACTGTGTTGCTTAGTGTGTGTGTTCAATCTGTTAACTGTGTAGGGTTGGCTTATCGAGGAGACGCTCTAGCTTACCGTAGCCCAGAACTCTGTGAGTAACAATTGTGTAAAGATATGTTCAAAAATGATTATCTTCTCATTTCTTGAATCGAATCTGCTTTCAAGAGTTGAACTATTTTATGAACTGCATTTCGTTAATCGAATGAATGTATGTCCTATATTACGAATCAGACAGGCATCTTTAGCAACTCACATTTACTATTATCGCCATCTTGCAGAGACCTCTGTCGGTTCCCTCGTTGGAACCACTACTGTTTACTGATTGATGGCCATCAATTGACAGTTTGGTCTTTTAAGACCTATTGTTTACTGTACTGCTACTGTCACGGATATCTCTGGAGCAAAGTGCTGCACAGACCTAAGTGCTACAGTGTGAGCCACCTCTAGAATCTGTGCGAGACACCTCTTGAGTCCATACTGGGCTTTAAGCCAATCTGTGAAATCTAGAGCAAAGTGCTGCACGGACCTAAGTGCTACAGTGTGAGCCACCTCTAGAATCTGTGCGAGACACCTCTTGAGTCCATAAGAACAACTCTTTATTCTTTATTATTTATATTCTTTATTCTTTCTTTATTCTTTATCCTTTCTTCTTCGCCTCTTTACTCTTTTGCCTTATTCTTGTTATTGTTATTATTACCGATTCTTGTTATTATTCTTGTCTTTATCTTTATTACCGTTACTACTATTGTCTTGGCTTATCTTGACATCGCTACTACCACCGTACTGTTTTGCTATCGGTTGTGCCACGTATGATTACTATGATTTCTAAATGACTGATATGACATGAAGTATAAGCCACCGACTGTATAACTGATCTACCGAGGCAAACGACTGTTTAAAATACTGAAAGGACATTCTTTCTTAACCCCTTTACGCATTATGTTATTCACTGGGCTTTAGCTCACTACTCATATATATATGTAGGTGTTCAAGCACCGGACCGTTGCTAGCAGCGTCAGGGTAAACTCCAGTTTTGTCAAGCCAACCACTGTGCCTCACTGCGAGGTTCCGAGCCTATCAAGCTATGCCTTAGGGGCTTAGGGGTGTTTTATTTCCCCCATCTGTCTCTATACCTGTTTTGTATAACTGTATAGACTGATTGCACTATACTGTATTGTTTAATAGGGATTAAGTCCCTGTACTGAATGATTGTATATATGATGCATACTGTTCTGTACTGAAAGTATAAATGTTTGAAAAAGTTTTTTTGCATACAGATTGTCATAGCTCATTGGACATTGTTTTATTTACTGTATTGGCTTCCGCCATGCCCTCATACTAGACATCGTTCTCTTTGTAAGCAAGCCTTGATAATCTAGGATTCTTGGCGATTCTGATGCTAAACCCATAGGGGCGGGTTTGGGTCGTGACAGTAAAGTTGTTGAATCAAAAAACCTAGGAGCAAAACAAAGCAAAAAGATTGCTTTGAAGCCAGAAGGAATCAAAGAAGGAGCTTCAGTAAGTTCTCAGATACAAGACCCCTTAGAAGAAGTAAATTTAGGGGAATGTTCTATACAACAGCTCACCTATATAAGTGCTTGGTTGAATGCTCTTCACGAGGACCCGGTTGTTGGTTGTTACGAAGAAATATAAAGATTGTTTTGCATGGTCTTATAATGAACTACCAGGATTGGATAGGTCATTAGTGGAACATAGGCTCCCTATGAGGCCTAATTTCAAGCCATACAAGCAAAAACCAAGAAGAATGAGTCCAGAAGTGACTCAGAAAGTTAAAGAGGAAATTCTTAGACTCCTTAAGGCAGGCTTTATTAGGACAGCCAGGTATGTTGAATGGCTATCTAATATTGTGCCTGTAATTAAGAAGAATGGTAAAATGAGGGTATGCATCGATTTCAGAAACTTGAATCTAGAAACTCCAAAAGATGAGTATCCTATGCCTATAGTAGATTTGTTGGTAGATAATTCAACAGGGCATCAAATTTTATCAATGATGGATGGGCACTCTGGTTATAACCAAATTTGCATTGCAGAGGAGGATGTCCACAAGACAAAGATTGAGATGTCACAGGAATATTGACACCTTCAAATGGGTTAAAATGCCATTTGGCTTGAAGAATCTTTGGGGCTACATATCGGAGGGCTATGAATACTATCTTTCATGACTTTATTGGGGGGGTATTTAGAGTGTTATATTGATGACATTGTGGTGAAATCCCAGTCCATGAAGGAACATTTGTTTCACTTAGATCTGACTTTTGAAAGAATGAGAAAGTTTAAGTTGAAACTCAATCCTTTTAAATGTGCTTTTGGCGTATCATCTGGAAACTTCTTGGGCTATGTAGTACACAAGAAATGAATACAGATTGATCAAAATAAAGCCAAAGCCATAATTGAAGTCAGACCTCCATCAAGTAAGAAAGAATTACAAAAGTTCCTTGGACAAGTTAATTTTCTTCGAAGATTCATTTCTAATGCTGCAGGGCAAACTAAAGTATTTTCTTCCTTGTTAAGGCTAAAAGATGAAGAGGAGTTTGTGTGGACAACAGAGCATCAAACTGCTTTCGAAGGAATCAAAGCCTACTTGGCCAACCCTCCAGTGCTGATGCCACCAAAGGGTGATAAGCCCTTGAAGTTGTACATAGCTGCAGCAGAAGATTCATTGAGAGCTTTCTTAGCCCAAGACAATGAAGAAGGTAAGGAACAAGCTGTTTATTACCTTAGTAGGTTTCTAAATTCTTATGAATGTAAATATTCAGCTGTAGAAAAGCTGTGCCTTGCATTGTATTTTCTTTGCAATGAAATTAAGATATTATCTTTTGCCTACAACTGTCTTGGTAATTGCAACCACAGATTTGGTTAAGTATATGTTATCTAGACCCATGTTGAGGGGAAGAATTGGCAAATGGATACTAGCTTTGTCAGAATTTCATCTAGAATATGTTCCCCAAAAGGCAATAAAAGGACAAGTTTTAGCTAATTTTTTGGCAGACCATCCATGTCAAACAGAAAGCCAAGAGATGATGGAACTTGGTATGGCTAGTGTTGAACCATGGCAAATGTGGTTCGATGGATCAAAAGCCAGTGGTTTAATTAGAATTGGTATAGTAATCAAGTCACCACAAGGAGTAAAAACCACGCATGGTTTCAAAGTGGATGAAATTACTTGTTCCAATAATCAAGCTGACTATGAAGCCTTAATAATATGACTGGAAATACTTATTGGATTACAAGCTCATATAGTTGACATATTTGGAGATTCTCAATTGGTAGTTAACCAGGTGAAAGGGATTTTCAAATGTCAAAGTATAAGCATGTTACCATACTATGTTGTTGCATTACATCTGCTTTCTCAATTTTAGATAGCAAATGTAACTCATGTCCCAAGATTCTTGAATAATAAAGCTAATGATATAGCTCAGAAAGTTTCGAATTTCAGGAGAAGGGATAATACTGGAAGAGATATAAGCCAGACAACATATCAGAAAGTAATACTACCCTTGAATAAAAGGAATGTGGTCTTGGAAGTCAATCATAATGACTTACAAGAGCAAGATTGGAGGTATCCAATAATGCAGTATCTGACTAGCCCAACTTCGAAAGCCAGTAGAAAAATTAAATTGCAGTCTATGTAATACATAATGTATGGTAATGCTCTCTACAAAAGAGGGGGAGGTGGGCTATTGTTGGAATGTTTAGGTCCAAAGGAAGCATTGACAGCTATGGTTGAGGTTCATGAAGGCATCTGTGGTGCTCATCAGCCTGGTGTGAAGATGAAATGGTTGCTTTGAAGGCATTAGCATGGCACAATAAGGCACGTGCCCATAACTAACCTGCATGTAGTTGTGAAGCCTTGGCCATTTAGAGGACGGGCTATGGACATAATGGAGAAAATACACCCACCCTCTTCGAAGCACCATTGTTTCATCTTAGTGGCCACTGATTACTTTACTAAGTGGGTCGAAGCTAAGCCATACAAGGTTGTAGACCAGACTGAAGTCATTGGATTCATTAAGGATTTAATCCATAGATTTGGTATCCCACAGACTATAACTGTTGATAATGGGACTATATTTGATGGGAAGATGGTGAAGTCTTTTGTGGCAGAATTTGGAATTAGCCTTGTTAATTCCACCCCCTATTATGCACAAACTAATGGTCAAGCTGAATCATCCAATAAGTCTTTAAAAAAGGGAATACAAAAAGTTGTGGAAGACAATTCAAGGGATTGGCATAACTTATTGTTGGATGTTTTGTGGGCTTATAGAACTTCTCTAAGGTCAAGCACAGGAGTCACTCCTTATGCCTTAGTATATGGGCATGATGCAGTGTTACTTGTGGAAATTAATGTTAAGTTCTTGAGGGTAAGATGCCAAGACCAGTTAGATCTTGAGCAATACAATCAAAGTATGTTTTTGGAGCTAGAAAGTATAGATGAAGCTAGAATTCTGGCATTAAATAATATTCTTTTCCAAAAGAAGAAAGCAGCCAAAAACTATAATAAGAAAGTCAAACACATTGGCTTTGATGAAGGTGATTTGGTATGGAAGACAATACTCCCAATAGGGATTAAGAGCCATAAGTTTAGTAAATTGTCACCTAACTGGGAAGGACCATATCAAGTTCATAGAGTCCTGCCTTTTGGAGCATACCATTTGAGAAATTTAAATGGGTATGTACATCCCAAAAAGATTAATAGCAGATATTTGAAGCCTTATTTTCCAACCATTTGGGAAACACAAGGAATAGAATAAATGCTAAGTAAAAGAATACAAGAATATTCAAATGATAAATAAGAATTTGCCTTTCATAAAGAGTTGAATACATTTTGCCATAAATTGGCCCAAAAGTCAGTACAATGCCTTAGTTGTTCTTTTACAACAGATGTTCTATTCTTAAATGATGAAAGCAACTGGATGGCTGTGGTCATTTCTTGCTTTCGATTGGCCAGTCCTTGATTGGTAATCAGCAACTTGGTGTCAGTTCAGACTAAGGCCTGATTAACTGCAGATAGCTCCTCCTCAAGTTGAGCTTTCTTCTCTAGTAGTTGAGTTGAAATTGGGAGAGAGGAATGTTGTTCCTTTAGCTCGATACTTTAGTATGTACTTTGGAAACAAAACTACGGTCTCTCACTAATTTCTCATCTATGACCTTAGCGGCGTGGCAAATGTTGATGTAAAAGTCGATGGTGGCACGCCTAAGATAAATGACTTGAGGCGGTCATGCCGGATTGCTCAACAATTTTGTAGCACTGAAGGAAGCCATTTCTCATTATAGGTCACTCTAAGGCCTCGAAAGAAATCCTCGAAAAAGATGTCAACAGCTCTAGACAGCTATCCAAATCCATCAGAGGTGAAGAAGGCTTACTACTGGAGGAAGAGCTTTCAAAAATTTCTAGTCGGGAATCAGCCAAAACTAATGGCTCAGTCTCATCACTAGCCATTGGAGAGGTGGAAGGCATGTCGAAGAGACTAGCTAGTCTTGCTTCGAAGATGTCTACCTCGTTCGTGGACATGAAAGGTGCAGAAAGAGCTTTGGTGGAAGGCACGAAGGACTGCATAGGAATAGGAGAAATGGGTGGAGCATCTTCAGCAGTCTCTATAGTTCTAGCTACCAATAAGTCGAGGGAAGAGGGACTGGAACTAGGTAGAGGTGATAAACCATGAGTTGGAGGGCTACTAGTACCCTCTATAGAAGAATCAGCTACCATCAAAGAGGAAGTAACAGCTGGAGTTTCCTTAGGAGGGGAAGGAAAAGTAAGGCTCGGAAGAGAATTAAATTGAGAAAAATCAAAAGACAAATAAGGGAGATATGGAGTTAAGCTAGAAGGAAAAAGAGCAGGAATACTTGGCCTAAAAAAGGGTATAGAAAATATAGGGCCTGGAAGTGGAAGAATTATTTGAATGGTCTCCATATCTTGAGGTTGCTCCACTTGTTCAAACCGAGGAGTCCTTATTGGAAGAATAGGCTCAGTAGTTGTTGCTGCAAAAGAAGAAGTACAAGTTAATGTCAAGTCTCAATACCAAGAATTTGACAAGGGAAAAGAATAGAGACATGAAAGAGGTTACTTGTTTCAAAAGTGGTAGCAACAATGAGAGAGCTGCGGAGGGAATAGTGCTCAGCAATATGCTGCCTCTTTGCAGTTTCTCTTTGGATTGCAGTAGCAGCAGAAGCTTCATCTCTTAACAGTTGTTGCTGCTGCCTTTTTCCAGCTCTCTGAAAAACAATTATGGCCTTAGAATGTTCTTGCTCTACTGCCTTGGTAGTCGCCTCATGGGTAGGGTCTTCGACCTAGTTGGAAGAAGAGACAGTCATCTTCCTTATCTTTTCTCTCTGTATTGGTATTTCCCATTTTTTCTCAATCTCCCTCTCTTCGATCTGGGATTCAGATTCCTCAGAAGTCAATTCATCTTCTACTACTTTGCCAGTTGCCTCATTTTTAGTGGGGTCTTCAACCAAATCAGAAGAAGAGACAGTCATCGTCTTTCTTCTTAGTAAGGGTGTCTCTTCCTCTTGATCTGCTTATTCTTCTTCTTCTTCTGCTGCCTGAACTTCAGGTGCTTCATTTTCAGGATCAGGTAAAAGTTTCCTTTTCTTCTTTTGTTGTTTGCTCCTAAGAAGATTTAAAGCTTGGGTCTTCTGAGGAGAATCTCCCTGTGAAGCACCCGCATCACCTCCACAAAAAGAAGAACTAAAGATAAGGCTAAAAGCATTATAAAGAGGGAAAAAGAAGAAGAAACAAGGGTATATACCTTTCTTCGAGGCAGCTCGAGTAACTCTAGGAGGAGTTGAGGCAGCAGGAGTAGACTGTGTGGTGGCAGGCATAGGAACTGAAGAGGTAAGAGTAGTGGAAGAAGTGACAACTCCAGCTCCTTTGGGCTTGGATTGGGGCACATCCAACACCATTAATAAGTCTTGAGGAGGAATGGCTAAGTATACCTCCATATTGGTCACCTACCAGTTTTGGCACCTCTTCAATAGGTTACCTTAAGGAATGAAAAGGATATACTCAAACTCGATTAAGTTCTGTATAAACTTAGAAGTTGTCTCTTCTAGTCTGGACCTTCGAACCTTTAAATCCCTGCTGATAAGACTTAAATTGGTGTTACTGCAGAGAGGTATTGGGACCCCTTGTGAAAAGCCAAATTGTCTAGCAAATTGAGCAGGACAATAGGGCTCAGCAATGCATTTGTAAGCTCTGGGGTTCATAGTCCCAATGAATAACTCTCTGGGGATCAGAATAGAAGCCCATATATCCTTATGAGGAGGTGAAGCACAGAACCTATCACTTAGAAAAATTTTCAGCCAAGTTGGGCCAATAGTAATGGGTTCGAAGGGACGAAAGCTGTAAGAAGGAAGGGAAGCTGGAAGTTGATGGAAGAAAGAAAAGTAAAAAGCAAAGGTAGAAGGATACAGTGAAGCGTTAGCTAGCCTCATGCTATGAGTAGGAGGGTTTGGCTCAAAAAACTTAAGGCACTTAGATTGTAGCTCAATAAAGTAAGCAAAAAGCCAAAGCTGAAGTATCCAAAATGGACCCCCTTGATTGGCATCCAAGGGTTTCTCACAAAAAAGAGAACAAGCTCTATATACATGACCTAGAACGTATGGAGCTAAGGCCACCTTTTTCTGTAGGACAAGGGCCTTGGCAATAGGGGCAAATTCAGGCATGATTCTTTGAGAGGAGGTGCAAAAAAAGAATTTGCAAAGCCAATATAGTATGAAAGAAAAGAATTCCCTATCAGTTACAAGGCCCTCCTTTCTATTCTCAGCCTTGACAAAGTCACTATAGGATGAGTTAAGGGAGGTGAGGGAAAAGGGGATTAGTAGGTCAGGATAATCTGGTCCAATGGGGGTACCAATGGGGGACAATCCTAACAGATGGCAAATATCAAGAATAGTAGGGGCCATCATCCCACATCTGAATTGAAAGAAATTAAAGGCAGAATTCCAAAAGTAAAGGGCAGCAGGTATTAAGAAAGGGTCCTCTGAGATAGTGAACCTGGATAGTTGGAGGGTGTCGAGAAGACAGAGCTCTTAAAGGTCCAAAGTCCTATCAGGGACAACCTGATCATACCATTCTTGCACTCAGGGGTCTTCTGAAGGGGGCGACATCGGTGGGGACGGTTCATCCTCCAGTTTCCCCAGTCAAGACCACCTTCGTAAAGGAGACAATGGTCTTCTAGACGTAGATATAAAGTTGGAAGCTCAGTAAGAATCTCTTTGAAGATGGGCCCAAGCACATAGTCCTGTTGCTCATGATGTCGAGGAATGAAGATGCGTCCGTCGATGGCGCTTTTCTCACTAGCCTTGTACTTTTCACATGCCTCAATGATCCTTTTAAGGGTTACAGACAGGCTCGCACGCTCTACAACTGGTACTTTCAATGAAGAAGAAGCCATTGATAGAAAGCTTTCTCAGATGACGAAGTTGGGAAAGGGAGTAGAGAGAAGTGGAAGGTCGGTAGAGATAAAAAGGTTTGCAATATAGGTGAATTCCGAACATGAAATAAAAGGGTTTTAAAAACTTTTGTGTCTGAAGATATACCTAGTCGTATGACACAGACATAATTCACAAAAAGTACTAAAGTACGGATGCGAAAGGTTTCCCTCAATGTTGATAGTCTTGGAGGGAAACATATCTCAAATGCTGAGATCGACGAAATCTGATGTTGGCTTGAAGCCAAATTTTGGCACCGAGATCCAACAAATAGCTTCGAAGGCAAGGAGCCGATTTCGAAGCACATCCCACACCTAAGGATACAAGAAAGCTTAAGTGTTTGTATGCCCCAATAGGGTTGAAATCCTGTTTTAAGGTTTCTTAGTAGAATAAATCCTTCGAAGCAGGACTTGAGATCCTTTAAGGATGGAAATCGTTGTTCGAAGTATCAAAACCAGTAGTTGGTTTGAAGATTGCTTGTTGGATTAAGCGATGCACCCTTCCAGGGAGGGTTTTCCATATTTTTGAAAATATGAACTGTTGTTCGAAGCAAAAAGGGTCAATTTAAAACTGATTAATCATGCTAACCATATGACCATATATTGGACATGATTAAAACAAGCTTTAAAGGGCGTGGTTGTTAAAATTCGAAGCACTGATCCGAAACAGAAATCAGCAAAAGTTGTCAACCGTATTCCATAAATTAGAAAATTCATGTTGGTTTTTTATTGAATCCAAATTCGAAGGATGAGATTGGTTAGTTCGAAGCCCTAAATTTGCTTATGAAGGCAAACAGAGATAAATTCGAATCATGCCAAACAAAGAGAAAAGACTTAGATGTATTAAAACAAAAGCAATGACATTAAAAGTTCCTCTTTGGGTACAAATTCCAGTTCATAAAAGTAAGGAATAGAATAAATAACGAGATCATGAAATTTAGTCCAGCTATGGTCAATAAATTTCTGTTCTTTTTTTATTTTGTCTTCTATTTGTTCTAAACTTGGTTGCTGAAGTTGATGTGCCCTCATTTGATAAAAGAGCTCTTCAACCTTCATTTCGAACGCTGTCTCTTTTAGCCCTTGTTCCAACTTGTCCATATCCAAGTCATCCCAGTATGCAGAGTCTTTATTCTTGAAATCATTGTATTCCTCGACGAGGTTCTCTGCTTCGTACTGGGTATGAACTCGGAGGGATGAAAGTTGGTCCAAAGATTGGATAGTGGCCAAAGAAGTCTGGTGCCAATGGAGAAGCAATGGGAGTTGGTCCAAAAACATGTGGAGTTCTGCTTGGGCGATGGGGTTGAGGACCTGACCCCGAGTCAGAATATCACAAGCTTATTGAAGGTTCTTGAGAGGAACATCGTCCTCAAGAACATTGAAAGGCAAGTGAAAGAAGGCCGCAAGCAGAAGTTGGGCTTGCTTTTGTTGAGTTGGAGTAGGAGAAGATGGAGGCTTGTAAGGGGAAAAAACCTTCTCCGCAGAGAGGGTAAGCTTCAATCTCTCTATCCAGGAAGGTTTTTGCGGAGGAGGAGGTATATAGGCTTTCATTTCGAAGGAAGGAGGGAACCGAGGGACATTAACACAATCAAGCCAATCAGAAGGATGAAGCTTCGCCTTCTTGGCTAAAAATGATGGGTTATACCCCTGTGCCTCTTCTGGGCGAAAGGTAGCTCGTATTATCTTTGTGGGCATGGATGATGTGTACCATGCTACAAGTAGATTGTCCTCTAAACTACGTCGGCGATCAATGGGTATGTAAGGATAGACCACCGAGTTTCGTGCATAGGAAGGGAACTTTAAAGGATCAGTGAACTCGACAAAGTGATGGTTAATCCGCTCCCTCAACTCACATGTCTCAGAGTCCGACCAGCTTCTCCAACTAGAAGCCCCGGAGGAAGAAGAAGCCACGGCCTCATCCCATACAGAAGATTGTGGGTTAGAAGAAGAGCTTCCAATATCTATTTTTACAAAATTTTGGGTTAGAGAATTATGGGTAACGAGTGCATAATCCAAAGGTTGATAGTTCGCAAAAGCTTCCATGACTTGAATATAGGAAGGTGGATAAATGTAGCTAATTAAGGCATGGAGGTTCTTTCGAGGAGGAACAGTATCATCAGATGACCCTTCGTGTGCTCGATCAATAGAGGAGAAAATTGATTTGGCCATAAAAGATGTATCAGTCTGTTCGAATACTAAGGTGGTGAGGGTGTTCAAAAGATTAAAAGAGAGTTTAATGCAAATGATGAATGACGGTTGCAGTTCCGGAAGAATGCAAAGCCCATGCACGTTCTAAGACGTGGATGAAAGACTTTGATCCACTAATATCACCAAGTATTGGATATATTAGTGCGGGGGGTAATGTTGGCTACATATTTTTTATAAGCCAATTACAATTCAACGCATGGCAGAATAAGGGTAATATAGGAAGACTATTTAAGTTTTCAATCGTGATCGTACACGTGGCAGTTAGTATTGGTTATTACGAGATCTGAGTAGCATTGGATCAGCAAAGAGATGCAAAGTGATGTGGCTTCAACGATTACTCACATTCAAATTCAAAATTAGGAGGGAAGTCTAACTGCAAGTGATGGCATAGTGGAGCTAATTATAAGGCAATATGATCAGCGATCATGGAGGAGCAATTCGACGGTTGGAAGTGCAGTTCGATGGTCATCCTTGAGAAGTATAAATAGCAGAGAAGGTTCCAAAAAAGCCCCCCAGGCTCAGATCCAGAAAACCAGTTTTACTTTACATTATTTTCCAGTTTTACATTTCTTGTTCTTTACATTTTCTGTACTTCAAATTCATGCACTGCATTTCGTTCATAGGAGTAGATTTCAAGTAGATTGCTGCTGTAAACCTCTACGAGGATGATTCAAATCTTTGTAAGTCTTTCATTTTACTTAATGAAATACTACAACTGTTCTTTATTTACCCATTGTTTGTTAATTCTCCTAACAAAGCCACCAGTAAAAGTCCTCTTCATTGAGGCTGAAAGAACTAAAACACAATCGTCTGATAATTGGTTGGCAATTAAATTTCTGTAAGGGCTGATTGATCCTTGCTGGCACGCTCATAATTACAATAATAACCTTCGAAAGCCAAAAAGCCAATAGTATTATTTCGTTGTTCAGTTTTATATTTTTCAATTTGGTTGGATGTTAAGAAATCATTTTGCATTTACATCCTAAGAAAATCATGAAAATTGAAAATTTGTACCAAATTCTAGAAAATGATTTAGGCCATTTTTGTATTATTTGAGTTTTGACATTTCTTTCTCTACATTAAATTTAAAAAAAAAAAAAAAAAAACCCTAATTTGAGCCTACATTCCAAATATTTCATTCAATAAACCCCCGATGATAATTGACCACTGTTTTCAAGAGCAAAAGAACGGAGGAATTGATAAGGAAGAGGATAGAGAATAAACAAAATAAAAAAAATAAAAAACAAAAGAAAACAAAAAGAAAAGAAAAAAAAAAGAAAAAGGAGAAGTAAGATTATGGAAATGAGTCTGCATTGGGACATATTGTTGAAGAAAGAGAATGTTAAAAACATGAAATAATAATTTTGACTGTTCTTTTACACTAAAAAAGGAGATACTGATTCTTATCCATTTTCTTACCTATTCCTAACCCTATTTGACTAACTAGTAAAAGTCTTATTTGATCTCAGAATTGGTAAAATTTAGATACAGACATGATGGATGGAGGGAATTTTTTTTTTTTTTTCTGCAGCATTTAGCATTTAGCATTCCTTTGAAGAGATTGTGTTCTTTAATGCTAGCGTCTTTCATCACTTACATGCGAGGTATTTTGATTTATTTATATTAATTTAACTGCATATGTTGAGAGTACACAAATTTGTACCATATCTAGTGATTCATTTGTTAAGTATAAAATCTGTAAGATTTAAGTCAAAGCATACTTCTGATAGAACTAGAGTCTCATTCCATTTTGAGATTAACTAATATTTTTGTTAGTTATAATTTATACACACACTGAATATAAAGGTAGATAAATTATTTTTACTAATTGCTAATATTTTGAACTTTGATAATTCTTTTGCTAATATTTTAAAATTAACAATTATTGCTGTAAATATTTTTTCTTAAAAAAAAACAGTGTATATTCACTGTCAACCCTCATGAGACTACAACTTGTCTATTAAAAGTAACTTAGGGGTTCAAAAGCTAGTTGCATACGTTAAATGTAATCGTATTCTCTACGAAAATGACATTTTTATTTTTATTTTTATTTTTGTTTTGCTCGAGAATTGGCAAAATATAAGTTGGGGGTGTGATCGAAACCTAAATATTACACATTTGACTCGTTAAAATATATTTTATTAGTCCATTTATTTATATTATTTTATAATCAAGCCCGGCCCTGGCCATAGGCCCACAAGGCCATGGCTTAGGGCCCCTCAAAATAGGCCCAAAATAGAGGCCCCTCCTATTATAAGTTAGTATAATATATTGGGTATGTTTTAAATCTAAAATAAATTTAAAAAAAAGGCCCAAATTAACTTAATTTTTTTGACCCATTAAAAGGCCAATAGTTAAGGCCCAGCCCAACCATTTGAAAGGCCCATTTTTTCTAATTCCTAACCCTATTTTTTATTAATCCAACATTCCTTACATTTGTTTGATATAGCACACATCAGCGGCATAGGGACGAAGTAGCAGCAAACAGATAAATTATTTATTTATTTATTTATTTTCTATTCAATTAATTAAATATTTATCTTGTCTTTTGCACAATTAATTGCTATTATAATATTGCTATTTATATCATTAAGAAGAATTTATTTAAGTTTAATAGTTCACATCACATAATTTAAAAGTTTTGTGTTTTGTTAAGTGGTGGTGCTCTTGTTTTGAATTTTGATTTAAAAAAATATTTTGATCTCAGCACAATAAGCACACGTAAATTTTTTTTTTCTATTCAATTAATTAATTAATTTTTTTTCTAAGTATTTTTTGTGATTTTAATACAAATATTTTGTCGTTTACCTTAATTTTTTTTTTTCATTCAATAAAAGAAAAATGTGAAGGACCCTAGAAATTTAGTAGTTGATTATTGGTTTTAGACCCCGAAAATCTCAGGACCGGACCTGTTTATAATTTTATGTATCTGTATATATCTTAGGTGTTTGTACATAAATTAATATATATAATATTTTAAAAATATTTTATATATTATATTACTTATTATTTAAAAAAATAAAATAAATAAATAAAAAGAAAGGAATGATGGCGGACATCACCACCTTCCCCCCACCATCCCTAAATTATATATATACTAGCGTATGCCCGTGCCTGAAGGCATGGTGTAAATAATGTTAGGATTATAATATAATTGTAATCGCAATACTATTTAAATTTAAGATTAAAATGCAATTATAAAAATCTATTTAATAGACTACACTTTACAATTTCAAACAAATCAAATATAAAAAAAAAATAAATATAAAATAATGCACACCAGCCAATACTCTGCAATTTTTGAACAATATGTAATAGAAATCCAAACAGTAGAAATCCAAACAGTTTCTGTAGATTGTAATAGAAATCCAAACAATAGTTACCCTCATAACAACATAAAAAAATAATAAAACAAACCCATTTCCCTATCCCCATTCCCTGTCACAAAAATCTCTATAGCCCTCTTTGTTTCATTAAAATATTTAACACCTCAAAAATAACGAAATACACAATTCATAATTTGACAGACAATTAAAAATATGTATTGGAAAATGAACGACATTTACATACATATATACATACATGCATAAAAAACACCAAATTCAACAGAAAATATGATTTAATCTGGACTATTTTTATTTTTAATTTTTTTTCCCCTGAATCTACATGAGGTTGAGCCATCTAGTTTTAATCTGGGTCTTTACTGAAGATAAATGATGCACTACTGCTTTTGTTCTTTTGGTAATCCAAAACTCGAGAGAAATGCCATTCATATTTGAATGCATAGTGCCTCTTATATCACCGATTCAATCGATATGGGCAAGAAGGAGTTTGGAGTTCAGCCTAACAACAAGTGGAGTTTGGCAACTAACAAAGAAGTGGAGTTTGCAATATTTTATAAAGATTCAAAACAGATTCAAATATTAACATTAAATTAGGAAAAAAGAGCCACAAAGTTTGTGAAAATTGAACCGAACTTACAATTTCGGAGTAAAAGGAAAGTGATTCCGAGAACAAAAAGAAACCTTCATTTAGTAATTTTGTCAAACACACAGTGCAACAAAAGGAATTAGTTTTAAAACATTGAAATAGGCATTGAGTGACAAATCTGAACGTTAAGTTGGATGACATAAGAAATCAGAGATTGGAAAAACAAAAACGAAAAAGCCGTAATTGATTTACGATGAAAGCAGTATGAGGCCCCAACAAAAAAAACAAAAGTCGATAGTTGAATACTCAAATAATCCAATGATATCAAATAGAATACGCACCATCTAACTACTAAGTAATATAACAGGAAGAGGCTAGAGACAAAACTATTTCTAATTGAAGATGGTGAGTTTAGGAGTAGGCGTAAATGTGGTTACATAGATGTTGTTGAGGAATAGTTTGGATATTGTGATTCTTCAAGAAAAAAAAAAAAAAAAAGATGATTCAAAGAAACAAACCAAAATTTTAAATCTAACAGACATTTAAAACTCCCCTACCACAATATCACTCTGGCTAACCATTCTCTCATTCCACGCAATCACAACTCCCCCCATTTTCCACACAAAGACAAACAGCCCACTTCCTATATCTTGCTCCCCCAGATTCTTTTAATTAATTTTCTATCGACATCATCTATTTTTGAAGAATCATCTTTTTTTTTTTTTTTTTTTTTTTTTTTTTTGTAAACTGGTATAAAAAGGCAATTTTGAATCAGAAACGTTATGAAGAAGAGAAAACAGAATTTTAATTTGAATCAGAAACGTTATGGAGCAAATTGATTCAACAGAGAGAGACCTATTTCCTCCGAATGTGAAATACAACAGAGAGAGACCAAAATTACCTTGCGAAGGGAACAACCGAGGGTGGGAGAGAGGGAACCTTGCGAGTGGTGATGATGAGCAGCGGCGTCAGTTTCTGCAGATTGATTCACTTAAATATCTGAAACTGATTGTATTTCTCTGTTCTCATCAGTTTGTTATTGATAAAGATGGAAGGGAGGAGAGACGTGGGGGAAGCGGGAAGGTGAGTAGAGTGAGATAAAGATAGCATAGAGGGGAGACGTGGGTAAGTGGAAGTTCACTCTTTCTTTGGGCGGGAAGCAAGTGTAGGTAAATATTGATATATATTTAAGGAGTAATCTCAGCCGTCTATATAAATAAGTAAATGAATCCTAACCATTGAAATGTCCTAGTAGGATAGTTGTGTCTAACACATTTTCGAAATCCGTTCTGCTTTATTTTATACTTGGGATAACCTGGTGCTTGTAGGCACTACCAACAATTTTTTTGGTGTCACGTGCTACGAAACTCAATGATAATAAATCAATTCAAAATGGTAAATGTCACTCCGACTTAAAACTTCACATATAAGAAATTAAAATTGTTTCTACACATTGAATTAGCGAAAGCATTTATAAATTTCAAATAGCAAATTTCAAAATTAAAGTCCAAAAAATGAATTATGTATTTGAATGTAGTATATGCAAAGAATCTAAAAATATTTGCTAAACTTAAAAGTCCAAATAGCAAATTTTAGATTTTTATCCATGTCAAAATGACACACATATACACTATAGCAAGTTAGAATGTGATAACCTTCAATAAAAGAATGTTATTGAATTAATATTATAACTGGTAACCCTATCGCTTTATCATGTTTAAATTCCTTCAAATAAAGGTCAATGAACATTATGATACAAAAGAATAATCCTAGCTAACCCAAAAATAAATAAATAAATAATTTAAGATGAGAGAGCCAACCAACGACACACTGGTAGAAGCAACGTAACCCAATGTTTCTAATATGGATCAATGACCTGCAATAAAATCACTCGCTTAAATTCGCTTCAAAAAACCAATAGCTATGAAAAATCACATCAAAATGCATATGAGAAATCGGAAGAAATTGTAATGAAGAATAATTGCATCAAAAGAAACTGTAACATGAAAAATCGCATCAAAATACATATGAGAAATAGGAAAATCAATAGCTATGAATTAAGAAGAATTGAACATAACTATTATGGTCAATTGAATTATGTATGCATTACTAAAGTAAACAAATGAATAGAAAAGCAAATAATAGTATAGTAGGATCAATTGAGAATGCCGATAAATCATACAAACCTCCAAATAGAATTAAACTTGAATTTTGTAAGGGGAGCGAATAATTTTCTTTATTAAGACTAAGAGAGTCTTGTTATAATGAAGAAGAATTTTTGAAATTTGTAAAACCAAACAAAATTAAAATTTTAAACAATTAAAGCTTACCTTGTGCGAAGTATCCATTTTTGGATGATCATGCTCCTTTGAGTTTCCATCCCTGTGATAATGCATAACTCATTTTCTAGTTGAAGCATTATGTATAACAATTAGTAGGCAACAAAAAAAAGAATCAAACTTGAAATTAATGTTAATGGGCAAATCTAACTAAAATTAAACCCAAGGTTCATTAAATAAAATTAACTGTACTATTTTTTTAAACAAAGATTACAACCAAATACTTGTGCTAGTTCATTTATCATTTTAATATTTTTGGAATCAAAACTATTCAGAAACACATTTAAATCTAACCCATTTAAAAAAAAAAAAAAAATCATTACATGAAGATAGGTTTCTAAAATCTAAACCATTTCAAAAAATTATTACATGAAATTCACAGCTTTTCCTCACCTCATACCCAACACCACATTTGCCTCAAACCAATCAATTGACCTGCCTACTTAAAAAAAAAAAAAAAAAAAGGAAAAAAAAAAAAGGGATTACATACTTTTCATTTTCTAAGTGATTGATAACATGTTGTATACTCCAAATCAATCACCAAGAATTTGCCCACAATATTTAAGAGAGCACTTCACCAACATTAAGGGTTGAAAGTGAAACCACCTTCTTCTTCACTTATGAGGTACCATTATGCAAAATCATCCAATTAAAAGTATAAAGTATGTTTAAACTACTTCAAGGATAAAGTAAGTTTATGCCATCATTCATTACTCCAAGATGACTAACTAATAGCATAGATGGTCTACTAAATTAAACCAAATATTTGAAGAAAAAAAGAAACAACCAATTGGCTTAAAACTGGCTTTTATTAATATAGACCTCTTTACTGTTTTTCTTTTACAAATTCTTTATAGACCTCATTGAGCCAGTCTCAGCATTGTTTATAGGGTCTTACAAAATAACTAGCAAAGTTGAAAGTATAATTTTTTGGGGTAAATTTCAAATACACCCCTGAGGTTTGCTTAAAATATGAATTGTCCCTTGTGGTTTGGAAAATTAAGAATACCTTTGTCAGAATTTTTTATTTAACAAAAATAATTGAAAAAGTGAAATTTATAATTGTTCACCTATACAATAATCAAATTTATCTGAATTATTAATTGAAATAAAATTTTAACATTATTAAAAATTGTTAATTAACTTGATGATTTATTAATAAAAGGACATATTTATTATGAAATTAGAAACCTTAGAGGACATAATGTAATTTCTAGAATCACAGGGGGTAATTTGTAATTTAAGTAAATCTCAAGGGGTGTGTTTGTAATTTACCCTTTTTTTATATTTATTTATCACAACTTACAATCCTCACTCTGAAAATAAAATAAAAAATGAGAGGAGAAGAAGAAGAAAGAAAGAAAGAAAAAAAGAAAGAAAAGAAAGAACATGCGCAACTCTTGTACAAAATAACAGATGATTTTCACCCAATAAAACTAAAATATATTGAGTTAAGAGTCACAGGGGTAAAGGGAAGAAGAAAAAAAAATTGACTCTAACCCATCAAATCAAAATTTTAATTTATTATAATCATATTTGTTTGTCACATCTATTTTAAAATGAATATACAATTGTGCCTACAGTGTTTAAATTTTAAAATGAAAAATTTAATTGATTATAAGCACTGGTAAAGTTATAGGGTGTGGAAAAAGTAGTAGGCAAAGTTATTCTATTGAATCAACCTGATCTAAATTTCTCTTCCACCCCCAAAATCACCTATATCAAGAATAAAAATGACAATAAAAAGAAACTCCATAAATACACCTCTAGTTCCCCAAACAAAGATATAAAATTGTGAAGAAAAAAAAAAGGCTCACTTGAAAAATTCACTAATAGACCCACACAATACTTCCATTCATTGTATAACCTAAATTTTTCAAGTCTAATCAAAACAATGCAAAATCAAATATAAAGGCATTCTAAACCATGCCAATTTTCAAAATTATCACAATAATTATCATCGAAATTGTATAAAATTCAAAAATTAAAATAGAAGGCCCAAGTTATCACCATAAAAAAATCAAGTACTCGCTCTTCTTAGTTCTGAACCTAGCTAATAATCCAGAAGATAGCAACATGTAAATGAAGCCTATCTAATAAAAATTTAAGATTCTTAATTTGAACAATAGATAAGCAACAAATTATTGACAAATCCATCAATGGAAGGCAGACCAATTACCTAATCAACCATTGCGGCAAACAAAGTCACAACAACTTTTTATGAGCTAATCAAACACTCCTTCAAGCCAAGGCAAATGTACCTGAAACAAAAGGAAGAATAGAAAATATAAGCAAGCAAGCTCCATTATCCAAAATCAACCCCTTAAAAATTCCCATTGTTTGTTATGACACCAGATACGTAGGAATTAAGAATAACCTCTCAAGAGAATTCATAATCTCATAATAGAAGACAGAGAAGTTGAGAGCAAGGCCAAGACGAATTGGGTGTGTTGAAGGAAGATCTGTATTTGCAGTGGTAGAAGCAACCTAAAAAAAGAAAAAGAAGAAAGAACAAAGATCAAGAAGACACATCAAGTGAAGGTTAAAAACAAAACTATGTCGATATGCGAATTCACTATGCATATCTCTAGTATAGGATGTCAAGACAATTGATCAACATGCCTCATAACCCTTCAAAGTGATTGTTCAAGAACCTCTTTTCTTTCTGGGTCTTAAACTCAGCAAGATACCGATAGTAGTCACCTTTCCTGAATTAATCAGAACACAGAGAAGATAAACTTACTTCCAATTTGGAAAGGAAAGAAAAATATGAGAAAAATAAAAAGTCACATTCAAGGTAGGCCTCAAACCAAATTGTATTAGTATTAGAAGTATCAACTGATAAAACCAAACGACACTAACTAATGTACTTCAAAAAAATAAAAATAAAAGAAGCACACCAACTAATAGGAAAAAAAAAAAAATTTAAATCAACAACCAACATAAACAATTATTGCAAAACCAACTCACCATTGACAACAAATTGAATTCATCTTGGTAATGAAAAAAAGAAAAGAAGCAGAGAATAACATTCTAAGCTAGTTTCCATATTAAAAAGTAACAAAGACTAACAATTAATGGTGTTCTACACAAAATTGGAAACCAATATGATTAGTGGTGTTCATACACTATCACCACAACCATATATGTATTAAGTATACTACACTGCAAGTAGACAAACCAGTTTTCTAATCATTAAACCCATACCGACTATTTTCAATGTGTTTGATGGAGGTTAGTTTAGTATAGGATGTCAAGACAATATATATCAACAACCAATGTAAACAATTATTACAAAACCAACTTTATATGCAATAATAGCTTTCCCTGAACTATCTGTTTCAATTTTTGATATATATCATTAGTTTTTCAACTTAATTGGTCTCTAAGTGAGTTACTCGAAACTTAAAGTTGAGTGAAAAAGATGCAGTTATGATGGCATGACTTTAAGAACATGTGAACATTGTATTTGCCTATGCAAGCCAAATAATGTTTTATGTAATAATTGCAGGCTCTAATAATTAGTAAATGTTTTCATAGTAGCAGAAGCAAAACCAAGGAAGATCTACAAAGTTAATTTTCATCGTTTGATGCTCAATACGGATCAAAAATCATAGATGGGATAATGAAAGTACCCTCACAAAAATCAGACACCTAAACTACAAAACCAAAAATTACTATCAAACAACAAAACAACAAATCCAAACAACTCCTTCAGGATTTAGAATTTAAACAACAAATCAAAATTATAGGCAAGAGCAAAGAAAGTGAAAAGGCAAACAACGAAGAGTGAATAATTTTTCCGGCAAGAGCAGAGAAAGGGAAAAACACAACATAATCAACAACGATCGGGAAAAAATATCAGACAATGAAGTTCAAGTCTTACCTAAATGAGAAACAAATCACATAATATAAATGAGAAAAAAATCACATAATATAAATGAGAAACACAATCAAACCCAAATGAGAAACAAATCACATAAGAATTTAGACACCCAACGAAAACCCAAATAAAAATTTTGAGGCATTTTGGAGACCCATTTTACAAATCACATAGTGAATGCATACAAAGAGACACATAAAAATAAAAAAAATAAAAAAAAAGCCGAAAAAAAAAAGAAAAAAAAATTGAAACATTCACTAATAGACCCATTTAATAAAAAATTGAAACATTCAATAAAAAATGAGAGGAAAAAAAAAGGCTCACTTGTTAAATGGGCCGTTGTGCCATTGCTCTCCATTTCTTGAAACATTCATTAATAGACCCACACAACACTTCCATTCATTGTCTAACTTGAATTTTTCAAGTCTAATCAAAACAAACTAAAACATCTTGTTTTTGAAAAACAATAAAATCAAACATAAAGGCATTCTAACAATGCTAATTTTTAAAATTACAATAAAAATTATCACAATGATTATTATCAAAATAGTATGAAATTCAAAAATTAAAATAGAAGACCCAAATTATTAGCATAAAAAAATCAATTACTCGCTCTTCTTGGTTCTTGCTTCTCTACCGTCTCTGAACAAAAAACATAAACTGCATGTAGCTAATAATCCAGAAGATAGCCAACATATAAAATGAAGCCTAGCTAGTAAAAATGAAGCCAAGTTAAACAATAGATAAACAACAAATTATTGACAAATACATCAATGGAAGGCAGACCAATTACCTAATCAACCATTGTAGCAAACAAAGCCATAACAACATTTTATGAGCTAATCAAACACACCTTCAAGCCAAGGCATATGTACCTGAAGCAAACGGAAGAATAAAAAATATAAGCAAGCAAGCTCCATTATCCACTATCCATTATCTAAAATCAACTCCCTAAAAATTGCCCACTATTTATTATTAAAAGTAAGATCCAACTCCCATTGATTGACTCACCAATTTGAATATACCTATATTTTTGTTAACCTTACCAAATATCCAAGGCATGTATCATTCACTATTTGGGGGGAATGTAGAATAAACTATAATGGATTCACTCACTAATTTTTTTTTTTTTAGTGTGTGTGTGTGTGTGTGTGTGTTGGGGGGGGGAAGGGGGGAATATGTAAACATAAATTTCAGAACATAAACCTTACACTTCGGATCATTTACCATGTGTATTATCAAGAAATCAAGACAAAATGACATACCTGAATCCATTGATGAACGGTTAAACGGAAGCGTGATTATCAATAAACTCTTTGTTATTGATTATGTTATTGCCTTCTAGTCCTTTCCCCTTTGGTGCCTTATGTTTCTCCTTGAGAGGATATAGAAAAATGGCAGTGTTCTTTTTTTTTTCCACTTGGGAAGGAATAGGGATCATAACCTTTTAAAGGTTGTGATTGGTTTTCAAAACTGAAAGGTTGTGGAAGTTCAAAAGGAATGAAAATCAACTTTAACCAATATGTTTTAATTTCTATTTCTGCCCCTCATAGAAATAGAAATTATACAACTAGTATCTACACATTAGGTCCATAACACATATACCCTTAAGCCTATTAACTAAATTGAATCACTTAAATTGTAGGCTTCTTATAAATGATAACACCACATTTAATTATGTAGTCCCATTGAGACATTATCTAACAATCTCCCACTGGACCACATATGTATCCTGAAAAATGTGCTTAACTTTAGTGAGCTCATAAATTTGTTATCATAACTTGAGGGCATCCAAACAATCTTGTCCATTAACTATATTAATATAGGATCAAAGCGTCTTCGTTACATCAATCGTAACTTCGACCCACCAATGGTCACGATACTAATACACTAAATAACATAGATCAATCATGGATGCGTAGCATGGAAATTACATGTGATGTGATCCATACATGCCTATTTCCAATCGGGTCCTACTTGACTTTATTGAGATCAATACCGCATAACACGTAACAGGCGTAATAAATCGAATATTTCATTTCGCAGAAATTAATCTAATTACATAGATAAAACTCAAGGTCGACATAAAGCAAGAATATAAATACAAACTCCCACTAAACCGAATGTTCTCAAATAGAACAACACCCATCCGGCAAAGGTGCTCATGAAAGACCTTGGGTGGTAGTCCCTTCGTAAGTGGATCCGCTATCATGGAGTTTGTCCCAATGTGCTCTATGGAAATCTATCCACTCTACACTCTTTCTTTTACAACTCCACATTGCCATTTGAATCCCTTTTGGTTTTAAATATCCATTTACAACCTACGGGCTTCGCACCAACTGGTAATGAGACAAGTTCCCATACTTTATTGTCTTGCATAGACTTATATTCTTCATTCATGGCTTCTATCCACTTATGAGAGTTGGAACTTTCCATGGCTTGACGAAAGTTGATTGGATCATCTTTCGACATTCCATTTTCTACCTCATGTTCCTGGAGATATACAATATAATCATCTGAAAATGCAAATCTCCTTTCTCTTGTGGATCGCCTTAATGGCATGCTCACATTAAGTTACCAAACAGATAATCTCTAAATAAATTAATTTAATGACAACATCTCAAGATACCTAGCACAACATTAATACCAAGCCTTTGGGTAGTGATATTAACTGTAAGTGGTATTCTTGTTGTAATGATCAAACATTGACAATAAGTTATGTCAAATAACAAATCTATCTTTTGATGGATTTATTATTCACATTAGGTTTTCTTGACAATTGGCACATGTTTATCACCACAAAATGTGTGTGTAATTCTGCCAAGTCTTAATCATGTCTTTGGACCGATAAATACCCGCATGAGATACACAGACATGAACATCAAAACATTCCATATAAAACAATCTAGACAAGAGAGATCACTTTTGTGACATCTTGTTTGAATTGACTTATATTGAGAATGTTAGAAAATTAAATTTCAGAGACGTTGTATGAAATTACATTAAATTTAAAGATTTCTAAATTTGTGACCTCAGATATGTTATATAATCAAAGAATCCCAATTATATACATACATATATAAATAGAATTGACGAGTCCAAAAACAAATAGTTTTTTTTTTTTTTTTTTTATGATGTTCAAAATTAAACTGATCAAATCGCAAGATATATCTATATATATATAAATACATGATGTTCATCCATTTGAGAGGAAAAAAAAAATCGCCTAATCGAATCATTTTACAATTCCAGAAAACAGATTGCCATTTTCACAGAACAAAACAGGAAAAAACAGAATTTACATCCATACGAAAATTCAGAATCTGATTCCAGGAAACTAAATAGAATGAATAAAGCATATCAATTCTGATAAGACACATGATATGGAGGCTCTAATACCAATTGTAAACATAAATTTCAGAACATAAACCTTACACTTCGGATCATTTACCATGTGTATTATCAAGAAATCAAGACAAAATGACATACCTGAATCCATTGATGAACGGTTAAACGGAAGCGTGATTATCAATAAACTCTTTGTTATTGATTATGTTATTGCCTTCTAGTCCCTTCCCCTTTGGTGCCTTATGTTTCTCCTTGAGAGGATTTAGAAAAATGGCAGTGTTCTTTTTTTTTCCACTTGGGAAGGAATAGGGACCATAACCTTTTAAAGGTTGTAATTGGTTTTCAAAACTGAAAGGTTGTGGAAGTTCAAAAGGAATGAAAACCAACTTTAACCAATATGTTTTAATTTCTATTTCTGCCCCTCATAGAAATAGAAGTTATACAACTAGTATCTACACATTAGGTCCATAACACATATACCCTTAAGCCTATTAACTAAATTGAATCACTTAAATTGTAGGCTTCTTATAAATGATAACACCACATTTAATGTAATATAGAATAAACTATAAGATAACTTTGATCAATTAAGATATTCACATTACCAGCACTAAGTGCATTCAAACATGGTTAATCAAACTCTCTGTAAGAAAGGTTGTTTAGTCATTTACTTGGCTTGATAGATTCACTCACTATTTGAACAAAAAAAAGTATATAATTATATAAGAAAATAAACTATTTTAATTGAGGCATTTTACAAAACATCCAAAATTTGACCATCAAAAACAACCGCCACAACTTTCTAGCAAAATTTGCAATTAGTTACTTGACCAAAGGTAATGTTGAAGAAGATAACAAATAATTCTATAGCAAAACTGAATGCTTATGTGTCATGAAAAGTGAATCTGAGAGGTTCAACTAAATGCAAGTAAAGAAATGATGTCTATTCCTAACAAAGAAAAAATATACACATCATTGCAACTTAAGCCTAAACTCAAAAAATCCACATAGAAAAATCGCAAAAAAATAACAGAACACAGACCCAGAAGTAGAAATCAAGAGAAGAATAATATTGATAATTGGATGATTTCCATTATCCAAAAGCAAGTTAAAAAAATTATTGGGTTGATTCCCATTTCTCTACAAAATCAAACCGAAAAATCTATATATGAGAGAGGATACCATCAACTGGATTTGTTGTGTGTAAATTCCATTGAAACATTTTATCAAACACTAAATAAGCAAGGAATATAGAATGGTTAATGGCACAACAACCATTCAATAGAGTAACTCAATACAATAGTTGCACAAATTCCTACTAAAGAAAAATCAATACAATATAGAATGGTTTGGTGTGTATATATTATCTGTATAAGAAAAATCAACAAAACAATACTCACAGTTTGATTTTGGGAATCGTTCTTTCTCTACTCCACTAATGTTCAAATTAATGTACACCTATGACCTATGAGTAAGCTAGCCAATTGAATTCAACAATTTCAAAATGTATGTATACATATTTTTCCTCTTGGTCAAGCGTAATCACCGGTAACATATTAGATCAATACATAGGAAAATAGAATTTCATAAATATATTCTAATTCACAAATTAGTAAGACTAAGAATATTGGCACAGATTGAATTTAATGAATCAAGGATTTGATATAAATTAACATGAAACTGTGAAATGGAGAATTGTAGAGTGATTTAAGAATTGTGAAATGTGAAATGTATATGTGATTTAAACTCACAAAAAAACATGTGATTTAAACTGTAGCATTATTGCCTTAAAATCACAGTTTATTGCCTTAAAACATGTGATTTAAATTGTAGACAATTTTAAACTCACAAAAAATATGTGATTTAAACTGTGAAATGTATAACCTATGATCATTAAACTATGATTTAAACTCACATGGGAAAGCTAACCAACTAAAGGCAGCTAACCAACTAACCAACTAAAGACAGCTAACCTATGATCATTCAAAATGCTCAAATTAATGTACACCTATGAGTAAGCTAACCAACTAAAGGCAGCTTCTCCAAAATTTACATATACATTTTTTTTTTTTTGGCTGGGCATATTAGGCCAATATACAGGAAAATAGTATTTTAACTCACAAAATTGTTTTCCCTATAACATGCCAGGTATAAGAAATTAACAAAACTCACCGATTATGAAATGTAATGAAAACAATACTCACAGTTTAATCTCACAGTTAAATCAACAAAACAATACTCACAGTTTGATCTCTGTGGCTTCAAAGAAAAAAAACAAAAAAAATATGGCTGCTAATCACCCATAAGAACAAAAAAACTGACTCAAGGTTGGTTTCATTGAAAACAAAGGGCTGGAGAACCTCACCGATTACAGATTCTTGATTATGTTTGTTGCCGCGATGTCGCCGATTTGGACCCCGCGATGTCGCCGATTAGCACCCCTGCGAAGTCGCCGATCTACTATGTTTTCGGGAGAGATTGAAGATGAAGAGTGAGCTCTGAGAGTGAGAGATGAGGGAGACAATCACCCATAAAAACAAAAAAACTGACTCAAGGTTGGTTTCATTGAAAACAAAGGGCTGGAGAACCTCACCGATTACAGATTCTTGATTATGTTTGTTGCCGCGATGTCGCCGATTTGGACCCCGCGATGTCGCCAATTAGCACCCAACAAACTCTCCAATGCGAAGTCGCCGATCTACTATGTTTTCAGGGGAGATTGAAGATGAAGAGTGAGCTCTGAGAGTGAGAGATGAGGGAGACAACTCAATTTTAAATTTTGAATGAGAGAGAGAGAGAGAGATGGATGGATGGAAGGGAAGAAGAAACCCAACAAAATGTATTTGTCTCTTTGGACACCGTACAATTGATCACCAATGTAAATTCACCATTGAAAATGTATTTGCCTCTTGGACATTTTTTAGTCGTTGGATTGAGTCAATCTAATGGCTGAAATTGTGACAAAGAGACAATAGTCACATCAGAATTCAAAAACCACTCTTCCTTATTATATAGAATATATAATATAATAAAATATTATATTATTATATTATTTTATATATTATATTATATAAAAGTATATATATATAATTGATGTCTGCAGCCGTCGGGCTGCCCGGCTGCCCGACACCCCTCCACTGGTATATATATTATTTTATTATAATATTATATTATTTATTTATTTATTTTTGTAGATCATTTGCCTATGAGAATGAAGGGAAGCGAAGACCAATCAAAGAGGGGAAGGAAGGAGAGAGAGCTCGGCGCAGAGAGCTTCAGGCGAGGGCTTGGTCCAGAGAGAGTGTCTAGTTTCTGAATATTAGGGTTCGTTTTAGTGTGTGAAATAGTTTTTCTATTTTAGGATAGAGTTGAAACTTTGAAAAAATAAATGGGGTAAGTTGTATTTAGTAATTTTAGTTTTGATTTGATTTAGATATAGTTATATAATTTTTAGATATTTCTGTGTAATAAAAGTTTTATTTAAATCATGTTATACAATAGTTTTTACTGTTGTATATTAGAATTGTTAAAAGAGCCATACCTAATAAGACGGGTTGTGTATCAACCATATTTTAGTTTAGTTTAGTGGTGACAGACCGTACTAAGCGAAGATCATGCCTAACTTTTTGATTTTGATATACAAATTCTTTTGACGATGTATTTCTGATACAATTACTCTCAATTATGAGGTTAGTGGCGGATTCAAAATTCTAGAATATATATTTTATTTTGTTTAATTAATTAGTTTAAATTTCACAGCAAATATTTCGCAACCAAATCTAAATTTTTAAATTAAATTATTTATCATTAGTCTTTGTGGATCGACACTTGATCTTAACTCCTATTCTACGGAATAGTTGTTTTTACTTAGTTTTAAATAAAATATTTTAGCGTGTAAACGACCATATCATTTATATTAGAGTCTTACTAAAGAAGTAGAATTAAATAATTTAAATAATAACACTTCACTACAAATAATAATAGAACACAATAATACATTAATTAAGTAATAAAAAGAATTTAGCGAAAAATTAAAAAAAAATCAATTAGAAATTATAAACAAAATATGACATATAATATTAGCTAAAGGCAAGCGCGTAGTCATTGTAGAAGATACATAAGAACTACTATAGATAATTGCTCGTACTTTTATAAAGGAAATTCACCATAAGGCTGATGCCCATTTTTCAAAGATAGAATAAAATTTAAGGTTTTTTTGAAATGAAATTTTAACTAGATAGTGTATTTATAATATTTATGGACTTATATTTTATTTTTGTAATCTTTTTAAGGATTAAATAGATTTGAATTAAATACTTTAGGGGTTCAATAAATTCAATTGATAATTAAGAGATTAAATAGGCTTTGATTTATATATTTTAGGGATCTATTAAACACAATCAAGAGTCTACGAATAATTTGACAATAATTTATGATATAAAATGTAGTAAACCCAATATATTATTAGTTCCATCAAAGAATGATTCTTTATCAATAATATGTTCCATCAATGAATGGTTCTTTATCAAAAATTGATAGTTGACTGCAATCCACAATCAAACCCGGAATAATTTTTTAGGTGATGATCGAGATCCTTTCCAATCATCCTCTCACACAAACGTGAAGGGTGGTGATTGAAAAAAAACAAAAAAACAAGAAAAAGAAAAAAAAAAAGTGATCAATAAAGAGGTGGGGGTGAAGGGTGGTGATTGAAAAAAAACAAAAAAAGAAAAAAAAAATGATCAATAAAGAGGTGGGGTGGGGGTAGTGATTGGAGGGTCTCAATCATCACCCTTTTCTTTTTTATGTGAATGGCAACTGTATCACCTGCTGCAATGATTTAATTCACGTGGTCTTTATAATTCTTCTATACGTAATCTCTTCTGGGTCTTTATCATGAACCCTCAGCAGGTTAAGATCACCATTTGTCATCTATAAGCATCATCGCAAATCGTAGGCATGATGCAGTAACGTTACCAACTGATGCAACGCAAAACGTAAAATAATAATTAGTATGTTTGATTTAAGTTTTTTGAATTAAGTTTTTTAAAAATTAAGTTTTTTTTTTTTTTTTTGTATATTTTTTTTTTTCAGTAAATACTTCTAGAATTTTAAGTATTTTTTTAAAAAAATTTTTTAGATACATCTTGTTTAGATGTGTTTAAAAAGTAAAATATTTGTAAAAAAATATTTTAAAAAATTAATATATACACAAAAATACGAAAAATATACTGAATTTTTATTTTTTTTTATATTTTTGGTATTAAGTGAACTTTTTAAAGATTTTTTTCATAAAAATTATACTTTTTAAATGTATTTATATTAGGTGTGTCTAAAAATTTTAAAAAAAATACTTAAAATATTAAAAAAATCTGTAAAAACAAAAAAAAAATATATGGAAAATAAGAGAGTAGAAATTTTCTGAAAAGTATTTTTAGAAAATTCAAATCAAGCAAAGTGAATAATCTTATAATCCGTTGATTCAAACAAGATACTCATTGATTCATAATGAATGCCAAGAATAAACGCTTAACAATGATTGATTCTAGTAAAATACCAAAAGTGAGAACAAAAAATATATAAATTCACAATTTCATTAATCATAAAAATACTTTTCATTGCCCTAAGGCTTATATCTTTATTTAGGACTTGTATTATTTTGATTCATGACTTTTTAATTGTGATACATTTGATCATAAATTTTGAATATTATTCCAAATAAGGACATCAAAGATGTTTCATTTGCAAATAGTCTATTTTAAGGACAAAGTCGTCATATAACTTATTTTATATTAGTTAATTTGTATATTGTTTGAAATGTAATTGTATTTTTTTAATAAATAATGTTGTAACTTTTTTTGTTATAAGGTTCTGTTTGGTTTGATTTTCAAAATCTATTTTTAGAAAATTTTTCTAAGAAACTAAAAATTAAATTGGTAAAAAAAAATAATTAAAAATACATCATTTTTATATAATAAGATGGGAACTCCATAGGGAAGAGTGGGAACTCCAAGAGATGAGAGAAAGCGAGTGAGTAAACACCCATAGGGAAGACCCAAAGATTTACGACCCTCATAAACAATGATCATTTTGGAAACAATCATGGCTGGAAGATCGATGGGTAGCCTGTGATCAATACAGTAGAACACATAACCCTGATCCTGGGTAATGTGTGAAGAATGGGAGGTGACATGAAGATTAGCACATATAATAAGATAAAGGAGACGAAACCGAGGAATAAGCTCATTCTGCTGAATGAGTGCCCCGGCGATCCAAGTCCGGTCACAACCACAAAATTCAGATGCTACTTGATCAAAGTCAATCCCAGAACGAGTAAGGAGAGGATACATAAAATCCGGGACTTCGGGAAGATCAAGAAATAACCTAAAAACCTCACAAGTGACGTGTATAGGTTTCCTCCTAACCCAAGTGCGAAAAGAACAAATTTCTTTGCAAATCGAATTCACGAACTAAACTCAGATTTTGAGGCCCGGAAAAGACCAAAACCTGATCACCTCCTAAAGAGTCAAACAAAGAGCGGATAGGAAGTGACTCAAAGGCACTAGACAAGACATTTCGCTCAAGATGGACTTTTCTGGAAACATAAAACTCCTTAAACTGTTTGGATTTTTCTTTGGACTCAAACTTTTCGGTATTGAAACTAGGCGGACACGCTTGTTTTATGACACTTTGAAAGTACTGAAGGCTCAGCCATAACTAAAACAACCCAAACAGACCAAGACAAACACAGAATACCCAATAATAGTAAACCGAAAACCCCAAAACAAAACAGAAGTAACCAATCAAAACACATTAGTCCAACATGGTTAGAAAAGCATTAACTCATAACTTTAGCATAATAGAAAGGAAATGATTAGCAGAGCTAGAGAAACATCAATCAGCCACAGAGAAAGCAATGTAGGACAACCAATTATAGGAGTGAAGAGAGTAAATCAGCAATTTAATGAAAACAGATCACATTCTCACAGGGGAAGTTAGTTAGAAAAAAAAATCCCCAATGTTAAACTCTAAAGAAAAATCTCGAATTTAAACCCTAGCAAAATGCAGAGTACAAAATGCGAAACCATAAACCCTAGATGCAAGAGAGACTCAAAAACATGAGGAAATAACTAAGAACAAAACAGAAGAACCCTAGATTATTACAGAGTATATTCACAATCGCATGACAAACGATGAAGGAAAAAAAAACAAAACGAAAAAAACACTTACCAATGATGGAGAATGCTCAAGATGGAAAAGAAAAGGCCCCAAAACCAAGAGATAAACACCAGAAGAGGGTTGCAATGATGACCACGAAAACCTTAGGGGAGAGAGGAGAAACACAAAGAGGTGGGAAAAAAATGAACTGAAGAGGCACAGTTTCAGAATTTGAACCACGACAGATCGCTCGAGCAAAGACTCTCTCGCTCGAGCGAGGACAATGATGCACAAGGGTTAGCTCGAGCCAAGAACTTGTCGCCCAAGCCAAAAAAGACACTCTCAGTCTAACCTGTATAGAAGCACGCCCGAGCGAAGACTCTTTCGCTCAGGCAAAGAAGAGAAAAAACAAAACCCAAAAAAAAACCTTTTTTTTTTTGTTTTTTTGTTTTTTTAAATATAAAAAAATACTCAATATCATGAAGCGAGACCTGGAACACAAGTAGATGATCACATTTAGCCAAAATTGATACTAAGATGAAATAATCTGCACATCATGAAACTTGTAAGCTTGTAGTGTAAAAAAAAAAATGACACTTGTAATCATGAGCAAAGTAGAAAAAATCTAATCAATGATCATAAGCTTCATAAGAATGTACAGCTCAAAATCCAACATGAGATCTCACAAAATGAAAGTGTGTGTGTGCAGTCCTTGAGAGGCCACTGAGCTTGAATTAATCCTTGTACGGTGCATGTGTCTTAGGATTTCATGTATTCATGCCATGTGTCGGGTGCATGTGTCTTAGTTTTCAGGTTTTTATGCTACATGTTCTTTCTCTAAGTCGCATCTATTCATGTTTTCCATCTTATGCTTCAAGATAATCTTGTCATATATTTATTGCTTTTTCATATACTCTTGTGGCACTAATAGTTGTTTTGGAGATTGTGGCACTAATAGTTGTTTTGCAGCTCATGACCTTGAAAAAAAAGTTTGCGTTTGTTGGCTGTAATGGGTTGGGGTGATTAGGATTTTATTTGTTAGGTGTGTTTTGTCACGGCATTGCCAAAGGGGGAGATTGTTAGGTTTTTATTCTTGGCAATCCCGTTTGACATAACTCCTTTCAGTTGTACTTGTTTTTGCACTTTTATTTCAATGAGGCTATGAGTTTGTTAGATGCGAATCCAACCCGAATTGTGCCTTGCAGAGAAGTTTGTGATGTTAATGCTTTCAAGATTGCCACTTCGCTGATTATGACGGGGATCAAGCTGCCCGGTCAGTTCGCGGGGGTCCAGGGGGCAGCACCCCCGAAGCAAAATGCAAAATTGCATTCGAAGTTGCATGTCAGCCCTTGCTCGCTCGAGCGAAGGAGTTCTCGCTCGAGCGAAGGCTGCATTTGGAAAAAAACCTGAGAAGGATGATTTTACGCTCAAGCGTAGGTTGTTTGGCTCGAGCGAAGCCACTTATGGAAAACACGCGTTTTTGGTTCCTCGCTCGAGTAAGAGAAGCTTCGTTCGAGCGAGTTTCGCAGTCCCAGATTTCTATAAGTACGTGTTTCTGTCTAATTTTAGGATTACTTCTCCAGATCTTCTTTTTGGATAATAAGGTTTATATCTGGAGATATTTTGCTAGTTTTCTTTGATGTGTAATTGAGTATTCAACTCATGGGTTAAGAAGAATACATCAAAGATTTGTTTGTTCATTCTCTACAAAAGAGAGAGTTGTTCTTCGGTGGATTCTGAAGAATTTGAGCCTGAAGCTTTGGTGGATTCTGGAGTGGCTCATCGTCAAGACAATTCCGAGGTGAAGACGGGCCTGGAAGAGGCACATCGGAGTTGGTTCAATTCGGGCGTGGATTCGCTAGGTAATTCAGAGTATACCTGTGTAATTCCTTTATATCTTCTTAGTGGATTGTTTTGTGGCTGTTAACCGTGTTTTTTTTTCACAGTTGGAGGTGCTCCAATTGTGGTTTTTCCACGTTAAAATCGTTGTGTCGATTTGTCTTGGTTGTTTGATTGGGATTGTTATATACTGCTTAAAATTGATACATAATCACAAATCAACATCTAGGGATTTCTAGATTTTTGATTTTAAAGCCAAAAGGTCTCCTTCGGTTCCCAAAACAACTCGAGCTTGTCTTTGATGGACCCAAAATTTCCATCGTCATTTTATATCCTCCATAATAGCCCAACGACTTCTAAGAAAGGGTTGTTGTAGTTATATTTGTTATGTGATCGATACACAAAAAGAGGCCCCCACCGTTGATGCAATTCTCGTGGTTCAAGAATTCTTGGATGTCTTTCCTGAAGATTTACCTGGTACCCCAGTTGACTGGGAAATCGAATTCACCATTGAAACTCAATCTAGTACCCAACCAATATCAAAAGCCCTTTACTGCATGCCAATGACGGAATTGAAAGAACTAAAGACTCAACTCCAAGAATTACTAAACAAAGGCTTCATTCGACCTAATGCTTCACCCTGGGGGGCTCCAGTACTATTCGTAAAGAAAAAGGATGGCACGATGAGATTATGCGTTGATTACCGGGAGTTGAACAAGGTCACAATCAAGAATTGGTACCCTCTGCTATGAATTGATGACTTGTTCGATCAACTTCAAGGCGCTCAAGTATTCTCCAAAATCGACTTGCGCTCTGGCTATCATTAACTAAAGGTCAAAACGAAAAGCATCCAAAAGACTGCCTTCAGAACTCGTTCTGTGCACTACGAGAAGGTCATGACTAGAGACTACTACTTTTGCTACTACAGCCTGCCGCAATTGCTGCAAATTGTAAGATTTCATCTTTGTTATTCTCACCTCCTTATCTCTTATTCTAATTTTACTTTTGAGTTTGATTTTGATTTTTTTATTTGATTTTACATCAAAGTTTTTTTTTTTATTTTTTTTTATTTTAAAGTTTTGATTTTGGTGCTGTTCAACTAGGTTCATTGGCAGTGGCAGATGTTTAATGTATGGTGGTGGAAAGGGGTGGTGGACAGAGGAGGTGCATGTTGGTGGCATGTAGAATAGTAGTGGGAGTGGCTGGTATTACAGAAGAGAAGGAAAATAGAGAAGAGAGAAGAAAAATGACCTTTTTGTCCCTAAAAAATTGTCACATGTGGCGCACACATGGCCAATTTTTGTCAAAAAAGTAACTACCGTTTTCAATTAGACCAAAATGAGACGAAATATAAAATTCAGGGTTAAAATTGACCAAATTTGAAAATATAAGGACCAAAATGACATAAGAAGTAAATTACAAGGACTACCATTGTAATTTGCCATATATTTTTCAAGCTTTAATGAAATATCAAATTAAACATGAGTGTGAGAGAGATTTAATATGTAAAATTTGTTACAAATTAGTAGTTATATACGAAAAATATTATGTAAAATTAGTGTGTTGTATGTATGAAAAATATTATGCAAATGCTTGATGTTTGATTAAGAATATTCTTCAATCCTCCAATCCGCCTCAAACCGCCCAAATTGCAATTTGGTTATTTGCTAATCTACCAATCTGCTATTGGCTTTATAATTTTACTTTCAAACCATTCGAACCACACTACGCACACCTCTAGTTGCTGGGGTATGGATAGGGTTGCCGGGGGAAAAGTGTAAGCTTAGGGGTTTAAAGGGTATAGTTGGGATTATATAGGTGTCACAGGGTCAAATTTTCAACTCAAATTTCGCCTATGATTGTCGCGACCCAAACCTGCCCCTATAGGTTTAGTGTCGTAACCGGCTAGTAATCCCTGGATTACCAAAGGCCTTCCTATACAAATAAAATAGTCGGGGCTTGCGGAAGCAATAGACAAAAAACACCAATAGTCCAATGAGCTGTGCATCTATATGAACAAACATTAATCATGCAAGAACGTTAATTTACCCACATTCAATACATAACTTATAACTTAACATTTCATACATAACTAAAGTTTACTACACGATCAAAAGCTTGACAATGGCCTTCCAGGCCTAGCCCCAACTCGGAGGCACTCAAAATAACTTGGTAGGCTTCAAAACAGTGACTCAGCTATAGACCCCTTCTAGGCTTGCCATCCAGAACACTCACCTATACATATATATATAAAAACATTGAGTTAAAGCCTAGTGAATAACATTAAAGTAAAGGGCTTAGTGAACGAATTCCAAATACAATATCCGTAAAACAAATCACATCACAATCAATCATAACAGTCTCATATCAGAACATAACGTAATGGTACATCTCATAGAACATATCACATATCGTTTTCGACTAGAGTAATCGGTTCCGGATACCGATTAAACACATATCACCACAATGAAGTGGCTAACGAGATCTCGTATCACATATATGTCATGGACCTGCATTTACATGCCGTCCCCCATGACTTGGGACTATCTGTGGATGCCATAATAGATTCACAAATAGGACATTCGTTCACATAATCAAGATAGCATTTCAAGAAACCATAGCTTATCAATAACAATTAAAACATAATTTATATCAACATATCTTTATAGAAATGTTACTCACAGTGGGCTTCCAAAACCGGTTGTACGGTCTTCAAGTCTTGACCTACAATACAAACATTCATAGCACAATTTCTTAATACACATCGGCATCGAGTCATTTAGTTGATTCTTAACTTTATTCGGTTATCCGATACTCGATCGTTCAATTACTTCTATCATTTTCTTACTTTATTTCATGCTCATGAGATGCTAATGGATGTATATGTCATGTGAAAACCATGTAAATGAAGGCCCGGAAGTTAGAAAACGAAAAGAGAACAAAACCGGAAAATCTGCCCTTTTTGGCCGTATGTGCAGAGGCCTTGGCCGCACGAGCGGTGGTGAAGCAGTGAGCAACTTTGGCCAAATCAAGGTTGGCCGCTCGATCGGTGGCCCAGGCCGCTCAAGCGGTCTGGGTAAAAATGTTGGTAGAAAACTACTTTGCTGGAGTAGTGTAATTCTTAGCAAATTCAACCTCTTTTGCGAATAACTCAAGTCTTAAAACTATCAAGAATACATCCATTTAGTCATAACAAGTATTAAACAAAATTCATGGTTCTAACTTGAGGCTCAAATCCATGTAAAACAAAAATACAACTTCTTGAAGGTTATCACAAGATCAAAACAACATAAGTGAGCCTCAAGCTTCATAATTCATGGCAATTTTCCCAAGTGAAGAAACATGCAAGAGTTTAAATGTGTAAAAAAAATAATTTTCATGAAAATCATGCCATGCATGAAGCTATCTTAAATTACATCTCTCTTTTGTTCATTATAAGCCATGCATGTATTAACTCTTCATTGTATGAGCCAAAATTGTAATTCCTCATCACTTACGCTATTTAAACTTCAATCTTTAAAGATGATGGGAAAACAAGTCTCTATCTCAAGAAATTGGAGAGAAAAACCTACCTTGCTTTGATGTTTATGGAGGATTCAAAGTAAGACTTTACTTTCTTTCTAAGTTCTTCTCTTCTCTTTCCCTTCTCACTCTTTGTTGAACTCTTACAAATTCTTTCCCTCTCTCTCTCTCTCTACGTATATGTATCTAGGTATATGAATCTGAGCTTATGAAGACCCACTACACTTCTCTCTTAACTCTCATCATGTATTCAATTTGATGAGTATGTAGGAAAACACTTAATTTGACTAATAAATTAAGTAAAAATCATCTAAGGCTAAGAAATTAATTAAAGTCCATTTGACTCAAATTAAATTAATCTCATCATCTTAAAATCTTAATTACACTGAATTTAATTCCACTAATGTGAATTAGGCTTAACTAACCATCTCTAAACTCAATGCAAGTAATGAGAGCCAAACATAACTTTACGAATCAGACAAAAATCAATTTTTAATTAAACTTTCCAGATGATTCTAAAAATTCCAATTAACATATCTCAGAATAACCCTCGTCGATTACCGTTAAACCATCAATTACCTCTCGATCATTGCTAAACTGAACTGCTAATGACTGATAAGTGAACTGGATGAACTACTGAACAAACTGAATAAAACTGGAACTGAAACTGAATAAGTTTGTCTATTGAATTGCGTGTTGCATCTGTTTGAGTATATGATTATCTGTTTGCATTTTATGTTTAAACTGCTAATTGAAGGCCTTATCGGCGGCCGGTTTAGGAACCGCTTTTGTTCTCAGAATCAGCATAATATTTGTGATTTAATGATATTTTTATCTGAAAATTGATTAGGAATGATTAAATTAGATTAAAAGCGAGTTAATTGCAAACTTAGGCTTATTTACTAAATTGCCCTTGAGTGGAGCTCTTGTTTATTAATTGTTTATTAATTGTAATGAGCCTTACCTTAGACTCTTGCTCAGCCATTTCTTTCTTCCTAGCCGACCAAAACTTAGAGAGAGTGAGAGCTAGAGAGAGTTGAACTCATCTTGGTGAATTGGCTTGGATTGCTTGGAATTAAAGTGTAAATTGGCATATCTAGCTTCCACACCTTGAATTAACACTCTAGGTAAGGAATTCATTGTCATCTTGTCATCTTTAAGCTCCATCATGCATGTTTCATGCATCATTGCCATGTTTGAAGTTCAAGAATGTTGGATTGAAGTCAAATTCATGCATGCATGTTTATATTGGTGAGTTTGAAGTTGAGTTCATGGCAATTTGTCACATGCATGTTCATGGTATTATTATAGTCCATGTTTTCAACTGGCTTTTCAAAGAATTGAGCTCATTTGAGCATGATTGGAAGCTTAGAATTGGTTTAAAGATCATGCATGTCATGTTTTGAAAGTGTTCTTGAAAATGGTTTGAAATTGAGTTTAATTGAAACACCCTTGGGCCTTGATTTCTTAAATTGAGTTGTAGAACTTGTTATTCTATGTGTTTGAAAGAGTTTTCCAGAAAATGGGCCCAAGATGATCGAATTTGGAGCATCAAAACTTGGTTTGAAACTCAGAGGTCGAATCTGGATTTTCCAGATTTTGGGACGTCCTTCGGCGAAGTGCCGCCGGCGGGGAATGCATGCTCCAGATTTTCTTGCATTGTTTACTGATCGCTCGGCGGGATTTTAACGCCGGAGCGGGAAAATCGCACATCCAGCATTTTTGCACCTTTCATCAGTCCGCTCGAGCGGCGGAATGTACGCTCGAGCGTGGGCCTTTGTGTGCTTGTCCGCTCGAGCGGGGAAACCTGCGCTCGAGCGGAGGCCCTGTTCACTGAAAATTCTGAAATTGTTTTCTAAGTGCATTCTTGCATCCTCATCGCATCCTAGGCATTCTTAGGCCTAGTTTAGAGCATCTTAATGAGGATGTAGACATAGAACCACACCGAGGAATTTAGGGATTTAATTATCATCCTTTCCAACTGTAAACTTAGTGTGTGTTCTATTTGATTATTTGCTTAGGGTTGACTCTCGACGCGCTCTAGCTACCGATAGCCCAATTCGTGAGTAACAGATTATGTAAAGATATGTTCAAATGGATTTATTTTGAATACCAAACCAAACTGTTTATTGAACTGATATTGTTTATTGAATGAATGTATGTCTGTGATTTAATCAGATTGGCATCCTTAGCACCTATCGTTATTGATCGTACTGAGCTCTGTCGGTTTCCTTGTGAAACCATCTTGATTGATGGCCATCATTCTTGTTGGAGTCTGTTAAGGCCGGTCCTTTTGGACCCTCTGTTTATAGGCTAATGGATGTACCACATATGACCGATTGATTGAAATCGATTGGTGAAATCTTGAAAGATTGCAATGCTGTATAATGAATTGATTTCATTACTGTAAGGACATTCATTCATAACCTCTTTACACTGTATGTTATTCACTGGGCTTTAGCTCACTGTTTATATATATATGTAGGTGCTCAGCCACCAGACCGGAGCTAAGAGCGTGGGATTGGTCCCCAGTTTTGTCAGCCAGCCTTTGTGCCTCACTGTGAGGTTCCGAGACGCCATGCCATGGCTTGGGGTGTTTTTGTGTCCCCATAGGTCTCCTTACTGTTTTGTACTGTTGTATAGACTGTTTACTGTACTGTTATCGAGGGATTGAGTCCCCGTACCGACTGTTGTACATGATTGTATAGACTGTATATGGATTGTACTGTTTTGAACTGTATGAATGCATAAAAATGTTTTTGACATTGATTTTCACACTCTATGGACACTAGTTATTTCTCGTATTGGCTTCCGCCAACCCTCTACTCTTTTTTGTATCAGACATCGTCAGAGGCCTTGGTAATCTTGGATTCTTGGCGATTCTGATGCTAAACCCATAGGGCCGAGTTTGGGTCGTGACAATATCCATGTACTCAATTTCGATTTCTAAACCCAAAAGGTTGTCAATTTCAATTCCAAAGTTGTATTCACAACAAATAATTTCCCAATTTGGACAAATATACACAAATTAAATCATATAATCCGCATAATTAACACATGGATAATTCAGATAATTATAATTTGCATTTTGGGGTGTTACAATGACAACACTAAGTTTCAGCACACTTAGTTAACCAATTAACCAACACTCACATACACAATATGAGGTTTAAGACAAGTAAGATAGAATGCACAACACAACCACATTTACAAATAAACACCCAACCTTTTTATTGCATCAACAATAATACAAAGGATAGCCAACGGCACTCTACTACTTGATGATTTTCAAGTAACCATGGCATGTCCATAAATAGGTTACAATTAGAATTGAAATTCAAACAAGCAACAAGATACAAGGAAACATGCCATATGACATGGTAGTTGACACCTCCAATCGCCAAAGGCTTAAGACATATCTAGAGCAAACCAACATTGTAACTCCCACCAATTGCCCTTACAATTCTATCTTGTTTGTCCCTTGCCAAAGATGCCTTACTTATGAATAATCGCCAATAATCGCCATTGTTAGCATTCTTTGGCCTTGCATAATCGCTTCATAACTACCCCAATAATTCACCTGCCTTGTCTATGCCTTGGACAAATTCGAACTGCCTATGTCACCAATCAAGCAAAGCCCTAAGTACCATCTGTTGGTCTTGGTCAAGCCCATGTCTAGCCATCTAATTGTGTCCAACCTCCAAGTGTGCTGTAACCTACATTCAGATCATATTAATGCCTAGCATCTGCAATTTTGCTTACATTTGGCCAAGGGTTGAGTGTTGTTGCCGAACAACACAACTCCATGCCCATCTTGTCACATTGGTATGCCTCCCTTATGCTTTGGTCCAGGTCTGACATAGGTGCAAGGTGCCACCAAATGTCAGGCCGCCAACTCTCAAATGTCAAGGTGCTAACAGACCACTCCCACTAGAAGAAGCCAACGTCTTTGTTGATAGGGTCTTTAAGTACTCAGCCACTTGTTCCTCAAATTGCCACAAGTGATAGCCTTCTCCCAACTTGCATTAGATTCAGGTAAACCTTTCCATTTCACCAAGTAATGGGTTCTCCTATTCTTTTTGCTAATGCCTTTCTTTTTATGATCAAGAATTCTTTTGACCTCCTTGTCAAACTGTTTCTAGACCACTAGTGGGGCAGTCTTTGTTTGCTTCCTCTCGGATTCACCATGTCTTCTTAGGCTTTAGAAAACTCACATATAATGTTGGGTGAATTTTAGTCTATCTGGTAGTATCATCTATAAGCTATTGCTCCAACCCTCTTCATAACTTCAAAAGAACCATCATACTTAGGAATGAGACCACGATGAATAATCTTGCTACTAATCCTTTTCAAAATTTCGATTTAGTTTCAACAATACTTTATCTTCCACTTGGAACTCAAGTGGTCTTCTTCCTTATCAAGATGCTTCTTCATGCGACGAAAAGGCTTTAGACAAACTATCTTGTGCCTTTTCTAGTAACTCTTGCTTGGCACATGCAAAATAATAAGTTGCGGGACAACTTCCCCCTATTTTCTATTTGTCCACCTCATGAGGTGAGGGCCGATATCTTGTGACAATTCGTACCAGGTGACTTCTAGAGCGGTGAAAAGACTGATTGAGCGGAGATGAGGTACTCCTAGTAGTTTGCTTTGCAAGTTAAGAGACCACTTGAGCGGTCATATGGTCACTCGAGCGAAAAAGAGAAGGTCCCCAGTATCTCGTTTTGTAGGCTGAGATACTGACAGTTCTCATTTACCACTCGAGTGGTGAAAAGTTCGCTCGAGAGGTCTCATATGATATTAGCCACTTAAAAGTGACTTTTTAGATAATTTTCTTAACTTTTCCTTTTCTATCTTCTTTCCTCTCTCTCTAGCTCTGAAAACCCTAGCCACATCTCTCTAGAAATCTTCCATTCTACTTAAATTCACAACCCTATTACTTGCAAAATTTGGAGTCTGGGTAAGGAAAAAACTTTCTACCGATTGAATTGGGAATTTACGAAAAGTTCTTTGATAATCTAGCTTGTTGGTCTTGATTCTTGAGGTAAGACTACTTTTAACCTTGTATCTCTTTGATTTGAAGATGTTTATGTGGTATTGTTATGACAATGTTTGGGTTTACGAATTGAGGTTTTTTTTCTAAAATAGAAAATTTTCTACAATTTTCTCAAGATTTCTACCATTAGTCTTGGATTATGGAAGTTTTAGATGAACATTTATATTATATATGTTGGAGGGGAAAAACCCTAAATTTTATGAAAACACTAAATTTTGAAAATTGAGAAATAATGTGATGAAATGAAATTGATCCTTGTGGAGAAGTGGTTCGGAAATACTCTTCAGGTCCTGGAGGGCGCTTGTGATCCACAGCTAGTCACCTGAAAAAGAATGAACACTCCGGTCGGAAGTGCCGAAATTAGCACTCCGACGGTTAAGTCAATATCTACTCTCTTGGTTGCTTTTTTCTTAAGTTAAGTTTACTAGTTCTCACATACCCTTCTTTGGTTGATGTTCTTCTATTTATATCTTTTCTTGGACCTCAGGGTTGGGCCCACCTTTAATCCATCATGTAATTATTTACTCGGCCCTATTTGTTGCAAACTGCTCTTCATTCGGCTCCTTGCTCAACTGGCTATACGGCCGATTAGGATACTTCTGGGTTTGTATAAGACGAGGCCGAACAAAATGTATATATCTCGACTCTCCAAGTTCACTTATTCGACGTCTTTGTATCCCCTGATACTCAGCCCCCACAATTGCCCTCCAAACACTCCACTAACAACAGTTAGCTGGTGTGTTTGGTTTCGAACTCGAAAAGTTAGAGCCGAAATTCGGCGGCTAACCTTATTCCAACGCGAATGTTAGAGCTCACACGCCTTTCGGTCATCATTACAACTTCTCGCCCCTTTGTACGCTTCTTCCATTTATTGTGATTTAAAATTTTATTGTCTTTTCGAATGCACACTCATTTCTGAATACTTGAAGCTCTTGGTGTGCCTTCCGATTCGCCTCTGCAACCTCCTTTTATCTCTCATTGTTTCCTTCGCTTCTTGTAAGTTCTGTTCCTCTCTACTTTGAATCCCTTTTCCTAGTTTGTTTTTAATTTAACGTACTCCATAGATTGACGAAAATGGCAAAGCATTTGAAAAACGTCCTTTCTGCGGATCGAGTCTCTGGCTTTCGACGCCATTTTTCCATCCCCGATGACGTTCGTCTGTCACTTGTGACAGACAACACGCTTGATATGGAGAGGGCTGATGAAAGCACAATCGTCTTCCTTCTCTTATCAATTGCAGAGGGCGGAGTCTGTTTCTCCCTTCACCCATTTCTTAGAGCCGTCCTTCGCCGTTGGGGTCTAATCCCTTCCCAACCTAATGTAAACTTTTTCCAAATCATAATGGGAATTATAGAGTTAAACCATCGCCTTAGGATTAATCTCGTCATACCTGCTATTCGGCACTGTTATGCCTTGGCCAAGTCTTTTGGCTGGCATGGGCGCTATTTCCTTAGGGCCAAGGACACCGACCATCAATTAGTGACTATGCTTTCCAGCTTTGGCAAGTGAGTCGATGACGTCATGGTCGTTGTCCGAGGTAACTGGGAATTCGGCGAAGGCGAGGACCGCCTAGATCCTATGCCTAGACGGAGAGGCGAACTAGGTGGCCACAGCCCCTTGTGTTTATTTTTCTTATATTTACTCGTATCTTTGCGGTCTCATGGTTTTACTTGTGCAGGAAACGACTAGAAGAAAGTTTTGGTTTCAACCGATGACGCCGTTCTTGCGGAAATTAAAGTCGCGCTCCAATACTTTGGCCGTCTGACCCTTCAAACATAGGGGAGGGCGGCCCACATTCTTCTTCGATACGAGCCTACGTACATGACGTTTTCGGCGGCAGAAAACATCCCAGTTCTGAGCGGCGAGGAGTTTCTTATGGCCCTCATCTTAACCAACTTCAAAAACTTGAGGCAAGTTGGTTTGGGCAGATCCGACTCGGGGCAGGCAGAGGTAGCTGAAGTTGCTAAGTCGCCAAACCCGTCTGACGAGCAGAGGCTTTGAAGTTGGCATTTGAGGAAGCCGGCCTCAATTCATCCAACCCGCCGTCCACCTCAGGCCGAGGGGACGTTTCCTTCGATGACGTCTTTACAGGTTTAGAAGATCTTCCCGGCGCGTACCTTGAAGACATGGCTGGGTTGTCACTCACACAACTTGCCAAGAAGAAAAACGTGGAAGAATGGCTGCTCGGCGGAGAGCGGAGGCCATTCGATCGGAAATTTTATCCACTGTCGATGCCGAGCCCTCCCAGCCTATTATCGAGGGGGAGATGGCTCAAACCCAAACGGCCGAGTCGAAGCGGGTAGAGCAGGCGAATCAAGAGCAAAGGAGGGAGATATGCCCCGTCGAGGAAGAAGTCGAGTCCGCAGAAGAGCAGGTCGACAAACGGCCGCACGTTGAGGAATCGGATTTGGTTGTTCCGTTCACTATTCAACCAAAGATAAGGAACATGTCGATTTCCCATGACGCGTCGGCTTTAAAAGACCCGACTGTGGCCTTGAGCATGGCCTCTTCGATCTCCCTGCTAGCTGATAGAGCCGTATTTTGGGCCGAGCCAGACTTGCGATCGCGTTAGCGGCTCAGTCAGCTTTATTGGTACGTGCTTTTTTATGCAGTCTTCCGCCTGAATACATATATATTTTTAATATTATTTAACTCCATTCCCTTATTTTGCAGACGGTGGGTAGGATAGCCGAAATAGGCCGTTGTCAACGTAACGCTATAGAACAGATCGCCTTGCTCAAAATCGAAGTTGAAAATGAAAAGAGCAAGGCTGTGAAAGCCTCTCAAAGAGCCGATTTCGAAGCCGCAGCAGAGGAATGTGCGAGGGCGGATTTTGAGGCCGAGAGCGCGAGGAACTCCAACCAGTTAAGGCTAGCTGCCGAGGATAGGGCGAAAGCGAGTGAGGATGCACTCTAGCTAGCCAAGGAGGTGATTGCCAAGTTGGAAGCCGACTTGGAAGAATCGAAGAAGGCGAAGGAAAAAGCCGACTCTGAGGTTTCCAAAGCGTTCCAGGCTGGATAAGAAACCGCCTTGGACAGCTATGCGAATGAAGTGCCCAAATTCGAGAATCGGGGATTCAAACACGGCTGGCTCAAAGCCCTTGCTGCTGCGAATGTGACATTGGCCTAGCCGATTCCATTCGAGCAAGTGGACGTTGAGCCGCTGGCGTCTGACCCTGAGGACTGACTAGGGTGACATTTTTAATTTTTGTTAGGCATCTTCCATGCAAGGTTGTAGGCTTTTTGTATAATAGATTTCTGTTGGTTTAAGGTAGTTTTCATGTGTAAAATGGCCACTATCTGTACTCAATTTACTTAATGAAAATCCCTTTTGCTTGAGAACTTACTTTGTTCTTTGCTATTATTTGTGCTTAATTTTTTTGCTATTTTAAATAAGATAATCGTTGTCTGCTGTGCTTGCTAGTTATTGATCCAATAGGATGTAGGATTACGAAGTGAGTGAATTAAACATCCGTGACCACCTGCCGATTAGATAACTATCTTGCCAATTTAGTAATTTAACCGAACAAGTGAAACGGCTCAGGGCCTCGTCGTATGGCCGATTAGCTTCATAAATCTGCCCTTGCCTCAGCTAATGAACTAGAAAGGCCGAATACTATTAGTTCATGGAGTGGCTAAGGCACGCGTAGATCGGCACCGGGCTTAGATATTTGGCCGATCAGATTAATAAATCTGCCCTTGCCCCAGCCAATGTATGAACTGGAAAGGCCGAATACTATTAGTTCATGGAATGGCTGAGGCACGCGTTGATCGGTACTGGGCTTAGATATTTGGCTGATCAGATTAATAAATCTTCCCTTGCATCAGCCAATGTATGAACTGGAAATGCTGCCCTTGCCCCAGTCAATGTATGAACTGGAAAGGCTGAATACTATTAGTTCATGGAGTGGCTGAGGCACGCGTAGATCAGCACCGAGCTTAGATATTTGGCCGATCAGATTAATGAATCTGCCCTTGTGGCATAGGGTCGCCAGTGACTGCCAGAGGATCTTCCGTTATGCCTGCCATGGATGTGCTTGAGTATTCCCACAAACGGCGCCAATTGTGGAGAAGTGGTTTAGAAATACTCTTCAGGTCCTGGAGGGCGCTTGTGATCCACAGCTAGTCACCTGAAAAAGAATGAACACTCGATTAGGTACATGAATTAGCACTCCGACGGTTAAGTCAGTATCTACTCTTTTGGTTGCTTCTTTCTTAAGTTAAGTTTACTAGTTCTCACATACCTTTCTTTGGTTGATGTTCTTCTATTTATATCTTTTCTTGGACCTCAGGGTTGGGCCCACCTTTAATCCATCATGTAATTATTTACTCGGCCCCATTTGTTGCAAACTGCTCTTCATTCGGCTCCTTGCTCAACTGGCTATACAGCCGATTAGGATACTTTTGGGTTTGTATAAGACAAGGCTGAACAAAATGTATATATCTCGACTCCCAAGTTCACTTATTCAACCTCTTTGCATCCCCTGATACTCGGCCCCCACAATCCTTAATTTTTTAAAGTGATGATTGGAATATGATATTAAAGTGGTATTTGAATGGAGAATTGTGAAATTTGGGATGTTATTGAGGTTTTACTTGAAGATTTTGGGGATTGTTACTCTATCTTTGTCTCAATTGCTTGAATGATGAGAAATTATTTTATCTTCATGAATGCATAAACACTTGGAAGCAGTCTGGGTAGAGAGTTGGTTTTGAGAAAGTGTTGTGTATTATTGGTACTCGCACGGGGAAGTCTAGGTGCCCAATTGCGTTCTCTTGAGCTTATCACCAGACGAATGTTGGAAAATATTTTTGGGTGTCTACTAGTCCTGTCGTATTGTAGTCGGTAAAAGTGGAAAAATGGATGATTTTGGGTGCCCATTTCCTACCGTATTAATAGCTAGCAAATATGGGGATATTTTTGGGTATAAACCTATGTATACGTATGTATTGGGACTCTCCTTAGGGACTTCATGGTGTATTTACCCCCGGTGTTGAAAAGTGATTTTATGGAAATTCTAATATCTAAGTTTTCTTTGATTAAGCTTTAACTTGTATTGAATTTGAAAATATTTTTGGTTGTGATAATGTCACATGGATCTTTGAATAATTAGATACACTGTTAATTTATCTATTTTTTTTATTTTTATTTTTATTTTTTTTCGATTGGGCATTTAGCTCTTTCCTATCTAACAAAATTTCAAGAATTGGTGATATGCAACCACCTCAATGAGGAAGAGGTGGACTCTTTGGTTTTGTTGGAGCATAAAGGTTGTTGGATGTCTAATGTGGAAGCCCCAAGCTTTACGTGTTTTGGCACTGTGAGTCCATTTTGTTATACAAGTCCAAGCTTTGTTTATTTGTAAGCCATTAAGGCATTTTATTTCATCCTCTAACTTTTTGAACTATGTTATAGTTTATGTATTTAATAGATGAATATGAAATTTGTATTTTTCAAAACTTATTTCAATGAAAAAGTGGACTTTTTGGGATAATGTCATTATAGTCACGATAAGATTTCGGATTAAACATATTTTTGAGTAATGTTTTAATTTGAATAATTTTGGGGCATTACAAATTGGTATCAGTTAACTGTGTTTGAAGACATTGAGCTCGGGGAAGTGGCTTGCACATAATGAGTTTGTCATGTTAGGAAGGGATGTTAATTACTTTATATGGTCATATATGCTTATGTGATTATGTAGTTATGGGATCAAACTACTAGGATCTTGTGGGATGCCTTTGGGGTTACTAAACGTCGATAGTTCGGACTCCCAATCTTCGATATGATATCACTAGTGCAATGTGAAATAGAAAATGAGAGTCCAGATCCGACAACTTTTATAGAACATTCATTTTATTGCCAAACAATTGTCAGAAATGGACTACATCACTAGATTTCAGAGTCCCTACCTAATCTTTTGGGAGAATTAGAAAACCCGTGACTCGAGCCAAAGGCCATGGTGCATTATAACCAAAGTGTCTCGCTCGAAAACTTAGGTATGAGGGGGGAAGGTCATTAATTGAGCACCTTCACTCACTTGATCACCAGATCGGCCTGTACTAAGTCATGATGTGGTTTTTATAATAAGTGTATATTCATGTCCTAGTTATTATTAATACTAACATTACTATATGAGGCAATCAAATATAGATTATGTCACTGATTTTGGTTATACTTTGATTTCATGCGTCTTTTTGAAAACCTTTTTGTACAAACTCTGAAGCATGAGAATCAATGACATTCCAACATAAGCAAGACAACATTCATCCACTGGCATTCATACAGATATTTTAATTAAGCATTTAGCCTCATGGTCTAGCAATGAACATAATAAAGGACAGATACACACAATATGTTAAAGCAAAGAAATGCTCACCTAGTACTTCGAAATGAGCCAAAAGAATAGGTTAGAATACATGCATGATCCTATATACAAATAACTAATGCAATGCATACATGATATGCATCTATAAGTTTGGATATCAAGATATGGCATGGACATCATCTCAAGGCATGAAATGGCGCATATATTCAACTTGGAAATGATAAATTATATAGATACAAATGAATCGGACCCTAATGCATGAAAAATGGATAATACATGGGCGTGATAGATAAGACATGATGTTATACAGAAAACTTGTAAATAAAAGGGTTAGAAAGACTTATTATAATAAGTTAAATGAGAAAGAAGGGGAAAGAAGAAGATAGAGGGATTATTACAATAATTGAATAAATAATAAAAGAAAAGAAGGTGGATTGGAGAAATTATTACAGCATTGAATCGATCCAACCAATGTACAGCTGAATCTAACAAATCATACTAAATAAAAGCAAATAATCCATCCAGAAGCTCTAGAACCACTCAGGAAAACACTCCCTAGAAACTTCTTACTCTATTTTTGGAAAGGTCATCTGGCCAGACACAAAATGGGTCGGTCGAACAAAAAAAATAGTTGGTTGACTTATTCTTCTGGTGGAGATTTAGGTCAATGCAGAAATTCCATAACAGAAGCCAAATGACATCTTCTGAGGGGTGCTCATCTCATCTACCTCCTCTACTCACAAGAATCACTTAGGGAATAGGTAAATGGGCCTCAACCCCTAACAATAGTATAAGCATATATTTTGCTATAAATTAACAAATTAAATGGATCAAAACAAGAACAAATTCAAGCCTAAGAAATGGATGGTAACCTATGTCATCTCTTTGTGAATAGGGTCAAGTTAATGCCCAAATCCATGCTATTAATTAGAGAGAGTAGATTAATACAAATAATTTCTTAGTGGAAGCTTGGCTTTAAAACAAGGGATTCATCAAAGCCATTGAAAACTCCTCTTCTGTTCATAGAATAAGGATGCTTCCACCCCTTTCTATGTTCACAAATGACTTGAGAAGGGAGGTTTCAATATCCTTTGATCCAAAATCTCTTGCTTTACTTCCAAAATATTCAATAAAAGGAAAGAACACAACTTTTTCAACATCAAATCCCATGGATCACCCAGCCAATTAGGTGAAACAACCCTTAGCACTCATTGATATTGAGTAAAGAGTTGAGACACATGGATCAAAATTCTTAGAAGAAGGGATATGTGGAGAAAAAGTGTGTAATAACAAGAAAAACTATTTAACATGTTAAACTTGTGAATGGATGGCTAATTGCTACTCCCAAACACATCCACAAGGATCCAAAATAAGCAACAAGAAGAGATTATAACTAAGGAAAGCAAGAAGAAAAAAACCATCAACTCAATAGATGGATGGCTAAATTCTACTCCCTCCACATCCATGAGGACTTGCTACATGTTTATAGCAATTACATAATGAAACTAAGACCAGAAATGAAGAGCATAGGAGAGAGGGATGTTGAAAAGTATGAAAATATCACCTCTTAAAGAGGATGAGTTCCTTTGTTCTACAAACCCTCTCTTGGTTCCCTCAAGTCCTTTTAGATGTGTTCTAAGATGTCTAACTACCTTAGCCAAGAGCTTAGGATCAAGCTTCCATGGAGTTTGGTTGTTGTAAGTTGAGGGTGGTAGGTAGAAAAATGAGAGAGAGAGAGAGAGAGAGAGAGGGCCAATATGCTTGTATATCCATTAGGAAAAATTTCCAACCTTTAGACAGAGGCTGTTGAGCTCTATTTATAGAGCCCAAGGCATAAATATCAGAGATATTTGTGTAAACTGTGTTGAACAAGTTAAAATCCCCAAAAATGCTCTATACCCGAACAATTCAACCAGTCGTTCCCTTTGGTGTCCGACTGAATGCATTCTTGTCCAGCCACCAAATGTTGTTTGGCCAGCTTGAAAGTACATCATTAGGTTAACAAGGTAAGGCAAGCCTGCATTTAGAGAAGAAACAGACATTTCAAAGTATTTTACCTTTTCCATTCACTTCCTTGCATCCGTTGCTTTGTTGGTTCTGAAAGCATACAACATTTTGATTTTGAAAAGATAAGCCTCAGGACATATTGGTAATGTTTGGAACTACACAACTAAGCCCATTTTGAAAAAGGTTTTTCCACTAATCAAAAAATACTTTGGCCAAAATAGGTGCTTTGTTGGTTTAAAAGCTCAAACCTTAGACTTCTGGCCGAGGGATTCATATGACTAGCACATCTCATTTTTATTATTGGGCACCCCAGAGAGAGCGCCCAAGTCTTAAGGCTGGTAAAAAATGAGATGTCTACAGATATGATTTGCGTTCATTGCACTCATTGAAGTCCTTTTGGAAAGGCACTTGATCAATGTTTTTTCCACTTAGAAGTCTTTGAGTGTTGTAGGACAAGTTGATATCGTAGAGGGGTGGTTTGTATGTGCTCTATGTGACAAGGTGCTTATATGGTTTTCTTAATGTGACTTAAGTGTATGTATGATCTCATACTAGTGTGAGTGTGACAGGTGACACTAAGTGTGGAATGCATGTCATGACTCTAAATTTATCTCTCATTCTTATCGGATGTCTGGATGTAGTGTAGGCCATGGTGGACCTCATCGGGATGGTCGGGATATTCCGACCCAAACAGAGATCCCTTCGCAAGAAGCATGAGTGGGTCAAAACAACGTGGCCATTCCACTAGCCCAAGATGCAATTGGGGCTTTGGCCTGAGAGATTGCAGTGGCTCTTAGAGAGTCTATGGACATATTGAGAGCCGAGCAAGTGGCTAGGACCCTTGAAGAAAAACCTAGAACTACCTTCCTAAAGAAGGAATTTTTTCGTTCCAACACTACTGAGTTCATTGGCAGGCCTGACCCTATGAAAGCATATGAGTGGTTAGAACAAATTGTCAAGTCCTTTGATATTTTAGACATCCATGAGGGTGAGCTTTGTGACCAAAAGGAGAGGCCGGGCAGTGGTGGAAGTATACGAAGAATCATATTGAGCACACCTATGAGGCATTCACGTACGCCTTCCAGGAAAAGTTCCTCCCTCCCACTACTAGGGAACGGTTAAGGATGCAATTTTAAAAGTAAATGTCTTCTAGTTATAAGTACATATAGACATATATATAGTAAAATCTATATTTGTACCAAGTTCATTATTGCTTCCAAGATTTAAGGGATTTTTGGTCTTTAGTGTGTCCTAGTGTATACTTGTGTATCCTAAGGGAGGGGTGGAGGAGGGGGAGTTGGTCGGCTGTCACGTGGATTTTGGTGGGATTTTGTTGATTTGTTTTTGTGTACGAAAGATCTTTCACGTACAACTTATTTATTTGGAAAAATTGGTACAAGTATGTATACATATATATATATATATATATATATAATGGTACTAATCTTGGGGTCAATTTGTGATTCAAGAAAAATATGAGGGCTAAGGCCTTAATTTATGAATTGGAACATTTATTTAAGTGTAGTATTTAATTTAATTAGGATTTGAAAATTCAATTCGGTTAAAGTTTCTTTGTTTCTAATTAACCGACAAATTGTAATGAGAATGCGAAACCTAGGGTTTTGATTAGCAAATATAATTAGGGAACTAATTTAATTATTATTAGGGCTTTGGAAATGATCCCTAAGTTCCTAGGTTTGATTAGTGTTTGCGAGTTTTCGATTGGCACGCGTTTTCGACTCTAGGGTTAAAATTGAAATTAATTAAGAAATCGAGGGTCTTCATTGAAATAATTTAAAAGTAAGGGTCTAAAAAAAATTACAAAAGTCAGGGGCCTTACAACCTATCCCCCTTGAACAAATTTCGTCCTCAAAATTTAGCTATACATTGTTTTCAATCAACTGCGAGTAGTTTGCCCTTATCAAGTCCTCTCGCTCCCAAATACATTCTTCAATTCCTTGATGATGCAAAAGTACCTTTATTAAATGGACTGTCATGCCTCTCCAGTTCTTTTTTCGTCTGTCTTGAATTGCTGCAGGCCCTTTTTAAAAAGTAACATTCTCATCAAGGCTAATTTCCTCCCAATTGATGACGGGCAATGAATCCGCGAGATATTTTCACAGCATAGATACGTAAAAGACATTGTGCATTCTGGCTAATTGTAGAGGTAAAACAAGTCTATATGCAACTTCTTCAATTCATTGTAATACTTCAAAGGGTCCGATATATCGAGGCGAGAACCTCATTTTCTTCCCAAAACGTTTGATTCCACGTTGAGGTTGAACTTTCAAAAACATATGGTCACCAACTTCAAACATTAGAGGCCTTCTTCTTCTATTTGCATAACTCTTTTGGCAGTCCTGAGTTGTCTTCAATCATTGTCGGATAAGTTCGACTTTCTCAAGAGTCTCTGGAACAAGTTTTGGTCTTACTCGACCTGATTCACCCACTTCAGTCCAATAGATCGGTGATCAACAAGGTCACCCGTTCAATGTTTCAAAAAGTGCCATTCCAATACTGCCTTGGAAACTGTTGTTGTATGAGAATTCAATCAATGGAAGGTGTCACTCCCAACTTACTTAAAAATCCATTACATAACCTCTCAACATATCTTCAAGTGTTTGGATGGTGCGCCCAGATTGCCTATTTGTTTGTGGATGAAAGGTCGTGCTAAAACACAACTCAGTGCCCAGGGCTTCTTGTAGACTTCCTAGAATCGGGAGGTAAAACGTGGATCGTGGTCTGACACAATGGTTACCAAAATTCCATGTAATTGAACGACTTCTCAAAAATAGAGGCTGCACAAGTACTTCAAAGTGTCAATTATTTTGTAAGGTAGAAAATGCGTAGTTTTCATCAGGCAATCCACTATAGCATCATGGCCCATTGGGGTTTTGGGTAATCTAGTCACAAAGTCTATCGTCACATGTTCCCACATCCATTTAGCTATTGGTAGAGGCTGCAACATTCTTCCTGGTTTATGATGATCTGTTTTCACCAGTTGGCATGTAAGGCATCTTGCTACAAACTTATCTACATCCTTCTTCATACCACTTCACTAGTACTATCGTTTCAAATCTTGGTACATTTAAGTCCCTCCTGGATGTACTGCAAATGTAGAGTGATGAAATTCCTTGAGTATTCTTCCTCTAAGTGACTCACTATTCAGCACAAATAGCCTGCCTTGGTATCTCAATTTTCCATCTGAGTGAATTGACTAGTTAGGCCCTAATTCCCCTGATTCCAAGCGTGTCTTGATGAAAGCTACTTCTTGATCGTGATCGTGAGCTTCCATGACTTCATTTATTAACTTAGGCATCACATTCTATGCACCATGGTACACCTTCCCGTCTTGAACCTTCACTTGAACTCCAAATTCATTGAGAGTTTTAATCATATCCCACCATTTCATTGCCAGTCTAGCTATCATTCCCTTACTTTTGCTACTCAACGCATTAGTTACTACGTTGGCCTTACCAGGATGATACAAGAGAGTAAACTCATAATCTTTAAGATACTCCATCCATCATCTCTACCTCAAGTTTATGTCCTTTTGTGTAAAAAGATACTTTAAACTCTTGTGATTTGTGAAAATCTCTGACTGTTCTCCATACAAGTAATGTCACCATTGTTTTAGGGAAAAAACCACAACTGCCAATTCCAAGTCATGATTTGGGTAATTTCGCTCATGTGGTTTCAACTGCCTGGAATCATACACTGCTACTTTTCTGTTCTGCATGAGTACGCAGCCTAACTTTTCCATGGATGCATCACAATACACGGTGTACCCTATATCTCGTTCTGGAATGACTAATATCGGTGCACTGGTTAATCTCATCTTTAACTCTTGGAAAGACTTTTTGCAAGCTTCATTTTATTCGTACTTTACTCATTTCTGCGTCAATTGTGTCATTGGCTTGGCTAGTTTAGAGAAATCTTGAATGAACCTTTGGTAGTACCCAGCCAATCCTAAGAAACTATAGATTTTTGACACAGTCTTTGGTTGCTTCCAATCCAAGACTGCTTCTACTTTGGTTGAATCTATCGCAATCCCTTTAGTAGACACTATATGTCCCAAGAATTTTACTTCTTTTAACCGAAATTCACATTTACTTGCTTTGGCGTATAATTGGTTGTCTCTAAGGACTTGAAGAACAATGCTCAAATGTTGTTCCTGCTCCTCTTCAAACCTTGAATATATTAGAATATCGTCAATGAAAACCACCACAAACTGGTCGAGATAAGGTGTGGAAATCTTGTTCATTAGGCTCATAAACATCGCTGGTGCATTGGTTAGTCTGAAGTGCATTACTACAAACTCAAGATGTACCTAGTCCAAAATGCAGTCTTCGGTATATCTTCATTCTTGACTTGTAGTTGATGGTAGCTTGACTTGAGATCAATCTTCAAATAACACCTTGAACCTCTAAGATGATTAAAAAGGTCATCAATTCTTGGAAGCGAATACCAATTCTTGATTGTGACTCAATTGAGTTATTGATAGTCAATGCATAAATTTAACGTCCCATCATTCTTCTTAGCAAACAGAATCGGTGTGCCCCATGGCGAGGTACTTGGTATGATAAATCCTTTTACGAGCAGTTCTTGTAGTTGTGTCTTTAACTCTCGTAGATCTGCAAGTGCCATACGATAAGGGGCCATTGATATTTGAGCAGTCCTAGATTGTAGCTCGATACTAAAGTCTACTTCCTAGGTTGGTGGTAATCCTTGTAATTCCTCAGGAAAGACATCTGAGTACTCAGGGACTACTCAAGGGAGTTCCAACTCAACCCATTTTTCTTCATTTAGAATCAAACTTGCCATTCATCTCGCAAGTTGATGGTGCCATTGTGTCTTATATTTCGTTGTGGTTAGGGAATCTTGCCTATCCCCCTTAAATTGGAAACGTGTCGCATCGGGCACATAAGCCATTACTTTTTTCTGACGGCAGTCGATAATTCCTCTGTGGGAGGATAACCAATCCATACCCAGAATAATGTCCAAATCAGACATTTCCATGACCCATAGGTCACAGGTTAGGTGCAAGTTTGAGATTCCTAGTTCACAATTTCTACGTATCATTCATACTCGAACACTTTTAAGGGTTTACATTCAAGTTTCAAGGTTTCAACACATGCTGAAGATATCAAAGAATGCGATGCTCCAATATCAAATAAAACAAGTACCTAAGAATTATAAAGTACTAAGTTACCTTCTATCACAGATGGATCCTCCTCCCATTATTCTTGTAATGGAAAGACCTTATCAGTTACCTTCTGGTTATTACTGGTTCTATCTTTCTGGTTACCTCCACTCTTCTGGTATTGTTACCCAATTGGCCCTGTCTTTTACCCACGGCTTGTGCCTTCCAACAGCTTAGACATTTGCTCTATATCATCCTCCTTGATATCCCAACGGAGGGAATTGAGGGCACTCACTCTTCTTATGTCCTAACTGCTGGCAATGAAAGTATTGGATCTGCCCTGCTAGCCTTTGTTGAAAACCTCCCTCTGATTCTGCTATTATGGTTGTTGTCATTTTTGTTATGATTGCGGCCTGGAGTAAGGTTTTGGTGCCGCGTTTCCCTTATGGCTCTGTTGTGGTCCTACAGATGATTGACCTCCTTTCTGGTTGTTCCAAGTTCTCCTTGGATCACCACTCCCTTTCAAAGTCTAAAGTTGTGTCTACTACTTGGTATGATCGAAGACGTGACGTAAAACTCCCCTCTAATTGTGGGATATAAACCACATTCAAATTTTCTTGTATTCTTTTTATCATTTTCTACATATCGAGTATGGCGGGCCAACTTCTCAAACTTTGCAGCATATTGTGCCACAGTCATGCTGTCATGCTCAAGGAACTAGAACTCCAAAACTCTTTCCTGCCTGATGGTGTTTGGGAAATACTTCTTTAAGAATAGTTTCCTTGAATTACTCCAGGTCAAAGTTGACATGTGACGAGTACTTTTCATTAATGCCCACCAATGATCGCCTTCATCGTCTAATTCGTATACAGTTGGGGAAATTCAGTCGAAATGTTCAATAATTCCATTATATCCAACATTTTCTCAATCTGGCAAAACCAATTCTCTGCTACCCTCAAATTTGGTACTCCAGTGAATTTTGGTGGCCTCTACTTTCTAAATTCGGAGAAAAGTTGGGTTCTATTAGTCTACCTATTCCCTTTTACCTGTCCCAATTCTTCAAGAATCTAGTTTCCAAGATGATTAAGGATTTCAGCTCCTGTAGGCATTGGCCCATCCTCTATCATAATAGTTCCTAGGTACATCATTCTTGCATTATTGTTCACGGCCCTGGTTGTTATTGGTCATTTCTGGGTAGCCATTAGCACAAGTATCGACCATTCGGTTCATAATTTGATGAGGCATAAGTTATGTTCTATTCACAGTGGTGATTCCTTAAGAGTAATTTAACTAATCTTGAAGTTAAAGTTCAATTATCCTAGGGTGTTTGAAACAATAAGCATACAATAAACCAGGGATGCAGGAAATCACATAACACAATGTCATATATTAATAATAGTAGGAGTCATTATGAAAGGTAGTAGGCGTCATTACAAAAGGTTACATTATGTTAGCTCAATTGTGGCCATCACATTTCCCTTCACTATTCTTAGAGTTACATAAGAAAGCACTACACATATATTGACACATAGGTTTGAAACACATATAACTAGGGATTATTGATTACAAATTTAAGCCTACTCATTCTGGACCGGTCGGGGCCCTCTTCTGGGTTAACTTCTTGCCTTGGCTTGAAGCATAGTGATCCTGGTGCATCTCCTACTCTCGATACTCCATAGGCGAGATCAAGGGAATCTCAGTTAATCCAATTAGGCGGAATCCTAGTTCGAGTGTTAACTCTGGATAGTAAAAGTCCTAACTCTTAGTTTTTGGAATATGCCAAAACCCTAGCCTGTTCTAAAGTGCCTCAAAAGTTATATCTAGAAAATTTTGGTCATCTTTCTCAAACTCGAGTGCATGCTTGAGGGCCCGATACTGACTCTTGAGTTGGCGTCAGATCAAGACTCTCTTTTGATCGGGGGTAAGATAGGGATGCACTCCTTCTAACTTTTTTACCTCTTCGATTAACCTTTTCTTCCCCGCTCTCTTATACTCAAGGTCATAAACTTGCGAGTCTAGAAGTTCAATGTGTTGTTTCCCTTCAAAGCAACAATAATCCCAAAGGTTGTGGTACCAGGCGTTTGACGGGTTAAAGAAAGGAAATTTGTTATTAGTCTCTTTTAAGTTGATCAATTAAATAATAGTTTATAATAATACACTAGTGTATGAAGAAAAAGGTAACTAGAGTTACAAATTGGGCTATGCAAGCTGAGGGTTGAACCTAGGTTCTAATATCAAGTTGTGACGTTCTAATTTCTACTCTAGGGTCAAGTTAACGACACTAAAGAGTCTTTTGGTCAATAACCAAGTAAGATCCCAAGAAGGTCAGAGGAGTCAATATGACCTCCCTTCTAAGTCCAACCACCTTAGATACAAACTATTGTTTTGACAAATCTTAAGAGGTATTAACACAATGTCTCATAAGTAATGCGAAGATAGGTACATGATTATAAAAAGATATATATATATATATATGTATATATGTGCAAATAATAATTACAGAGTTTCAAATTTTAATTACAAAACAAGTTCCATCGCTATTACAATCAAAAAATAAATAAATAAATAAAAGCACAGATGGACTTATAAGAAAAACAACTTCTAATTTCCTCTAAGATAGCCAAAAATCTTCAAATGTCTACGACTCCTTCGTCAGCCCCATATGTTTCTTCTATACTTGGTATGAAATGCTATGAGCTTGGAATGCTCAGTAAACGCACATACACCCTATCCCTTTTTCCAATCCAATACACAATTGCAATCATAACAAATAGGAATAAAGCATGATATTCAAGTCAATAACAAAGGATTTCAAGGTTAGAGGCTAGTAATCTAGAAATCCCCTAAAGAGATTCCATCCTCTTAACTACAAGAATCAGACTCGGATTATTCAGTATGCCCCCAATTTTGCTGCTTTGTAGACCTTACCCCGGATGCCTACCAACGATTACATACCGCGTAGCGGGAATTGAGGACCTCAAAAGAGACGATAAAAATAAGGGCCTTGCCCATTCCCTCCTCACACCAAGCACTTAGGGTCCAAATACAACCGATCCGTTCAAGGATTTCGAACACCACTTGCGCAAGACTTTACTTCAGATAGGGAACGCGTCTCGCAAACTAAATCAATTCAAATACAACATTTCCTTACAATATTATTCAAATGATCGAAACCAAATTACCACCCAAATTAAGTTTTCCGTTGAATTAGATGTCTTAAGTTAAAGTTAAAACAAACTTATCAAGACAATAATATCTACATAAGCATGAGCATCATCAAAGGACCATGGTAAGAAACATAACTATAACACATGAAAATATCATACCAAGTCATGAACAAGTGATAATAAGCACATCCGTGGAGTTAAGAATGTAAATTTATCAACAAAAGTAAATTTTCAAATTTGGTGCACTTTAAAGATTACAATTAAAGAGACATTTTTAGTTTTTTTCCCCCCTAAACTTGGCCTTCTTATGGTTTGTAGATAATTTTATCAAGTTTTTATAACATTTTTCAGAAGGTTCATAGCTTTCCTAGATTTTTAGTTATTTAAGAAATACTCTAGCACTGTCCAGATTCGTCAACTGTTATGAAAATCGGGTTTTCTCTCAAACCGCTCACTCTTTTTCGATAAAACCTTTTCCATGAAGCTAACACTTAAATGAAGGTTTTGACATAAAAATGAGGCTAAGTATATTTTTCTGCATTTTTCTATAATTTTTTCAAGTGGGCTGTAAATACTAATTCCTTGAGCACAAAGCTTGAAATAAGAGAAAAAGTAAGAAAAGCCCATGGATAATGTTTCACTTATATTGTGGTGAAAACATGCTAAATAATATATATTAAACTTAGAAATTTGGATTGAAGGTTTGCATTTGGAATTTATGAGAGATAGGTGTAGAAAAAGATAGTTTCGCACCTATTTATATAAAACACAAATAAGGGTGGAATAAGGCTCAACTCTTTTCATTTTTAACACAAGAACACAATTAAAACACATCTGAAAATAATTTTTAGAACGTCAAAGACATGTATTCGAAATAGAAAAATAGAAGAAAGAGTTGTGTTGTAGCTTACTTGTTGCCTAGATAGGATGTTTGCACAATTCTTTCCTCTCATTTCTTCTCCTCCACCACCACACTCTCTCTTTCTCTCTTTAATCTCTCTCAGCTGTGTATGTAGTGTGTTAGTGTGTAAATATGTTCAACAAATGAGGATGGATGATATATTTATAGAGAAAAAGTGGTAAAAAGACTATTTTGCCCTTGGTTCCAATTCAATTGAATAGTGCCTTGATTTTGTTTGAATGTAGTGGAAAGAAGGATGATTAGGACCTTAATTATGTACTTAATCATGATCTAGTTAGATTTAGGACTAATTAAGTGTCTTCTAGTTACATGTACATATATATATAGCAAAATCTATATTTGTACCAAGTTCATTATTACTTCCAAGATATAAGGGATTTTTGATCCTTAGTGTATCCCGGTGCATCCTAGTGTATCTTGGTGGAGGGGTGGTGTAGCTTGCTTTTCGTGCTCCTTGGAAGGGTTTGCCTCCTCGGATACGATAGCCCTACAGTTTGGACTCCCATAGTTCTAAATCTGATTTCATAAGTGCAATGTGAAATAGATAAATACAAATGAGTCCAAGTCTGGCAAATCTTTTTTAGAAAATCCATTTATCATCGGAGATGCCAAAAATGGACTGCATTGCAAGATTATAGAGTCGTCACCTAAATATTTTTGAAACATTTAGGAAACATGTGACTTTTGCCAAAGGCCACTTGTCCGTCATAACCGAAGTGTCTCGGCTCGGAAACTTAGGTATAGAAGGGAAGGTCATTGATTTGAGCACCCCACTCACCCAATCAAAGATCGGCCTCTACTAATCATGATGCGATTTTTATGTACAACATATTCTCTTGCTCCGATTATTAATGCTAACTTACTATGTGAGGCACACAAGTATAGACTATTTTGCCCACTTTGGAACGTTTTGATTTTTTGTTTGTTTGAAAAAGTGTTTTGGATATGTGTCACTTGAAAAAGCGAACTCATATGTACATTGCTCAAATCATCACAATTTAAGCAAAACAACCTTCATCCATCGGCATTCAAGAGATATACCAACTAAGCACTTAGCCTCACTGTAAACATGCTTGACATGGCAATGTAAAACATACATGCATTATGCTAAAGAGAAAGTGCTCAGCTAGTACTCAACCGAGGCAAGCCAAAATGGAAGAAAAATAGTTAGAAAAATGTATGCTTTACTATGCAAGTGCCTAATGTAACACATACAAAATGCAACTATGAGGTTCGGTTTATCTAACATGGCATAAAAATTAATTTGATAGCATGTAGTACGCACATACTCAAGTAAGTAAGAAACAACCATAGAGTTAGAATGATGCACCGAACCAAATGCATGCAAAGATGGATACAAGTCATGGCAATGTTTATGAAATAAAAAACATGAATGCACAATCATAAGCAAGTAAATAAAAGGGAGAAAGAATAAGGGTTGGAAAACATACACAATATTACAAGTTCACCCTTGTACAAGAGGGTCCGAAAGTCCGAATTTGATCTATTTATTACAACGCTGATTTAACTAATTAATTAACTACCTATTACAAGTTTTGAATGAAGCCACAAACACAACATATTACTATTAAAACTAGGGTTGGGTGCGAGTCGGTTGCGGCCACGGAACCTCCAATCCGCCATCCGTCTGCCAAATTGGTGAATTGAAGAAAAATCAATCTGCATCTGTCCTTCAATCCACCGGATGTTGATTGGCGGATGGATGCGAATAAGTTTGGTGGTTTAAAATTTTATAAATTTTCAACATAATTCAACTTGTGCACTTCCTCAAAAAAAAAAAAAAAAAAAAAAAGTATTATAGTCAATGACTTAAAAAAGTATTACAATCACTACATGTCTCATTCACATATTACAATCACAGCATGCCTCATCCACATAGTGTATGACAATCTGTGGTTCTTAAAATATAAAAACAATTCAAACCACCAAAACCATGAACAGAGCAGTAGTAGAGATTGTATGCCTTTGTTTGTTATATCTATATTTGTTTTTGAAAACAAAAACCAACCAGCATATATCATCTTTTTTATTTATTATTTTTATAGTTAGATTTAAAAACCAAAAAATATAGATAAATAATACGTTTATTTTTTTCAATTCAAAAAATATATTCAAATTCAAAACTCTTTTTCAACAGAATATTTAAACTTTTTTTAATTAAAAACATAAACAGAATATCTAAACAAATTGAAAACATAAAGTCTTACAAATTACTTGGGGTTCTTGCGGTTTGGCAGTTCGGTTTGCGGCAAAGAAACCTCAAATTCCCCATCCATCCAAAACTAGGCGGATTGGAAAAAATCAATCCACAACCGTTCGCTCGTCATCATGCATCCGTCCAAAATGCGGCAGATCGGTTTGGTTTGGTCGGTTTGGGTGGATCGGTATATCCGTTGCTCAACCCTAATTAAAACAAACATTATTTAAGGACTATAGGAATCGAAAGGTTGTACGTGCATGAACAAGAATATCCACCCGAAAACTCCTTTGTTTTGCTGCCAGAATTATTCTGTTTTAGTAGTTAGAAATTTTAATCTATTTTCACCCCAACCTCTGTTCTGTTTTTCCATGAAAGTGGCACTGTTGGTCTAAAATAGAGTGGCCGGCCGACCTTGAAAAGTGGTTGGCCGGATGGATAGGCGGCTGGCTGACTATGGTTTTAAGGGTCTGCCCTGCTGCTACAGAAATGAAACAGAGCAAAAACAGAGTGTTTCTAGGAAGTGTTTGTCCTTTCTGCCTCTCTATATCATGAAACTAATCAAGGAAGGAGTAGACTCAATTTGCAAACCATCAATTGATGCAAACTCGTTGTGTGATGATCTATGAATCGACGGGACAAAGGTTCAATAAATGAAAAGAAAAGACCAACAAAACTTCCTCCCTATCACCGAGTTACCTTAAGAGAAGTGGTAGACATCGCTTCTCAAATCATTAACATCACTAAAGAGTATGCAACGACTCGAGACGTAATAGGTTCAATTAACGTCCGATTGAACCAACTTAATTTTATTGCTCTTGTTACCACTTTTAGTCCAATTTTAACCTTTTTTTCATTACCTTTCCATTCTTTATTCATTTTTGTCCAAAAGTGATAATTATGTCCACTAATGAAGAGAAGTGTCAAACAAGAAGTTGCACTTAGCATGAGAGAGATGTAATGCCCTGGTAATGAATCTCCAAAGAGATTGAACCATTAAGCATGGAAGGTCTCTTTCTCATGCCTTGAACAACAATCGATTGGTTGAAACAACTCTTAAAGGAAAAGAAGAAAGAAAAACCAAGAAAGGAGGAAGGTTGCAGAAATGATTATTACAAGTGTGAGTATATGTATGAAAACTATGAAATAAAAGCTATCAACTCGAATATGTTGTCTATGAAATAAAAGCTATCAACTCGAATATGTTGGTGTCTAAGGCTAAACCCCCAAACCTATGAGGACTTACAACAACACAAGCATCATATTCAAAGTATAAATGAGGTAAACATATCAAAACAGTCTCAAAACCCATAAAACAGTGCTGAAAAATAGTTTGAAAAGCTAAGAAAGTGAGCAAAAATGGGAGAGAATTAAAGCTAGTACGCAAGCCTAAGGAGGGGTGGCTAACCCCTCCACTTTTTGGACCTTAAAATCATACGTTTTAGCCTTTGGAAACTTGGAAAATCAGTGACCAAAAGTTGAGAAACAAGTGGGAAACACAAGGATATAAGCTTAGAATAAGGTTCAAGGAAGGGTGGTTAAACCCCTCCACCTTTGGTAGCTTTGAATCATAAGTTTCAGCCCACCAAAAATAGTCCAAAACAGTATAAAAACAGCAAGAAAAGAGAAGGAAGAAGTAGTGTAAAGATGGCCAAAGTTATACCTCTTGAAGAGGAGTTACTCTTTTGTTCACAAACCACAAGATATTCACTCTCAGGGGCTGATATTTTAACTCAAGAACCTTAGCAAGGAACCTTAAATTTTTGGTTTAGGAAGTGTATGTATAGTGTATGTATGTTGTAAGATAGAGAGGGAGAGAGTTTGGTAATTTTTTGAGCTTTGGCAAAATTTTCTAACCTAAAACCAAGAGGGAAGGTCCCCTATATATAGAAAAATAGGTGCCTCTGTCGGAAATGTCAATATTGAGCCAACTGGTGCAGTGCATCCACATGGGGGAATAGCTGGCAACAAAATATCTACCAGCTGGGAAACCTGGCCGACCGGCCATGTAGGGGGACGGCCGGCCACTAAAAGTTGGCCAACCGGCCACCTATTGGCTAGTAGGCCTCTGAGTTGTCAGGCTAGAAAAAAATTGGGTTTTGGTCCAAAGGGGGTGCAAGGTTCTAGGCTCTGAAACTCAAAATCAAGGCTTCTTGCTAAAGAAATCGAACGTTTATGCAAAGGTATTATCTCATCATTGAGTGATCAACCTGAGGCGCCCAAGTCTTAAGAGCGGTCAAAAATGGAGTGTCTATGGGTGGCAGTCGGCCATCATGTTGATTTTGGAGAGATTTTGTTGATTTGTTTTTGTGTACAAAAGATCTTTTATGTACAACTTATTTATTTGGAAAAATTGGTACAAGTATGTATATATATATATAATGGTACTAATCTTGGGGTCAATTTGTGATTCAAGAAAAATATGAGAGCTAAGGCCTTAATTTATGAATTGGAACATTTATTCAAGTGTAATATTTAATTTAATTAGGATTTGAAAATTCAATCCGGTTAACGTTTCTTTGTTTCAAATTAATTGGCGAATTATAATCAGAACTGAAAACCTAGGGTTTTGAGCGGCAAATATAATTAGGGAATTAATTTAATTGTTATTAGGGTTTTGGAAATGATCCTTGAGTTCCTGAGTTCGATTAGGGTTTGCGAGTTTTAGATTGGCGTGCGTTTACTCTAGGGTTAAAATTGAAATTAATTAAGAAATAGAGATATTGAAATAATTTAAAAGGAAGGGTGTAAAAAAAATTACAAAATTCAGGGGCCTTACATGTTTAGTCAGTTTATGAAGAAGATTATAACCATACATGAGAAGCGTGTTGAAATATAAATAATAAAATTATCTATTTCTTTAACTGCTTAAGTTTAGATGAATTAGTAGTTAACACAACTATAGACAGTACATCGAAGTAGGTCTATAGACAGTATATCAAGTTAGTATCACTAGGACTCGACAATGTTCAGTTTCCAAAAAAATAAATATAAAAATAAATAAAATGTGTTATGCAAATAAATAATAACAGTTATATACTAGTTACATTATAATCTCCTAAGATAGTAGTGGGATTATGTGATTAGATTAGTGGGTGATAGAGATACCATCATATAAAGCACATATACATTAAAAAATGTCTCATACGATTATTGGATATGTATTTGTTCGTGCAAAAAATAAAAAAACATACTTTTTAGCTTAAATACAAGTTTTGACTAAAATCATGTGGTTTTGGATGATTTGAGAGCGTGCTAAGGCAAAAGTGCCTAAGTTGACGAAAATGTACTTGAAAAAATTTGACTTATGAAAATAGGAAGTTGTGTGAGTTTCGATGGATAAAAGACCTCTTGGTTCTTGTTTTGCCTCAATTAAGATGATTTAAAATCTCCTTGGAGTTTTTAGTGTCAAAAAGAGAGGAAAATAAAGGGAAATAAACACCAAAAAATATACTTTTATAAATTCATTAAATTGAACAAATAAAAGTCTGAAAACAAGTTTGAAAACATGAAATTTAGTTACAAAATAGAATTGAAACACAATTTAAGTCTCAAAACAATGCCTGTAAAGACCAAAAACAACTAATTTGACACGGATGCTATGATCTAAGGCTAAAATCTATGGCAAAGATGCTTTTCAAGTCTACTCCTAAGTTGAACTAGGGCTAAATTAAAGATAAATAGCACTGGGCTATGTATTAAGTTGTGTTGAATGTTGGATGAATTGGGGTTTGCTCCATCTTCAATTATTGTATTTATAGATGCTAAAGCCTCTTGAAAATCATGAACAACCTCTGAAAATCATCAACTTCACGAAAATCTCCATAAAGTCTTGAAAATGAGGTGCTAGATAGCCTCGCGGAATGACACCTGTCCTAGCTTCTTCCTTTTTTTCATTAGTTTGTTGGTTTGTTTTTCATGGATAGGGTTGACCATATCCTTCTAAAAACATGAGTCGATGGATGGTGAGTGGGGGTCTTGGATGGCTACCACCTATTTTGACTTGGTCAACACACGCCTCCTTTAATATATATAAATATATATAACGCGAATGAGGTACATGATCTTGTCCCTAAACCCTTGGGATTTAGTCAAATCAGAATCAAGGCTTATGATTTTGGCTCCTTCCTAAAATCTACCACCAAGATTTTGCTAAAGTCACACTCTTTTGGTCATAATATGCACACGTAGCACCCATCTATTAGGCTGTCAATTGAGGTACAAATAGTATCAAAAATACATATGCATCCGATATAGCTAACTATGTATTAGATACAATAAGTATTCAGTTTATTTTTTTTTCTAATTTTGAATAATAAGGAATACAAAAGAATGTTAGTGAATTTTCCAAAGAATTTCAAAAAATAAATCTTTAGTTTTTGAGTATTTTTAAAATTTCCTTGTTTTTTTAAGAGATAATTATTGAAAAGTCCAAGCTAAAGATGGTATAAGACATTAAGTCTAGTGGATATTCTTTGTTGTTAAGAGATCCATCACTTGTAAAACAGTTTGGTGAGAAGTCATTTCGTTTGTTTTGAAGGATATTTTGTTTTCAATTTTACCCTTTGATTTATCTGTTGACTTTTTTTTATCTGTTGGCTTTCGTTGACTATCTGTTTAAATTTATATCTTTTGGTTCAAATTATTTTCTATCTGTTGAAATTCATTATCTATTTGTTCAATTTTTGACCTATCTATTGAATTATTTTTATCGTAGAATTTTTATAATTTTTTTTTCTATCTGTTCAAATTCATACCAATTTAAAACTTTCTCTCTATCTGTTTCTCTTTACTTCTATTTTCTCTCTTTATCTGTTGAAAAATTGTACTATTTCTATTTTATCTGTTGAAACAACTCTCTCTTTCTCCTCCTACCACCACTACCACCACCACCTTACATTTATTTGTTCAAATATTTTATTTGTTTAAAATTTAAAATTATTTGTTTAAATCTACCTGTTCAAATATTTTATCTGTGTAAATTTTTTTATCTGTTCAAATTTGTTGAATTTTTAGGGTTTGTTATTATCTTATTCGTTCAAATCTTATAACCTGTTCAAAATATATATGTCATATATGTTTATTCATTATTAGCATCATCAACAACAACATATAAGAATTTTTTTTTTTTTTTAAAAAAAAAAAACATATTTCATCACTACATACACACAGTAACATATAGAAAAAAAAAAAAAAAAAAAAAATCTCTCTTCTTCTTCTTCTTCTTCTTCTTCTTTTTTCATTTTACCAAACCCTAGAGTCACACATATTGCAATATGTTGTATCATCATCATCATCATCGACCACAACAACAACAATAATATCATATCTAAGCCTATATTTAAAAAAAAAAAACAAAAACAAAAAATTGAAAGAAGAGAAGAGAAGAGAGAAGGGAGAAAGAGAGAGGCATATCGAAGATGCGGTTGGCGGCAAGATCAACATAAAATAGAGAAGGAGTAGTGGCGGCGTCCCTTTTTCCAGATATGAAGGGAGAGTGTTGATGACGACGATCTTGTTGTTATTGGCGGCAGCGACGACGGTGAGAATGAGTTTGGATGTAGTAAGGAAGTTAGTCTTAGCCTTGGCGCCACAAAACTCCCTCACTGCCTTGTTGTACGTACGCACGGCTTCCTTAGCGGTGTTGAAGTTGTTAAGCCAGATGCAACTTTTCTTGCCAGGATCTTGAATCTCGACGGCATACCTTTCCCACGGCCTCTTCCTTACACCTCTGTAGTGAGTCTTCTTGACGTTGACAACTCTACTGCCATTGACAGCAGCAATGGTAGTGGTAGTGGTTTAACAATCGAAGCCATGTTTTTGGTTATGAGTTTGGAGAGTCACAACGGGGTTTGAAGGAGTTTGGGGAACCCTAGAGCTCTCTCTCTCTCTCTCTCTCTGCTCTCTTTCATGGCATTGATCTCTCTAACGTTGATTTGAGCCAACGATGTCGCCATATGGCGGTAGAAGTGACGGTGAGCGAGAGATAGAGAGAGACGGAGTGGACAGAGAGAAAGAGAGACAGAGAGAGAGAAAATAGTAGTGGATGTTGGTAGTTTCTAAAGAGGGAGACACTTGGTTTTGGTAATGTATTCAACAAATAAATTTCTAGGAATACGTAATGGTAATGGTTATTTTGGTCACTTTGCACTGTCTTGTCCTTGTTGAGATAATAAAGTAGCGTCTGGACCTTTGGACAAAAGAAATTCGAATTTGGACTTTTGAACCGAGCAATTTTTATTTCTTTTTTTGGAAAGCTTGAAATAAGTTTTGGGACTTGTCCCGTATCGAAAAGAGAGTAAAAAATAGAGCTCTTAATAAAGGGCCATATGGAATATTCAATATGAAATTGCACACACGCATGGCGTGGGCTATGGTACTTTGATGGCGTACTTTGCACTTGCGCTTGGTGCCATGGAGGTGCTTTCTTATTTCCTATGGAAAGGTTGGGGCGATGATGTAGATTTGACATGGAACATAATCAGCTCTAGGTAACAGTGATGTGGAGTGCGTTGGTGATGAGTCAACCAATCGATCGAACGATTGCGTGTCTAATCTAGAGCGGCTTGATCTTAGTCATTGATTAGATAAGTGCGCAATTGAACGGATCAAATAGCACTTTCGGATTAGATTAGGTATGACTAGTCAAGGCTCGTCTGTGTATGTAACTAATCCTAGACTATAGATCGCTGATCTACTAATCGGATATGATGATGTAATCATGGGACATGACTAATTAGTCCAAGAGATTTTTTACATTTTTGATCATGTGCATCTAGGCTTATAAATAGGTCAGAATCACGTCGTTTCCATTCCATTATCAAAAATTCTAGAATCATTCTACAATTCTCTTTCTCTCTCTCTTGATTTTGAGTTTTCAATCAAGAGTTTATAAAGCAAGTTTATCCTTTCCTTACTGATAATCATTTTCTACAGATTTGATTATCAGTGTCTAGTTTCTAATCTTTGCTACTTTCTTAATATTCACCTAATCCCATTTAAAATATTTTGTTAATTAGTTACACTCAGTATTTATTGGAACATTTAGTTGTAAATCCCCTTTTACATACTTGTATCCCAATTAGTCCAAGAGATATTGTTGTATCCTAATTAGGCCTCTTTTGGGAAGAGATAAAAAATCTGATTTCAGATTTTTTATCTCCTCTTCTCTCACAGAAAAGCTGATTATAATCTGCTTATAATGAGCTTTTCACCAAAAATCAGATTATAACCATCTTCCCAAAACACCAAATCTCATTTTTCATATTTTTGTTTTTTTATGGATATTTGAGATTTAAATCTCTCAGTTTTGACTTAACATGTTTTGTGAATTCTCTCTCTCTCTCTCTCTCTCTCTCTCTCTCTCTCTCTCTCTCTCTCTCTCTCTCTCTCTCTCTATATATATATATATATATATATCAGGGTTAGAAGTTAGCAACTCATCTAGAGCACCACAACCACTACTTGGACTCCGAGATTGTCAGCGGCAACAAGATGACGCAATACAATATCCCATTAAGCAAACCTCTAAACAAGGCAATACGGTGTTGTGAGGGTCACTGGTGTACTCGTCATGATGTGTCATTGGTAGACTCCATTGATGATTCTTCCAATTAGAATATCAGAAGATTTAAGATATTATCAATACAATGTGAATCTTCTCATTCTTGCAATGATTTTTACATTGAGCGGCTTTTTATTGTCTCTATTGATTATTCAAACTTGTTAACGCAAATTTCCAAATTATGTAGAATACCATATGTCAGAAACTTTTAGGAAAACAATCAAATCAAAGGATAACAGGAATAATGCAAAGTTGGGTGTAGATAACGGACGACTGGTTTTGGTGCTTTCGCCACACTAACAAACTCGAATTCAACTATAAGCGAATTTTTGGGAATCTTGGAGGCAATTTTACTTATTGTGAAACCTGTAAAAGTCTTTGAATCCCACGATATGTACCTCACAATCACAAGGGTATTTTTATAATTATGCCATCTATTAAGATTTATTAAAATATAAAAAAAAATAATTTACACTCATTTTAATTTAAATAGTAAAAGAGGGATTTATAAAACAAATACCCCATATTTTTTTTGTGGCACGCAGATTTGACTAATGCCAAATTTCAACACACAAGTGTGAAATAGACATACATGTTTAAAGCCCTGAATTTCCTTACAATTATATACATTGTTCATATTGTTGACTGGGTGTAATTTGGGGGGTTTAACCCGAGTAACTTGAATTTAGTTTGAATTTTTTTAGGGCTTAAGTAAAATATTTTTGAATTTGGTATGGATTTAGGCAAAAACTCAAAATTCCGAATTAAAGTTGGACAGGTTTGAGTAAAGACATCAAACAACTTGAGCAATCCAAAATCCAAATTATATATATATAAATTAAATACACATAAATTATTAGCTGCTGGATGATATTAAATTAATTTAGATCGTTTGATCATATTGAATATATATTATACACAAATAACAAAATACAAAATCTTAATTTGTTTTCTCACTCCTAAAGTTTAAAGGCTATTATAGCAACATCTTTCTTACATTATATAAATTATTTATTTTGATGTTATCAACTATTTTATAGAAAAATGTAAATAGAGTATACTTTTAACAAATTAAATAACTTAGTTGCACTAAAATAAAAGAAAAAAAGAAAAAAATTGAAATTTATATATAATTTGGGTAATTCGAACAATTCGGGTTCAACTCGGGTCATCTTAGGCGCTGTTTGGGAAGTGGCTAAAGAGGCTATTATAGCCTAAAATGAAGTTTTAGCCAAAAAGCCCACTGTTGCAAGCTTTTACAAAAAAATAAAATAAAATATGACTTTTGACTTTTGACCGAGTATGACCTACTGCCACCAACGTTTGGTAAATTATATTATTACCCCTATACATCAATTTTTGAAAAAATAAAGTGAAGGGTAAATTTGTCATTTCAATTTAAACATCATTTCAAACACATTTTTCAATACAACAATCAACCCAAAAATTTAACCTAACTTCCCAAATACAAAATTAAAATAGCCTATTAAAATAGCCAAAAAACCAAATAGCCTACTAAAATAGTCACTTCCCAAACGAGGCCTTAGTGTACAATTCAGACTTAAGCGGATCTGGACAACTCTCAACGTAAGTTGAGCTAAGTTTGGACAACCTCTCAACCTGTCGGAATTACAACCTACCTGAGTCAAGTCCAAAGTGATCTGAAGATTAGCCTGGACAAACAAGTAGGACCCACTTGTATGGCGTTAGGATGGAAACGTTGCAAGCAAACAAGCCGGAACCTCAATGAGTTGGTCGAATGGTCCGGGCTTGAAATTTGGGATGTGTTGTCTCCCTGGTCTTTAGTTTCAAAATCTTTTAGGTATTAATAATTTTTTCGGGACAGTTCTACAGGATTTTCTCCTAATTTTAATTAGGATCCTGTCAGTGAAGAATGAAATTAATCCTTCGAATTAATCAATTCAATGAATTGGATATCAACTTATATAAAAAAAAATAAAAAATAAAAAGCAAACAAGCAGGACTCACCTATTAAATTTGTTCAAAGCAAGCCATCAATGTTCAACGTTGCGTCCAGTTTAAGTTTAGCTTAATTTCCAATGTGTGCTTTCTTAGATAGATCGTTAAAGTTGAAATCATCCATTGTGGTACCCATGTTCTATGGTGGAAAAAAATGTTCTCAAATGAGCCTTCATTTTCTAGGGAGTTGTTTCGGAAACATTTTCATTATTGGGTGCACATCTCTTGGAATGACGAAGGCTCCGTTTGATTTAGTTTTTGAATAAAATTTTGAGTTTTGAATTGTATTTTGGAAGATAATTTGCTAAAAAAAATTTAAAAAATTAAAAATTTATTTAGTTATGAGTTTTGAAAATAATTTTGGAATGATTTGTAATTTTTTTTTTTTCGTGTAATTGAATAGATGGATATGAAAGAAAATTTAATTACTTAATGGGTAAAATGTGAGAGAAGGAGAAAAGAGAGAGGAGAGAGGAGAGAGAAAAATGATTGATTGATTTATTAATAAAGAAAAAAGAAGGAGAGAGGAGAGAGAAAAAAAATAATTTTGAAAAAGGTTTTAAAAATTGATAAATCAAACATGTTTTTCGATTTTTTGATCCAAATGTTAATTTAAAACTTAAATCAAATGGTACCGAAGCATTTCTTCCTTATTGGTTGATTGTCCCTAATGCTCAAGGACGAAGCCAACGTCAGATCAGGGACATGTGCCCCTGAAGTTTTGATAATTATATTTGTACTGTTATATATATATATATATATATTATGTCATATATATCTTCTATAAAATTACAATAATATCACTTCTTAAAATTGTAGTCGTGCCCCCCTATTATAAAATTTTCTTCTAACCATAAGGAATCTACTAAAATGGGTCCTTCTATTATACATCTCCAAAATGGGTGTACCATATGCAAGTTATGACTTTGTGGTATTGATTTTATAAAGTTACATAACCAAATTATTTTCATTCATAACTAAAATGACCACTATATAAACTATAACTAAGCAACACATCTTCAATTATAACTAAAAAAAAAATCACAATAAGTCATAACTAATATCAGAGTGAGTCATAACTAACCATTATTTGATGCATAACCAAAAATCTCTTAGTCATAACCAAAATCACAATCATAAGAAGTTATAACTGAGTTATATCTAATACTACAATGTGTCATAACTAAATACGACACAGATCATAATTACGGCATATGATAGACACTTTTTTTACAGTGTGTTTTTATAGAATTTATCTACTAAAAGATATCATTTGTATCTCAACGTGTCTTCTTTTTTAATTTTTCAATCCACCTAAAATAGTTAGGAAAAAACACTAATAAATCCCAAATTTAGATAATTTAAACCATATAGTCCTGCATTTTATTTTGTAAACTGAAAAGTCTCATGTCAATGTTAATTACACACAAGCCCACCAACTTAGTGCGTGTGTTGGCTATTTGAAGGGGTAAATTGGGTTTGTAGATGATGTTGTACTTACAAAAATGCCCAAAAGCATACTATAGCAATTTTTTCCTTTCCATCCATTGCAAACAAAACGGAAGCTCGAGAATGGAAACTTTTGGGTTTCCTTCTAATTGTTGCAATGTTGATCCTCATTTTGTTTGTTCTCAACGCTGGATTTGGCAACGTTACACCTAGAAATCATTACTCCCTAAACAACATTACACACCCCCCCTCAAAACCCTATAAAAATGAAAACCCCCAATTGTAGAAAATTTACAGAGTCCAGTCGGCATAGGCATTGAGACATCTTGGTTTGCGAGTGGTGGTGAGGACATAACGTCGGCGATTTCACATCAATCCTTCGGCGGTGTCGTTGATTGTGTCGTTCTGCAATGGCGATAGGTATGTATGTCTCTGATGTTACTTTCTGTGTATATGAAACAATACGAAATCAAGGTCGATGCTAGTAATGGGGTTTTGTTTAAATGTTGCGTAATGTGGGGTTTTAGTTGGTGTTATAGACATTGTGGGTTTAGGGATTATCAGTGTCTGTAAATGTTATGTTGCACAAGTATTGAGTGCAATAGATGCATGGTTTTGGCTTTTTTTTTTTGTTTTTTTTTTTTTTGATTGGTTGGAGCACTTGTAATGCTAGAATTGTTGGCTGTTAGTGAGAGGATGTATGCTTCAGATTGTGGGTAGGGTTTGATGTTAGTATGTTGTAGTGGCATTTAATAAGTGAGGGATTGGCGAAGTTAGTTGATGTTATATTGTGAAGTTGTTATTTTGGATGGATGCTTTATGTTGTAAATTTATGTTGTGTTTGTTATAATTGGATGGAGAACCTAGAATGCTAATGGTAGTGGGTGTTAATGGGAGGACAAAAGGTTCGAAACTATGGATTTGGGTTGATGTTATTTTAGATAGGTGTGGGTTTGGGTTGGTGTTAATGCTAATGTTTGACATACATAATGTGCTTTATTTTTGACTTTCTGTTTTCCCCGTACATTATTGCGTTCGTTTGGTAAATGTTACGAGATTCAGCTAGTTGTGATGTTGTTGCTAGGTGTCATATATTTGTTATCATTTTGTATACATCATAATTTCATGATTCAGCAAGTTCCCATATGTCGTTGATTTTAATACGATTATCTAGAGTGGTTGGAGTAGTTAGGTTGTGTTACGTGTTGTAATATTCCAATTTTTTATTTTTATTTATTTTTTTGTGTGAAATATGATGTTGTGATTAATGTGGCAGGTAATGCCAGATGAGAAGGTTCAATGCACAGGTTTGGGGGCATGAAACACCACGATCGTAATTGTCTGTCCAAACGTCAACAAGAATGGCGATGAGGAGACAAACACAACTCCCGTTCAAGGCGAAAAAAAAACGGGTTTCAGGTACTGAAAGGAAAACTAAAGTTGACACGTCAAAGCTAATGTATCGATCAAACGTGGCTGGTGTGATTAAAACTATGCTTGAGTTGGAATTCAGTGCGGAACAAATCCGACAAATATAGAAGACACCATTTAAAAAATCTGAATCCGAAGTCGTTAAAAAAATGTAATGCTACAATGTGCCGTATAATACACTTGTACAATCCATAAGATGAGAAATTTTATATTGGGGGTAGCGGGCTACCATTACGGAACAGCGACATTCAGTTAGTGTTTAGGGTTCAATGTAGACAAGAGAAGTTGGATCTTTCACATGGTGTGCAGGCTCCGTCAGAATTTATTCAAAGGCGTTGTCAAAACATTAGTTGGATTTCCTCAAAGGTAATCAAATATTCACTAGTGGAAGCAATGTGTGGCATGATTGAATGTGACGAGGAAGATGTTGCGAAGCTATTATGTTTGTATATATGCGCGAAACTGTTTTTTGCAAATACGGGTGAGGCTATTGGTTGGCCATTTATGCGTGTAATTGACAAGCTAGAGACATTACGGTTATATGACTGGACAACAGCAATCCATAACGCACTGATTGGTTTGTTGAATGAGTTGTATAATAAGTCGAAAAGGGTTATCGGGTGTGTTGTTGCATTGTTGGTACGTCTCTTAAAATCACGAAGCTTGAACTACATTGTATACACACACGACGTGCTTAATGTTTATTTGCGTAATTTGTATGAGTTTTTGTGGTTGTAGTTCCTCATTTGCGAACACACTATGGTAGTGGAACCAGAACGACGTAATGTGTTGCCATGGTTTTGTACGTGGAACATTGGCACACTAGTTGCGAAGCTAAAAGGCCTCGATTTAGCGGCAAATGGGTCCATCGAGGTATGAATTAGTAGTTAACACTGATGTTTTATATGTAGTTTGTTAATTTAGAAGTAATGGATGTGATGTTTTGTATGTGGATTGTGATAAGCTTGCAGCTACTATTGTTGAACATTATTTCGTAAAGTCGAGACCGATTGGAGTTATGCCGAAAAATGATGGGGCAGTAGTCTTGGAGGTTGAGCCGATGAGTTTGTGGGTTGGTTGTGGCGCTGATGTGCTTGTTAAAGGGGGGGATGACGTGGAACCCAATTTTGACTGTTCTCAACCTGATTCGTCGTATGGTAGAGATGTCGAATTGAAGCCGGTTAATGGCCCAAATTGTATACCAAGTAGACAATCTGACAAAAGGGAGGTGCCCGATAAGATGTTAGCGGCTGAGGAAATGTGGCCGGTACTGTTCCTTAAGCGTCTAGACCTGTCAAGCACACCCATTGATGACACCATTTGCATTGCCATCAAAGGTGTACACATTCTTACCCATCACCATCAAACTTTGCAATGACCCAAAGGAAGCCACTGAAAAACTCAATAAGGCTTTAAATAGAATTAAAGAGTTGGAAAGCGAAGTTAGAGCCAAGTCTAAATGTGTTTGGGAGTTGGATGGCAGGGTCAAGTTAATGGAGAGGATGCTTGGTGTGCAGGCTGCGAATTTGTTTCTTAGATTTGATAGTTTTATTGTCACCACCTAAACCCACCCCTATATGTTTAGCATCATAACCGGCCAGTAATCTTGGGATTGCTAAAGGCCTCTGAAACAGATTAACAAAATTAAGGGGTTAGCGGAAGCAAATATCAAATAAAATGTCTACAGAGCTGTACAGACATACATGAGACAAAAAATTTAAAACTTATATATATATATATATATTTGATATCATATTTACGTTAGTCTTACATCACAAATACAGATACAGTCAAAAGGGACTAAGCCCTAAATATAGAGTATACAAAAATTGTTCAGACAAACAGAAGAAAATAAAAAATAAAAAAAAAAAGAAAAAAGAAAAATTAGAAATTTATTGCTGAAACATGACTACATTTTAACTCGGGAACCTTCTCGAGAGACGCGGTGGTTGGCTGACAAAACAGATCTCCAGGCTGTCATCATTAAGCCTGGTCACCCGCCTGGTCACCTACTGTAGACACCCCATTTTTGACCGACCTTAAGACTCAGACGTCACCAGTTGAGCGCTCGGTGATATTGACATCAGCTTGTTCAAGTCCCGAGTCACGCGGCGTGCCTGCCTCCGGACTTCCAACCATCTTCTCTACCTTGTCTCGGTTTGCGAACCGTGCTCGGTTTCTCTGTTTTTCTCTCGAGGGAAGGGAGTGGTCCCAGAGACTATCTCCGGTGGCCGTGAGCTACGCTTCGTGGGTCAGAGGCCATTTTGCCCATTTCGGAGTCGGGCTTGCGTGCCGAGTCGGCTCGGGACCGCCCAACCATCTCCGAGTTCTCCGGTTTTTGGCATGTGCCTCTATTTTAGTGTTCCGAGGAACCCTAGGGCCCCCGATGCCCACTTCGCAGCCGAACACCACTTCCGGTGCCCGGCGACCCTTTTTCGGGACCCCAAACCGAGCGGTTTTGGTCCCGAGCATTCATTTTGCATTAGCCTTCTCCGGTTTTTGGCGGAGACCTCTGTTTTAATATTTTGAGGAACCACTGGGCCCCGATGCCCACTTCAGGGTCAGATGCCACTTTCGTGCTCATAGTTGCTGACCCCAAACCGAAGCGGTTTTGGTCCCGAGCATTCATTTCGCATCCATCTTCTCCGGTTTTTGTGTACCTGCTTTTGTCATTCCAGAGGACACTGGGTCGCAGATACCCACTTGGCCCGAACACCACTTCCGCACCCGACCCATTTTCGGGATCCCGATTTGCTCGGTTTGGCCCCGAACGTTCATTTCTCATTAGTTTTGTTCAAACTTGGCGGTACCTCTGCTTCAACATCGGGAAGATCACTTGGGGGTGGAGGCCAGCAATTATCCCAGATAACTGGTTCGCTTCCTCCGAGCCCGCTTTTGCTCACTTCCGCCAATGTTGAACACCTTGGGGGTATTTTCTTCCAACCAAAGTTACATATATGTGATCGGGACATCTGGAGGACCTTTGGTATCTTGGTCGGCCGAAAATTATGGAGTTCATTTTTGGGCCTCCTTCAAGCTCTATGTTGTGGCTCCCGCTTCGGTGTTGCCCAATTCCAACCTTGGAACCTTGTTCCACACATCCGGGAGGACCTTTGGCATGGTGGTCGGCCGAAATGGTGCATTTCATTTTGAGCCTCTTTCAAGTTCTATGTTGTGACTTCGGTTCGGTGTTGCGATTCCAACCCCGGGCCTTATCCTACACACTTGGGAGGACACTCTTGTATGGTGGTCGGCCAGAAATTTTGAAGTTGGTTTTTTGAGGTGGCTGGCCGGCCATGGGAGGTGGGTGGCCGGCCATGGTGGGGGGGTGGCCGGCCACCTTCAGCAAATTTACCTGGCCGGCCAGATTCTTGCTTTGACTGTCCCCAAATGTCCGGATATCTTCCAACATATCCCGGGGCATCCGGGGGATATTTCGGGAGGGAAAGATTGGGTGCTTTCCCTCCCCTTTTACACCCCATTTCTTGCCTATTTGAAGGCCCCTCCCCCTCCTTCTTCCAGGTTGGAAAATTTGCCTTCAAGGATACTTCTCCAAACTCCTCCATTTTCATAGCTCAAAACCTCAAAAAGCTTTCAAGTCCCTAGGCCTTCTCTTCATCAACACCTAGCCTCACCTTCCCTACTACCATTCCAGCAGCTAGGAAGTGAATTTCAGAGGTTGAGAAGCTACAAATCAGAGCCAAGAATCAAAGAAAGACAAGTCTTCAAGGGTAAGTCCTCAAAACTAACTTTTAGGGCTTTTTCTTGATTCATTTCTATACTCTATTTGGTTGAGAATTAGGGCTCCGACCCCTACTGCTTTTGTTCTTGTTTTGAGCCCCTATACAACTTTGTAGAAGGGCTCAACTTAATTTGGTGTCTCCATGATACACTTCCTTCAATATCCATCTTGTATGTCACCAATTTGCATGCTAGTTTTAGCCTATTTGCATTTGTTTTTGGGGCTCCGACCCCTACTGGTTTTGTGCTTATTTTGAGCCCCTCTACAACATTGTAGAAGGGCTCAACCTCTTTTGGCCTTTCTATATACCACCTCTCTTGGAAATTCACTTTAGGCCCTAATTCTTGCATGCTTTGTTAGGCTTACTTGGCTCCGGATTTCAGCCTTCATCAGGCTTAGAAATAGCCTTGTTTTTGTCTCCTCTTCATGTTATGTTGAGGGCCTTAAGCCATTTGGTGTATATTTTTGGTACTTCCTTTGAAATCCATCAAATTTACCGTATTCTTGCATGTTTTGTAGCCTCTTGTGCTTTTGGTTTTGGCCTTTGTTCAGAACTGAAAGGGGTCTTATTTTGACCCCCTTTACATGTTTCATGAAGAAAAGTTTGCTGTTTGGTGCATGGTTTGGTAAGTCTCATGATATAGCCTATTTTGAGCCTATTTTGCATGGAATTTCTAGCATGTTTTTATTCTGATTTTGGGGTTTCCATAAACTGAATAGGTGCATATTTTTGGCCCTTCTTTAAAGTTTTAGAACTGAGTTTTTGGGTTTGAGCATTGTAGATATCACTTGCTTTGTAATCCCCCCCTTTTACCGTATTTTTGCATGCTAATGTTGCCATATCTGTGCTATTAATTTGGCCATGTTTCGTACTGAAAAAATGCCATATTTGGGACTGCCTTGCTACTGTTCTTGCTGCCATGATCATATCTTGCATGCATAGCATGGCTATAGGCCATTTCGGGGCTTAATTTCACACTTTCGGGATGAATGCATGCTTCGGGTGTCATTTCGATTTGTTTCGGGGCTGTTTTCCCCTTTATTTAGGTGCTGAAATTCCATTACCACGCTTGCATGTCATTTCCCGTGCCATTCGTATCTTTTTTGCATTGCCTCGGTTTGCGTGCCAATGGGCACGCACTTCGAGGCACCTCATTCTTATCATTTCGGCAGCCTATGTGAGTGTGGTTGAGGCCCTCTCATGTCGGCGTAAGCCCAACTTGCAGTTTCATGCTTCTACATCATTGCCTCGATTTGCGTGTCCGCGGGTACGCGTTTCGAGGCAGCTTTATTTTTACCCGACGGCCTCCTATGTGAGTGAGCTGAGGCTCTCCCATGTTGGTGTAAGTCCATCCCGGCATTCCGTATGCCATTTCATTGCATTTCATCATCGCCTCGATTTGCGCGCCTGTGGGCACGCACTTCGAGGCACTTCGGTTTTATCCGACTTTTCATTCTTTCATCATCGCCGCTTATGCGTGCGCAGGCACGCACTTCGAGGCACTTCGGTTTTATCCGGTTTTCATCCTTCATCATCGCCTCGGTTTGCGCTACCAGGCACGCACTTCGAGGCACCCGCTTTATCCGACTTTTCATTCTTTCATCATCGCTTCGGTTTGCGCGCTACCAGGCACGCACTTCGAGGCACTTCGGTTTTATCCGGTTTTCATTTCATCATCGCCGGGCTTATGCGTGCCAGGCACGCACTTCGAGGCACTCCGGTACTATCCGACTTTTTCATTCTTTCATCATCGCCTCGATTTGCGGCGCTACCAGGCACGCGTTTGAGGCACTTCGTTTTATCCGGTTTCATCCTTCATCATCGCCGGCTTATGCTACCAGGCACGCACTTCGAGGCACTCGCTTTATCCGACTTTTTCATTCTTTCATCATCGCTTCGGTTTTGCTACCGTGGGCACGACTTCGAGGCACTTCGGTTTTATTCGGTTTTCATCTTTCATCATCGCCTCGGTTTGCTTATGCTACCAGGCACGCACTTCGAGGCACTTCGGTTTTATCCGATTTCATCTTCAAGATCGCCTCGGTTTATGCGTGCCTGGGCATGCATTTCGAGGCATCCCATTTTTCGTAGCATTCATGTGTATTCATCCCAATATTGAGTTGTGCAAATCGCTTCCTCGCCATCATGCATCGATATGCGTGATTGGTGGCGCGAGGATCGAGACATGCATATATTTGTGAAATACATCATATGCTTTTCCCCGCTTCTCCGCTAAAGAAAAAATGAAGAATTATCGACTTTCCTAATCGCACGCAATTCGAGGAAAATCGCAAACAGAGGCTAATCAGGCATCCCAAAGGATTTCGCGCCAAGCACAAAGATATACTATTCACTGTAGGCGAGGTCCTCGGCTTGCACGCCAGTTTCAATTCTTTTGTAATTAATTTGTTAATTAAATAGAATTCGTATTATTTCGGATCAGATATTCTTTTATTTCAGTCTCAGATATTATTTATTCGGACTTCACATGAGGGCATAAATGTAATAAGGGTGTGAGTGTGATGTATGTCTTCCAACCCCCATTTCTTTCTCCCTTTTATTTACTCGCTTTGAATGGTTGGATATAGGGCATATTTCAATTAGCATACAGTATGACAGCATGTTTGCATCATTTATCTGTATTACATGCATCGGGCTCGGCACATCATGCAAACTACATTGTATTTCAACTCAAGTTGAATACATGTTAGTCCGTTGCATCCCATATACCATGTTTAGAATAGCCGAGCTCGCTATAGTTGCATTTTTGCATGTGTTGCATTAGGCATTCTCAGATATTTTAGGATCATGCATGATTTCTAATCACTTTTGTTTTGGCTTGGAGTACTAGGTAAGTTTTATGCTTTAGCATCCTTGCATGCGGTGAGTGTTGCCATGATAGCATGCTTGCCAGGCTAATCGCTATGTGATATAACCGCTTTGAATGCTCGTGGGTGGAGGTCGAGTTATCTCAATTGGAGCAATTCATCAATTGTTTGTTAAGCCCACTAGATTGTGGCAAAATCAGATTTTAAGCCTACTGCGGTAGCAAACCATCTTTCACAAACAAACATGAGATGTTTAGTTCCAATTCAGCGATTCATTTATACTTGTTTGTCATGAGCATCACATAGTAACCTAGGCTAATAATCGAATAAGAACTCACAAAGTTTTCAAAACAGATATCATGGTTAGTAGAGGCCTCTTTTGATCAGCGAGAGGGGTGCTCACGATGTGACCTTCCTAATCGTACCCAAGTTCCCGAGCCAACTTTGGTGATGATTTGACACGTGGCCTTCCTAAGACCGAGTCGTGGTTTCCTAAATTTCCCATTTTAAAATATTTAGGTGGCGACTCAGATCCGCAAAGCACCATGTTTGGCACTTCTTTCAAAAAATCTGCTTTTTCAAAACGATTTGGGATTTGGACTCTTTGGTTCAAGATTAAGAACCGTGACATTTGAGTCCTTGAACTGTAGTGACCCAATATCGAACTTGAGCAGGAGGGACTCACTCTCTCTTCCGGTATGCGTCGGGGACGCTTCTCGCGACTCACCGGGAGTTTAGAGAACTTGACTCGAACTCTTGATATCTGGTTTTGACTACATTTGTGTGTTTCTTTGCATTGCATTTGCATCGGTGCGCCTAGGACACCGTGTTTGCCATCTGCTATTCCTGAGCGGTTTGCTGGAGGCTTGTCTTGTCAAGGCATGTCCATAAGGCTTGCCGGTTACGGGCTCTGCCAGTATAGGAACACAAACTCCGGTTTTACCGGGGCACCCTTTTTGACCATTCGACCTAGTGCATATTCGGATCCATAGTGACCATTCCAAACTAGGACAGGTTGCTTACCCGATATAGGTTGTTTGAAGTCATTGCAGCGAGTGAAACCCTAGTTCTTGACAAAATAGGGCAGGGAAACCCTACCGCAACATAGGGGTGTTTTGGCTCTCACTTATGTGTTATGTGCTTGTTAGAGTGTGTCTCTACAGGGAATGCATGTATCAGTTGAGTTTAGGCATCAGGCCTGTGGGCACCGGTTTATCAGTTTGTATCAGCTGGGCATCATTCAAGATTGAGAATCACCGTCTCATGGATATCGATTGATTTATCGTAACAAAGGATACAGGAATATTGACCAGTATTTGAGGGCAGTGTATAGCCAGCTTACCAACTGTGCGTTGTTGTATACCCGACTGTGTGTGGTGTATTCAATTTAAGCCGTTATGCTGCCCGTTTGTATACCCGACTGTGTGTGGTGTATTCAATTTAAGCCGTTATGCTGCCCGTTTGTATACCCGACTGTGTGTGGTGTATTCAATTTAAGCTGTTATGCTGCCCGTTTTATTTCTGGTTATTTATTTCTTTTTCGCTTTTATTTATCCTTTTGCTAGGACAGTTTGTAGCACAATTGCTTCCGAACCCGTCGATACCCCCAAGCAATCTGGACACGAGGTCGCCGACTCAACCGATCCGAGGATCTAGTTGACGGACATCCAGTGTTCCATTCACTACCCCCGGTTTTTAGAAGGAGACCGAGGAAACGCAGTCCATCAGAGCAGAGATTATTGGTACAGCAGTCTACTTTAGAGACAGATAGTCGGGTTGAGATTCCCATTTCTGCTATAGAGACACCCTTGCCAGTTTTTCAGATGGAACAACAGAACCCAACAATAGAGGCGATGATGCGCCAGATGGCTGAAAGCATGAAGCAAATGCAAGATGATGCTATCCGCCAGGCGGAATTTTCTGCATAACAAAGTCATTATGGCCCAACAATTGAAAGTTGATCACCAGATTACAACAGCAGAACGCGGCGTCTGCTTCAAATCAGGCTCCTCCTCCACCCGGGGCCCCATTACCTGAACAACTACCTGCTGGCCAGAATGCCCCTCCAAACCCTCAAAATGCCCAGACTGCCCAGAATACCCTCCCGAATCAACAGAATATTCTGCCAAACCCCCCAAACGTTCAAGAGGACACAGGTCATCCAACGGGGCTGGCTCCGCCCCCGCTTCTACCACAACTGTCCAAAAACATTACCCCTAAGCACCCGGACTCTCCATTTGAGTTCGAGGTAGACCAGACAGCTCTGAAATTGAGCAAGTTGGAGAAGCTCTTTAAGAAGTCTCAAGGGGCGAAGGCCATCCCAAATATTGAAGACGGCTATACTGATGTGGCCGTGACTCTGCCCGACAGATTTAAAATGCCCCAGATCGATCGCTTTGATGGGTCTGAGGATCCTATGGTACACCTCCTATTTCTTGATGTCTTAAGACCAATGGGCCTAACCCGCCCGCAAAAGCTTTCTTTGTTCGGGTCGAACTCGCCGGTGTGGCATCCACTTGGTACTCAAAACTCGATGATGATGTGAAAACAACCGATGAGATGGCCGAGGCCTTCCTTGCACAATATTCATACAACACGAAATCGAGGTCACGACTCGTGATCTCGAGACGACGCGCAGAGCCTAAAGAGTCTTTTTCTGATTTCGTCACCCGGTGGAGAGCCAAGGCATCGATGATGACCTTGAGGCCAACTGATAGAGATCAAATTCGGATGATTGTGCGCAATCTCCAACCAGCATTAATGAAGAAGATGATTTTGATCCCTTTCCCCACCTTCGCAGACCGCATGATATGGGGATGCAGATAGAGGATGCAATGAAACAGGTCTGCTTTGACCAAGATCGGATCACCAAGAACGTTTAATCGAATACCAATGCAGCCCGAGTGGCTCGCCAATACAAGAACTTCAGAGGTCGGAATGGTCACCACCAATCCCTTCCCAACCAAGGTCCGCAGCTGCCACACCTTTTCTCGATGCCTCCGGGAGCAGAATCAAGCCCCAAGATACCAACCTGTGGTCAACGAACCTTCTCCCCACTCTATATGCCTTTGTCTAAAGTCCTGGTTCTAGTCGAAGGCACCAAACCCTTGGAACCGAGGCCTCTACCAATCCACTCCCATCCCATAATCCAGCCCAAATATTGCCAATACCACCAAAGAAGATGGTCATGACACCGACCAATGTTACAGTCAAGGCCATGAGATTCAGGACCTCATTGACAAGAACATCATTCTACCTCCTCAAGGACCCAACGTCACAAACAACCCACTCCCCAAACACAACCAAGATCCACCAAAAAGAGTCAACCTTATCCGACTGGGGCGATTTACGACGATCCCAAAGATCTACATAACTCCCTCCCACTTACCCAAGCCAGAGGTGGTCCTTCCCGACAGCACTGACTTGTGTGTTGGACACCTCCCCAACCCAACCTGAGCCAAAGGTGGTGACCACCGAGAATGGAACGGGGCAAGCTTCTGAGGAGAGCAGAATCATGGAGTCCGGAGGAGCTAACTGAGAATGCAGCTGGGAGAGCTTATGATCCGAGTGGATATATCTTGTCGATGAGCCAGTCTAAGCTAAGTATGGGGTTGCCGGAAGAGGCTGAGTTGTGTATGATCCGGGGGGACAAGCTTGAATCAGCAGGGGATGATTTGACTGTGGTGGAAGAGGACTTCGCCAACCTTCAATTCTACAAACAGAATCGGGATGCATCGATTAACCGTTCAAGATGAGGAGTCGCCAGGTCGCCGGTTGGATGATCAGCCTGATATTGCACCATTTGTGGCCGGAAGGGCCGAGGATCAGATTACATTGCCGGAGAGCGCCGGTAGACGAAGAATTTCGCCAAGAACGAAAACATTTTGAGAACCGCACAGTTGTTGCTGGAGGAACAAGAACAGAGATGGGCCTCTGAGAGAGCCCGAAAAGCAAAGAACCATGAGGAAGTTGAGAGTGCTGCGGGCACGAAGACTGAACATGCTGTGAGCATGAGGAATGAAACTGCTGAAAGCACAAACAAGCCAGAACCAGACAGATGCCTGCTAGACGCTAATGGAATGTGGTGGGAAGATGACGACTTGTATCTTGCCCACACAGACGAAGATCAAGTGTGGCTAACCGGACAAGACTGCACCTCGAAGAGGTAGACCATATGACTAGAAGTGGGCGGTATTTCAAGCCCCCACACCTTGATCAACCCGAGGCATCAGGGAAAGATAAGGAGGTAGAGAAACAGAAAGAGAAGCAAGTGGAAGAAGAGGCTGTACTGAAGCAGCTAAAGAAAATACAAGCAGACATCTCCATTTGGGGATCGCTATGGCTTCGAGGGTGCACCGCAGTCGCCTTTTATCCGCCATGGACAGAGCGAAACTTTCCATCGAAACTACGCCGAACAACTAGTTGGTTTGGTCTTCCCGGAGGAGGTTCCCCAAGATTGACCTTTACGGACAAGAATTGCCACCGAGGGCGTGGACCATACTGCACTCTCTACATCTCTCAGAGAATGCAGGACAAATGGATTCCGTGGTTCTTGTTGACACCGTCCGCTTATCAATGTTTGTCCGCCGTAACGGCCTATGCGATTGGGTTAAAGCTCATGGACTTCACACGACTACTCAAGTAATCGAGCGTATGATAATACAAGGAGGATGTCCCGGGACAAGTGAGAATCCAAACCAAGATTGGGCCCGACAACACGAAATAGATTTTCATGTCTTGGAGGTCCTCAGATCTTTCAACATGCTTTTGGGGCGACCCTGGTTGCATCAGGTAAAGGCCGTTTCATCTACCCTGCATCAAATGGTGAAATACCCCTTTGGAAAGGGAGTAGCCATTGTTTTTGGGAACTCATCAATCCATCCCCCTCCGGAGGTATCTACGCCAGTCCTGGAGATTGAACACGGCATGGAGGATATGTTTATATCGGGATTTACTTTGGCTGAGGCCCGGGTGGTACAAAACATAATGGCTGTGAATGAGGGTTTGTATGTCAGCGCTCAAGCCGTCTACCTCATGAACAAGCTACAAAGATATCCCCGATGGGATTGGGAAGAAGCAGCCGGAAAGGTGTCGCAGCGTTGGCCGAAGTGCCACATAATCCACATACCTTTGGATTAGGTTATCTGCCTACCAAAGAAGACTGGACGAGGAAAGGAAAGGAAATGGCCAGCAGGGCCAGGGCGAAGCAGGCTGGGAAGCCTTTTGATCTAATGCATAGGCCCATCTGGTACTCGAACGGACGCCGTCCGGAGGGGGAAGATTTTCCATTTTGCGCTTCCCGTAACCATGGTTGAACGCGAGGGAAGCGTGCGTGTTTCAAATCTTCTTCGACCCGCAACTATCTCGATGACGTTCGCAGAAAGCGCATGCACTCCAATAACCGAAGTTTGAGCGTAATACGGCAGAGGATCCCGAGGGCAATCAATTGGAAATGGGGTAGCGCCGCATGTCTCCTCTCGATCCTCCGATCGACCAGATTGCTTGGGGAATAACGCCGCGGTTTCCGTGATTGGAGATGAAACGCATGCGGGCCAACCAAATAGCCTATCTTGACGATCGATCGACCCTCTCATTTGGCAAGACGAGGAGGATTCTTATCCAGCAGCTCGGTCAGTAGTGAGCCGAATCGATTCCACCGAAGTCTTCGAGTCGAATCAGTTCCACTGACCGAGTCGAGTCCGGTACTCTCGGGATGTTAACCCGATGCCGTAGTCTTGTCTGTGTCAGTTTTTTTCCTTTTCATTTGAGTCTGTTGTAACCGGCGAATCGCATTTATTTGGATGAACTTAATGAGAATGAGGTGAATGTGGTTTCAGTACTTTTTCGCGCCCCTAATTTATTGCATTAATTCAGACTTTCAAAATTTTGATCAAAACGACGAGGACGAAGTTCCTCCGCTTTTACAACGCCTAATTGAGCAAGAGCAAGAGAGGTTTGTTAAACCCTTAACGGATGAAATCATTTCGTGAATATTGGATCGAGGAGGACCCGGTACCGTCCAGATCGGGTCCACGTTGTCTTCGGAGGAACGCGAGCGCTTAGTCGCTTTATTAAAAGATTTCAAAGATGTTTTCGCGTGGTCCTACGAAGACATGCCCGAATCGATCCCGAGATTGTACAAAGATCGGATCCCCTTGACCCCGAGGCCCGACCTATCAAGGTAAGCTCAAGAATCCGCGGATTGGGCACTCAAGATCAAAGAAGAGGTCACCACAAATTGACGCAGGCTCGCTAGTATCGTAATATCCCACTTGGTTGGCCAACATAGTGCTTAGGCCAAGAAAGATGGCAAGATCCAAAAGGAGACTTCGTGGATTTAAACAGAGCCATCAAGGACGACTTTCCCTTGCCACACATTGATGAGCTAGTGGACTTTACAAAGAGGCATGCCTCGCCTCGCTCATGGATGGCTTCTCGGGCTATAACCAGATCGTGATGGCACCAGAGGACGAGAGAAGATCGTGATTCACCACCCCTGGGGAACATATCGCTATCGGGTCATGCCGCTTGGGTTGAAGAATGTCGGGCTACTTATCAACGCCGCGACCACAATACTACATGATATGATCCACAAAGAGGTAGAGGTGTACGTGGGCGACATGATTGTCAAGTCCAAAGAAAGAGAGGGCTACTACACCGCCTTTGCAAGTTTTTCCAAAGGATCGTGAATTCAGTTCGTTAAACCCTCGTAAATGTACGCTTGGTGTTACAATGAAAAATGTCGGGTTTCGATCACACAAAGGCATCGAGGTCGAATTCCCTTCCAAAATCAAGGCCATCTTAGAAATGCCACCACCAAAGACCTAAAAAGAGGTGCGAGGCTTTCGGGTAAAGTGCAATTCATAAGACGGTTTATTTCAAAACTAACCTTGACTTGTGAACCACTTTTTGGTCTTCAAGAAAGGCAAGAAATTCCAATGGGACGGCCGATGCTAAGTCGCATTTGAACAGATTAAAGAATATCTACAGAACCCACCCGCTTTATCACCACGTAATCGTGGAAACCGTTGATTTTGTAATTGCTGCTGATCGAGACCACGATGGGTCGCATGCTTGCACAAGAATCAAGATAGGGGAGAAAGCCATCTATTATTTGAGCAAGAAAATGCTAGAGTATGAAACCCGATACGCTACCGAAAAGGCTTGCTTAGCTCGTATGGGCTACTGTGAAGTCATGCACTACCGTTAGCTCACTGTAATGTTGGTTTCATGACTTGATCCCATCAAATATCTTTTTCGAGAAACCAGCCACGGTAGGCTAGCTCGTTGGTTCTTGTTTCTCCGAATTTGATCTTACATATGTGACGCGAAGTCAAGAAGGGCGAGCAAGAGAGTTCCTTGCCGACCATCCGGTTGAGGGGATGAAGCTTTGAGTACCTATTCCCGTGATGAAGCAATTCTCGCATATCGACGAGGAAAGTTGGACAATGTACTTTGACGAGGCCAAATCAACATGGGTATGGGATAGAGTGTTGCCGATAGCACCCGACACCTCAGATCCTCTAGCCTTCAAACTCCGCTTTCAAAGTCTCAAATAACGAAGCGAATACGGCGTGCATTGCCGGTATGGAAGCACTCGAATTAGGGCAAGACTACCGACGCCATCGGAGATTCAATCTTGTTGTGTCTCAAGCTAAAGGAGACTGGAAAGTAAAAGAAGAAAATATGATGATGTATCACCAAACCTGTGATTTGCTGATTCCTCGGTTTGAAAAGTTAAGTTTTACTCATCTACTAAGAGAGAACAACAAGTTCGCAGACGCTTTAGCAACTCTATCATCCATGATAGACATCCCACGGAGTCCGAATGCGCCCACCATTATCGACTGTAAATTCGACCGCCTATGAGTCGATTGGTACCATAGATGAAGTTCGGGACGAACACCCTCGTATTACGACATCCGGAACTTTTGGAAATGTAAACATACCCGCCAGGTAAATGCCAAAGACAAGAGGGCAATCGAAGAATGTCGACCAGTTCATCATCTCGCGGGGTAAACTATAGAAGAGGTCATCCGGGAATGCATAAACCGTGTGTTGATGTCAAGAGTCCAAACGTCGATGGAAGCCATCCACGGGGTGAATGCGGTGCACATATGAATGGGGTGATGTTGGCTAGAAAGATCCTTAGACAAGGTTATTATTGGTCCACCATGGAGGAGGATTGTATCGGTTTCACAGCGATGCCACAAATGTCAAATTCATGCAAATCGCATGAACATTCCGCCACAAAGTCACAACATGACTTCGCCATGGCCTTTTTCTCGTCTGGGGAATTGATGTGATCGAGCCGCCACGCCGAAGGGTCAAATGGGCATGAGTTCATCCTCGTAGCGATAGATTACTTCACAAAGTGGGTTGAGGCCCAATCTTATGCAAAGGTTGAAAGCTTCACACGTTGCAAAAATTCATCGAAACAACATTATCTCGTCGCCACGAGTCCCAAATGAAATAGTTTCGACAATGGTTCCCACTTCAAGAAGGAGGTGATTGACTTGTTGGAGAAATACAACGTGGCTTTTCATAAGTCGTTTACTTACCGCCGCAAACCAACGGAGCAGCTTGAGGCCGCCAACAAGAACATCAAGCGATACTACGAAGATGGTGGAAACCTATCGGATCGCCAGATAAGCCGCCATTTGCTCGTGGGGCTACAGACTTCGAGAACTTCATCGGGCGACTCAGTACTATTAGTCTATGGGATGGAGGCCGTTCTACCAATTGAGATTGAGGTCCCATCATTGCGAGTATTGGCCGAATGCCAGATAGCCGAAGCGGATTGGCAGCAAAGCAGGTTTGAAGAACTCATGCTTTTTGATGAAAGGAGATTAAAAGCACTGTACCACGTTCAGGGTTATCAACGCAGAATCGCCCGGGCTTTCAACAAGAAGGTTAAGTCCAGGAACTTGAAAGAAGGAGATTTGGTGCTCAAGGACAACCGAGCTCCCATCCACGCACCAAGGCAAGTTCGCACCCAATTGACCGGTCTTACATCATCAAGTCAATCCGTCGTGGAGCTGGTTCGATGGATCTAGATGGCTTGGAGTTTTCCCAACCGATCAATATGGACAAGTTGAAGAAATACTACCCTTGAGAGGCTCACTAGGCCGAAAACCCGAAGGGCGACCTAGGCAAAACTCAGAGAGCATAGAAAATTTGAAAATTATAAAACCGAGCTCAAGGTTGAAAACCCGCAAAGGGCGGCCTTTGGCAAAAGTTAGAGCGAAAAGGAGAGCAAAACACTCGAGCTAACCTAACTGAACTACGAAGACTTGATTCCCATCTTTGGGATACGAGGCAACTTCATCTTGAAGTTCACCACAATCTTTTCCCGATCAACTTTGTCCATTTTGACCATCTCTACCATCTTTATTCATCAAGATCTATTGTGATCTCGATGCAGTGCTATGCAAACTAGGGGCAACTTTCGCTGCAATGGAGTGATCCGATGACATCCAGAGTAGGTGCATCTATTCGTTGCTATTGAATGGCTGAGGCCCTTTTGCAGACTAGGGGCAACTTTCCAGTTGCAAGGATTTGGGGTTGTGTATCTCAAAGGACAAATTTCAGCGTGTCGATTCGATCCATATCGAAAATAGTTTTGAAAAGTTTTCATAAAGTTGACTTTGTTCAAATTAATCTTTTCACAACTAAGACCATTTTTGGACCAAAAGCGGAGGATTTTCAGTACCACAACCTTCAATTTCATTAATTTCAAAACAAAGTTCTTTTGCTCTTGCATACAATTGAAGTTGTTTTTCATTATGCTCACGCTAGAAAACTTTGAAAGTACTAATAAAGCAATAAATCTGGGGCATAGTCTAGTCAGGTGTCCCTGCGCCCCCTTCCAGAGCTAGTCAAAGCTTCAGATGCCAACTTAGGCCCAGCTTGTATGACCGAACTAGCGCGGAGTATGGAATGGGAGATAAAATATACAGTGAGTCAAGCCGATCAGACGGATCCCAAAGATCCCGAACTTGTCAGAACTCATCGCCGAAAGTTTAAGCCAGGCGGCGCCATGCAATGCGACCGACAAGTTGCGCATCCATTCAAACCACCAGCTCAAGGAGCATTAACTAGGCGTTCGAGAGAAGTAGCCGGAAATTTGAATAGGCAGGCAAGAGTCCATAACTTGCAACTTCTCCATCAACTATATCCGGGGAGGGATGAAAATGAGAGAATAAAGAATAGAGATGTACGACGAGAGAAAAGTAAGATAAGGGTTTTATGAGAAAAGTCGAGCCCGAGGGTCGAAAGTGATGTAAGCAAATACAAGTGAGCTTAGGTGGGAAACATTACCTATAGCAAGAGTGGACTCCCGCAATCGGTTGTCTCCGTAAAGAGAAGGCATCCAGGCCTATCAATTTTGGATACACTCCATTATCCAGATAGTCCATCCGAAGTACATCGTGTTATATTTTGCTTATCGAGTTGTTGTTTTTGCTTATTGAGTTGTAAGTTTTGTCGAGCTGTCGCGTTTTGCGTTTTGAGTTGTTACTTTTTGATTACACAATTTTGTTAAGTCTTGTCTATTGAGTCGTTAACATTATTGTACTTTGTTTATCGAGTTGTAAACTCGCTAAGATTCTGTTTTATTTCTTAGTGAGTCGTTTTGTTTTGCTTTGTTGCGTCGGTTCCCCACCTAACGGTAAATACATGAGGCGATTTCCATTCAATTCCATTTTGTGCAAAATAATGCGATGATCTCGAGAATTTCAAATACAACATCTTTTCAAAAGTCGTTTCATTTCATCATGTCTTACAAAAATAAAGGTACAGTTTCTGAGAAAATAAACCGCCTAACAAATGAGCAAAGTGCTACAAACTACTAGCTAAAAAGTAGAATAAAGCAGGAAATAACATCAGTGCCCTCGGGAGCGAGAAGGGGGAGGCCCCCTCATCCTTTTCTGCGGGATAATCTCTACATCATCATCACCATCTGGATCGGAGCTGTCATCCTCCGGATCCCCCTCAGGCTCGTCTCCGCTCTCGGAACCAAGACCAGGGCCTCCCTCTCCAGGAGATGCCTCTGACACATGATCTGCGATCTCCTCCTCGTCATCCTCGACGATGGGTGCCCTGCGTCTGCGAGACGACCCTCCTTCGCCAGCTCCTCGATGAGACCTGGATGGCCCAGCTCCTCCAGTCCCTGTACCTCGGGTAGGTCTAGCACCTCGACCTCTCTGCGAGGGCCCCGGTGGTCTGGCCCGTGATGAAGCATATACGGGGGGCATCTGAAGATGCAAAGTGCAATACATCAGTTCAAGCATAAAAAGCAGGGGTAAATGCAGAATGTGAAAAGGGTGTGTGTCAGACGTGCTCTACACAGTTTATCAATATAGCAGAAGGTCTAAAGCTAGAGCAGCATCAGAAACATGCTAGTACAGGGAAAATGAAGAGTACCTCTACACCCACGATGCTCATCTGCGTCTCCCTCCGAAGGATCATGCCCTCGAATGTGGCTAGCATCCCGAGCAGCTCGTCCGTATATTCAACAGGAGGCTGCGAATACAAATGCAAAACTATCAAGAATCTTAATCAATGTTCAAATATCATCGATAAATCAAAGTCGAAAAAACATACCGGTAGTCGTGGTCTCTAACATATCTGTGATCGTGCAGAGGAGGCTCTAGCGGAATCTGGTAAGGCGTCCCAAATCGGCAGTTCGTCAACTCGGTCGGCATGTCACCTACCACCGGCGATCAAGAGACGGAGGATCGGAGGGATCGAATCGCCCCACCTGGATCTCGCCCTCGCTAGAAGAAGGATATTCGTAGCATGGGCGCGACTCAAGACGGTGCACGATGAGAGGTCCGCGTCGTAGACTCCGCACTCAGCGGGGCATCAAATATATCGGCGGTAGGTGGCGTAGTTCCCATCGAGATGATGCAACAAAGCATCATCGCCTCGCATATCTCGCCGACCTCCTCGGGGATAATCTATCGCCGATCCGCATGGTGTCCGGAGGCACAACAGGAGTGTCCTGAGAATCGCCCCATATCTCGACAAAAGCGTTCCCCCAAGAACCAAACCCTGCCGACTGGTCCCTCGAGCAGGAATCTATACTGACAACAACTCGACGCTCCAGGGTACAGAGTCTCGAGCTCGTCACCAAAGACTGCCCAAGGCTGCCAGGTGATCTGTGGATAACCAGTATACAAATCAGTCAGAAATCAGATATACAGAGCAGATCAAAGATAAAAATAAAAGGAACTGAGAGTTCAAGCAATACCTCTGTCGCTCGAACAGTATCAAAGTATCGTCGCAGAGAGGAGAGAGTCTCTCGAGGCCTCGCCAGATGCTCGCCCTCAAACATCAAAGAAAATGGAGTCATAGGAGGTCCCACCACCTCCATCTCCGGAGCCAATGTGGGGAAGTACACATACACCCACAGCTGAGAAAGGCAATGCAGAGTGTGAGTACAAAGTGCTAAAGACAGAATACAGAATGCAAAGTGCGCCGTGTGTGTGCGGTGAATAAGTAATGCGGAACAAAATGTAAATCAAGAGGACGGAATGTACCTCCCAAGCTCTCCAGTAGCCGCCGAGTAAGTCCCCTCGTGTGCGAGGATCGCCATGTAGCGATAAGGGTAGCAGCCGGCGCCCCAATCCTACTGGCTCACTTGTGATAGGTCTACCAGAGCGCTCAGTAAGTACAACCCTACCATGTTCCCTCTATCGGCGAACAAGGTGGTACCGAGGAGGTACATAAGGAAACCACGGGCGTACTGCTCCGCCTCCTCAGAGTCTCGGGCTCCATCTGTGGGTCACGGAAATAGGAAGCAAACCAGAGTATCGGACTCTCCCGAACCTCTGTCTCTACAGTGGTGTGTCCCCAACAAATGCATCCAGGCAGCCTGCCACTCACCCATATCCTCGTCATAGGGAATGGGCCTACCGCCTAAGTCTAGGCCGGTGAGCATAGCGAAATCCAGCGGGGTCATGGTCATGTCCCCCGTCGCAGAAAAATGGAAGGAATTGGTAGTGTCCCACCACCTCTCTGCTAAAGCTGCAAATAGGGTCCTAACGAGATAACCCTCTGCAGAATGGCCCAAATCCTGCAAGATCGACCAATCCCCGGACAGCTTCCGGAAGCTCAAAATACCATTCCCTTGCGGCGCCGGAGCCATATCCTCGCACTGTCCGAGAACGAACCTGCATTTAGAATCAATGCATGAATCAGCAAATGAAGTGAAAATGAGCTGTGTGCAAATAAAGCGAAAATGAGCTGTGTGCAAATAAAGCGAAAATGAGCTGTGTGCAAATGAAGTGAAAACGGGCTGCGTGTTCAGTAAATTTGGTATTTGGGCTGCGTGTTCAAAGTTTCAGTACATCTGAGTTTGGGACTGTGTGTTCTGCTCAACATCGATTAACGTGTGTTCGCTTCAAATTGGGACCGTGTGTTCTACTCAACATCGATGGGTGTGTGTTCGCTTCAAGTTTGGGAATGTGTTCTACTCAACATCGATTAATGTGTGTTCGCTTCAAATTGGGACCGTGTGTTCTACTCCAACATCGATGGGTCTGCGTGTTCAAAGTTTCAAGACATCCGAGTTTGGGATCAGTGTTCTCGCTCAACATCGATGGGGTGTGTGTTCGCTTCAAATTGGGACTGTGTTCTACTCAACATCGAATTTGTGTGTTCGCTTCAAGTTTGGGACTGTGTGTTCTACTCCAAATCAGTGGTGTGTTCGCTTCAAATTGGGACCGTGTGTTCTACTCAACATCGATTAAATGTGTTCGCTTCAAATTGGGATCGCGTGTTCTACTCAACATCGGTCAATGTGTTCGCTTCAAGTTTGGGATCGGTTCTACTCAACATCGATGGGTGTGTTCGCTTCAAGTTTGGGACTGCGTGTTCTACTCAACATCAGTGGGCTGTGTGTTCGCTTCAAATTGGGACCGTGTGTTCTACTCAACATCACTGTGTGTTCGCTTCAAGTTTGGGACTGTGTTCTACTCAACATCGGTGGGCTGTGTGTTCGCTTCAAGTTTGGGACTGCGTGTTCTACTCAACATCAGTGAACTGTGTGTTCGCTTCAAGTTTGGGACTGTGTGTTCTACTCAACATCAGTGGACTGTGTGTTCACTTCAAATTGGGACCGTGTGTTCTACTCAACGCGTCGATTAAATGTGTGTTCACTTCAAATCAATGTGTGTTGGTGCTTCAAGTTTAGGTTTTGTCAGGTGTTCTACTTTTAATCGATTAATGTGTTCGCCTTCAAGCTGGTGTTCGTAGAAGTCCAGTTTTGGAGACTACGTGTCCTACTCTTGGTCAAGATATGTCTTTGTGTGCTCATTTTCAACTTCAAAGTGTCTTCATGAATCAATGTTGAGCTGTGTTCAATTTCTAACTAAGGTGCTTTGCGTTCACAATTATTTAATGTGCCAAGTGTTCATGAAATTCAAGTGGCTAAGTCACATGCTCAAAATACAAATCTTGAGTCGTAAGCTAAAGCGTGTGTCTAAGCATGGCAAAGGTGCAGAATGCACGAAGATGCGGATAATAAAATACCTCTGCATCATAGGAGAGTCTTGCTCGCCTCGTAAGAGAAGATCCCGGTGCTCGATCGTTAAAATCGGTAAAATGATGGAAAGTGGCTCATGAAGCCTATGAACCACGGAGCATATCGACGGGAAAGAAAGGGCGAACCCGTGAAATACCATAAAGTCAAAATCATCTCGACCGGAAAACCTCCGTCGTGAGGAAAATGACCGCCATTGCGAGAAATCTGCAAGAGGAGCAAAAATGAGCAAAATGGGCCAAAATTGGAAAAAAGTCAACAAAAGTCAACTCTCGGAAATGAAAAAAGTCAACAAAAGTCAACCCGGAAAATTTTCCAGATATTGAAACAAAATTACCTCAAGTGGTGAAAATGAGAAGAGAAGCCCCGAAGTCAAAATTTAGTCGCTTCAAAGTGCTTAAATCTGAAAGATTTCACAAAAACAACTTGCGTGGGTGGCCGAGGGGCGCGCATAAAATGCAGATCTGAAAGAGAAAGTGGCCTAGAGAGCAAGAGGAAGAAGTTTTGCAACTTTGGGTGTGATTTCGAGGCAATGGAGGTGCATATATATAGAAAATGCAAAAATGACCAAAATGCCCGCTTTTGGGGAGGTGCACGGCCACCTAACCCGGGCCGACCCTCTACTTTTTGGCCTGGCCGATGGCCTCTCCTAGGGCAATGGGCTGGCCGACCATGTCCCCACCCCTCCCCTACCTCTGCAAATTTTGAGGAAAATCGAGCTCCGGGACCAAAAAGTTGAAGAAAAGTACACTTTCTGGCCGAATTGTTCAATAAACTTTAATTGCAATTATTGACATGTGTCTCATCGTTATTCATCGAAATCGAGTGTATCCATTTTAATCACGTCGTGACCTCTCCGAATGTAAATCGAGGTCATGATCGGGTTCTTGCCGCCGAATCGCATTTTCCTTCGTTATTGTGCAACAACCGCATCCTGATTTGTGCTCATTTGTCATTATTTGGCTCCTAATTCGCATTCTCGTGATTGTTTTGCATTATCATGCATGATTTCTTGATATACCGAACTTTCTATGCTTGAGCATGCGTTGTCGCGCATTATCTTTTCTCGCGTTATGTTGCATTCGTTCACCGACGCTGTGTGTGTCGAACTTTTGGAATCATAGGAATCACATAGAATATATGTTGTCGGCATATTGTTCTTGTTTCATTTCTCTATTTTGCAGGCACGATATTGTATGTACGGTTCATTTGAGGCTGGTGCGACCAGACGAATCGCGCAGGTATCGTATCTTCTCCGTGTGAGACGCGACGGGAATTGAATGATTCTCCGCATTCCTAACTGCATGAAATGTAGTTGTTTGCTTTGCATTCTTGCTTAAAACTGTTGCATCTATTTGTCAATACCTGCTTCATTACAGCTTGCTGCATTTGCATGATCATCTGGCTTCGCGCCTATCACTTTGCATTTTGCCCCTGCCTGCGGGCACATATCTCTGTTTATCTCGTATGTTTGTCTAAGTCTTCGGCCTTGTCAAAAATGGGTCGTCTCTGGGCTTTGACATTCACTCCCGTCACTTCTTGACTTCCGAGTTACACAAAGAGGGCAATCAGACACCCCATTTTTGACCGACCTTAAGACTCAGACGTCACCAGTTGAGCGCTCGGTGATATTGCATACTGTGCTTGTTCAGAAGTCCCAGGGTCACGGCCGCGTGCCCCGCCTCCGGACTTCCGAACCATCTTCTCTACCTTGTCTCGGTTTGCGAACTGTGCTCGGTTTTCTCTGCTTTTCTCCCGAGGAAGAGTGGTCCGAGACTATCTCCGGTGGCCGTGAGCTACGTTTGTGGCGTAGGCCATTTTGCCCATTCGGAGTCGGTTCGGTTTTGAGCCGTCGGGCGCGTGCCTCGGCTCGGGACCGCCCAACCATCTCCGAGTTCTCCGGTTTTTGGCATGTGCCTCTGTTTTAGTGTTCCGAGGAACCCTGGGGCCCCCGATGCCCACTTCGCAGCCGAACACCACTTCCGGTGCCCGGCGACCCATTTTCGGGACCCCAAACCGAGCGGTTTTGGTCCCGAGCATTCATTTTGCATCAGCCTTCTCCGGTTTTTGGCGGAGACCTCTGTTTTAATATTTCGAGGAACCCTGGGGCCCCCGATGCCCACTTCGTGGCCGTATGCCACTTTCGGTGCTCATAGCCGGTTTTCGGGACCCCAAACCGAGCGGTTTTGGTCCCGAGCATTCATTTCGCATCCATCTTCTCCGGTTTTTGGCAGGTACCTCTGTTTTGTCATTCCAGAGGACACTGGGGTCGCAGATACCCACTTCGCTGCCGAACACCACTTCCCAAGACCATTTCATTTTCGGGATCCCGTTGCTCGGTTTTGGCCTTAACGCTCATTTCTCATTAGTTTTGTTCAAACTTGGCGGTACCTCTGTTTCAACATCGGGAAGATCATTTGGGGTGGGAGGCCAGCAATTATCCCAGATAACGGTTTCGCTCCTCGGAGTCTGCTTTTGCTCACTTCGGGCCAATGTTGAACACCTTGGGGGTATTTTCTTCCAACCAAAGTTACATATCTGTGATCAGGACATCTGGGAGGACCCTTTGGTATACTGGTCGGCCAGAAATTATGGAGTTCATTTTTGGGCCTCTCCTTCAAGCTCTATGTTGTGGCTCCTGCTTCAGTGTTGCCCAATTCCAACCTTGGAACCTTGTTCCACACATCTGGGAGGACCCTTTGGCATGGTGGTCGGCCAGAAATGGTGCATTTCAGTTTTGAGCCTCTCTTTCAAGTTCTATGTTGTGACTTCTGGTTCAGTGTTGCCAGATTCCAACCCTGGGGCCTTATCCTACACACTTGGGAGGACACTCTTGTATGGTGGTCGGCCAGAAATTTTGAAGTTGGTTTTTTGAGGTGGCTGGCCGGCCATGGGAGGTGGCTGGCCGGCCATGGTGGGTGGGGGGGCGGCCACCTTGGGCAAATTTACCTTGCCGGCCAGGTTCTTGCTTCTGGCCCCATTTGTCCGGATATCTTCCAACATATCCCGGGGCATCCGGGGGATATTTCGGGAGGGAAAGATTGGGTGCTTTCCCTCCCCTTTTACACCCCATTTCTTGCCTATTTGAAGGCCCCTCCCCCTCCTTCTTCCAGGTTGGAAAATTTGCCTTCAAGGATACTTCTCCAAACTCCTCCATTTTCATAGCTCAAAACCTCAAAAAGCTTTCAAGTCCCTAGGCCTTCTCTTCATCAACACCTAGCCTCACCTTCCCTACTACCATTCCAGCAGCTAGGAAGTGAATTTCAGAGGTTGAGAAGCTACAAATCAGAGCCAAGAATCAAAGAAAGACAAGTCTTCAAGGGTAAGTCCTCAAAACCAACTTTTAGGGCTTTTTCTTGATTCATTTCTATACTCTATTTGGTTGAGAATTAGGGCTCCGACCCCTACTGCTTTTGTGCTTGTTTTGAGCCCCTCTACAACTTTGTAGAAGGGCTCAACTTCATTTGGTGTCTCCATGATACACTTCCTTCAATATCCATCTTGTATGTCACCAATTTGCATGCTAGTTTTAGCCTATTTGCATTTGTTTTTGGGGCTCCGACCCCTACTGGTTTTGTGCTTATTTTGAGCCCCTCTACAACATTGTAGAAGGGATCAACCTCTTTTGGCCTTTCTATATACCACCTCTCTTGGAAATTCACTTTAGGCCCTAATTCTTGCATGCTTTGTTAGGCTTACTTGGCTCCGGATTTCAGCCTTCATCAGGCTTAGAAATAGCCTTGTTTTTGTCTCCTCTTCATGTTATGTTGAGGGCCTTAAGCCATTTGGTGTATATTTTTGGTACTTCCTTTGAAATCCATCAAATTTACCGTATTCTTGCATGTTTTGTAGCCTCTTGTGCTTTTGGTTTTGGCCTTTGGTCAGAACTGAAATGGGTCTTATTTTGACCCCCTTTACATGTTTAATGAAGAAAAGTTTGCTGTTTGGTGCATGGTTTGGTAAGTCTCATGATATAGCCTATTTTGAGCCTATTTTGCATGGAATTTCTAGCATGTTTTTATTCTGATTTTGGGGTTTCCATAAACTGAATAGGTGCATATTTTTGGCCCTTCTTTAAAGTTGTAGAACTGAGTTTTTGGGTTTGAGCATTGTAGATATCACTTGCTTTGTAATCCCCCCCTTTTACCGTATTTTTGCATGCTAATGTTGCCATATCTGCGCTATTAATTTGGCCATGTTTCGTACTGAAAAAATGCCATATTTGGGACTGCCTTGCTACTGTTCTTGCTTCCATGATCATATATTGCATGCATAGCATGGCTATAGGCCATTTCGGGGCTTAATTTCACACTTTCGGGATGAATGCATGCTTCGGGTGTCATTTCGATTTGTTTCGGGGCTGTTTTCCCCTTTATTTAGGTGCTGAAATTCCATTACCACGCTTGCATGTCATTTCCCGTGCCATTCGTATCTTTTTTGCATTGCCTCGGTTTGCGTGCCAATGGGCACGCACTTCGAGGCACCTCATTCTTATCATTTCGGCAGCCTATGTGAGTGTGGTTGAGGCCCTCTCATGTCGGCGTAAGCCCAACTTGCAGTTTCATGCTTCTACATCATTGCCTCGATTTGCGTGTCCGCGGGTACGCGTTTCGAGGCAGCTTTATTTTTACCCGACGGCCTCCTATGTGAGTGAGCTGAGGCTCTCCCATGTTGGTGTAAGTCCATCCCGGCATTCCGTATGCCATTTCATTGCATTTCATCATCGCCTCGATTTGCGCACGCGCTTTGAGGCACCGCTTTATCCGACTTTTCATTCTTTCATCATCGCCTCGGTTTGCGCGCAGGCACGCGCCGAGGCACTTCGCCGGTTATCCGGTTTTCATCCTTCATCATCGCCTCGGTTTGCGCGCCTGTGGGCACGCGCCGAGGCACTCGGTTATCCGACCTTCATTCTTTCATCATCGCCTCGGTTTGCGCGCCTGTGGGCACGCACTTCGAGGCACTTCGGTTTTATCCGGTTTTCATCCTTCATCATCGCCTCGGTTTGCGCGCCTGTGGGCACGCACTTCGAGGCACTTCGGTTTTATCCGACTTTTTCATTCTTTCATCATCGCCTCGATTTGCGCGCCTGTGGGCACGCGTTTCGAGGCACTTCGGTTTTATCCGGTTTTCATCCTTCATCATCGCCTCGGTTTGCGCGCCTGTGGACACGCACTTCGAGGCACTCTGGTTTTATCCGACTTTTTCATTCTTTCATCATCGTCTCGGTTTGCGCGCCTGTGGACACGCACTTCGAGGCACTTCGATTTTATCCGGTTTTCATCTTTCATCATCGCCTCGGTTTGCGCGCGCTACCAGGCACGAGGCACTTCGGTTTTATCCGATTTTCATCTTTCAGCATCGCCTCGGTTTGCGTGCCCGTGGGCACGCATTTCGAGGCATCCCATTTTTCGTAGCATTCATGTGTATTCATCCCAATATTGAGTTGTGCAAATCTGCTCCTCGGCCATCATGCATCGATATGCGTGATTGGTGGCGCGAGGATCGAGACATGCATATATTTGTGAAATACACTGCTATGCCCTTTTCCTGCTCTCCGTTGCAGCAAAAAATGAAGAATTATCAGCTTTCCGGAATCTGGCACGCAATTCGAGAAAAACTGCAAACAGAGGCTAATCAGGGCATCCCAGTGGATTTCTGCGCCAAGCACCAAAGATATACTATTCACGAAGCGGCGGTCCACGGCTTGCGCCGATTCAATTCTTTTGTAATTAATTTGTTAATTAAATAGAATTCGTATTATTTCGGACTGTATATTCTTTTATTCGGGTCTGTATTATTATTTATTCGGACCCTCTGCGCGAGGGCATAAATGTAATAAGGGTGTGTGAGTGTGATGTATGTCTTCCAACCCCCATTTCTTTCTCCCTTTTATTTACTCGCTTTGAATGGTTGGATATAGGGCATATTTCAATTAGCATACAGTATGACAGCATGTTTGCATCATTTATCTGTATTACATGCATCGGGCTCGGCACATCATGCAAACTACATTGTATTTCAATCCTGAAGTTGAATACATGTTAGCTGTTGCATCCCATATACCATGTTTAGAATAGCCGAGCCTGCTATAGTTGCATTTTTGCATGTGTTGCATTAGGCATTCTGTATATTTTAGGATCATGCATGATTTCTAATCAGCTTTTGTTTTGGCTTGGAGTACTAGGTAAGTTTTATGCTTTAGCATCCTTGCATGCGTGTGAGTGTTGCCATGATAGCATGCTTGCCATGAGGCTAACTGCTTATGTGATATAACTGCCTTGAATGCCTGTGGGTGGAGGTCGAGTTATCTGAATTGGAGCAATTCATCAATTGTTTGTTAAGCCCACTAGATTGTGGCAAAATCAGATTTTAAGCCTACTGCGGGTAGCAAACCATCTTTCACAAACAAACATGAGATGTTTAGTTCCAATTCAAAGTATTCAGTCTATACTTGTTTCTTTGCGAGCATCACATAGTAACCTAGGCTAATAATCAGAATAAGAACTCACAAAGTTTTCAAAAACAGATATCATGGTTAGTAGAGGCCGGTCTTTGACCAGGCGAGAGGGGGTGCTCACGATGTGACCTTCCCTAATCGTACCCAAGTTCCCGAGCCAACTTTGGTGATGACGGACACGTGGCCTTCCGGCACCGAGTCAGGGTTTCCTAAATTTCCCATTTTAAAATATTTAGGTGGCGACTCTGTATCTGGCAAAGCAGTCCATGTTTGGCACTTCTTTCAAAAAAATCTGTTTTCAAAAACGATTTGCCGGATTTGGACTCTTTGGTTCAAGATTAAGAACCGTGACATTTGAGTCCTTGAACTGTAGTGACCCAATATCGAACCAGAACGGGAGGGACTCACACTCTCTCCTGGGTATGCGTTCGGGGACGTCTACACCTACATATATTAATAATACAGTGAGCTGGAGCCTAGTGAATAATAACAAAGTAGAGATTTTAATGAATGATGTTTATAACAGATTTAGAAATCAAAGTTCAGAGTCAGAAACAGATTCATATTCATATTTAGAATTCATAATTCACAGATAGTCATATGTGGTATATCCATTAGCACTAACAAAACAGATGACCCATAAGGGACCAGATGACCCATAAAAAGACATATACAAAGCAGATACAGAGCAGATAATGCCTATGCTTAACCAGTTCCATAATGGAAACTCTGGTACCATATAACAGATAACAGATATCACATGATGCTAAGAATGCCATGAATACATTTCAGAAATCTAAACCATAATTCATCCATACAAAAAATAGTATTTCAGGAAACAAAAAATAGTATTTCAAGAAACAGATCATTTCATATCCTTAGAAAATAAGAAAAGTCAAACATAGTTTTATAAAGTTATTACTCACAGATAGCTCCAGTAGTAGAATAGTCAGAACAGATGGATCAGACAATCTATAGAACGTGACCTACACAAACACATAGTGGATACATGTTGAAACACACGTTCGGAAAATACTTAACTCATTTCTCTTCTATCCTGGTGTGTTTCTAATCCTTATCCTCATTATTATATTTAATTAAGGCATAGGAATGCCTAAGATGCAATGAGGATGCCAAAATGCACTTGAAAACAATTTGCAAAATTTTCAAAAATAGGGTAGTTCCCTCGAGCGCAACTTTGGTCGCTCAAGCAGACCCTTTGGTCTACAAAACTTCTGAGATCTCTCATTTTATGCTCGAGCGAAGAGCTTTGTTGCTCGAGCCAGAACTCATGTCTACAAAAGTACTAGGAGCTCAAATTTTACGCTCGAGCCAATTTTTGGTCACTCGAGCTAAGCTACAAAACAAATGGTGGTCGCTCGAGCGCAACTTTGGTCTCTCGAGCGATGATGCAGAATTCTGAAATTTCCAGATTGCTGTTCAAGATGCAAAACTCAAATCCATTACATCAAAACACATTCTTTTCGGCCAAAACTTAAGAACATGTGTAAATTCATAGTATTCCATGAATTGAAAACCATTTTGCAAAATCAAGACCCAAAAGCATGCCAATTGGTCAAAATCAAACTTGAAACTCTAAATACTTTATATGCATGAAATGGATTGAATTCAAAGCTTCCAAAACATGATCAATTTGAATAGAAAGGTACAAAATGTGATGGATTCTTAAAACCAAGCTAGAATTACCACATGCATGAAAGAATTCTTTTGAAAACAACTTCACATCTTCATGTAATGCACATGCATGCATGGTTTACTCTTTTTTCTTATTTCCTTAGCTAAATTTATATCTTAGTCTCTAAATTCTCTTAAATTCATGCATTAATTGACTCAATTACATAACTAAATGGTTGAATTCTTACCTTAGGTGTTCAATTGTGTTCTAGATGCTAAATTGTTTGAGCTCTCAAGTCAAATGCCTGAAATTCCTTCCAATTCTTCTTCCTTTCCTTTGAATTCAAGCTCTACCACTTACTCTCTCTTTCTCTCATGTTTTTGCTTAAGGGAGATGATCAAATGGAAGTCTATATGAGTTAGTGGAATTACAATAGCCTTATATAGGCTCCATTAGTGGAGTTTCATTAAGCCTTGATTAAGCTAATCAATTATAATTATTCTATTCTAATCATTTGATTCCGAATCAGATTTTAGTTAAACCTACCATAATGTTCTAAAAATTCTAAATAACACATATACGTAGTCAATTTCGTGATCGGGTGCCGATTAGGCTTTCAATTCGCATACTGAAAGCAATCTGCAGATATTCCTACCACATACTATTAACAAACACAATTAACACAATACACATGCAATTAACTCTGAATAATTACTTATTAGGCAGTTTTAATCATGGTTTATTGACTAATCACAGCTCGGGGATGTTACAGTCTTCCCTCCTTAAAGAGTTTGGTCCACCAACCTCGAATTACCTTCATTTCGAAAGAATGCTGAGTCTAGAGGGAATAAATCAGGGTATCTCTTCATCATGTCCTTTTCGGTCTCCCAAGTCGCAAATGTCCCTCCATGATTTTGCCAATCTACTTTTACCAATGGAATTTCTTTATTTCTCAGCCTTTTGATTCGGCGGTTCATAATCTAGATTGGCCATTCTTCATACATATAATCATCTTTTAAAAGCACGTGTGTTGGTTCAATCACATGGAGTGGATCTCGTAGATATTCCAGAAGCATCAAAACATGAAAAACATTATGCATGTTCTCCATAACCGGAGGTAAAGCCACTTGGTATGTCACATGATTGATTTTCTCAATATACTGCGGTGCCAACTTACCTTTAAACCCAAATTATGTTTGACCTTTCGTTGGAGTTACTTTGATAAACACGTGATTACCGACTTCATATTCTCTGTCTCTTCTCCGGACATCCGCATAACTCTTTTGATGACTTTGTGCAGTTTTCAACTGTTGTTGAATCAACTTCACTTTCTCGGTCGTCTCTTGCACAAGTTCCGGCCCTAATAATGGTCTATAAATTAAAATCTTTTCCACAAGTCATTGGATTCCATTTTTATTCGAACGACACACTAAGCAACTATGGAAATTTGAATGACCAAATATGAGTACAAATAGTGAAGGCCTCTCAAAATAAAATTTAAATGAGATAATGAAGACCTGATGAAACAATGAACAAATTAAACAACCTTGCCCTGTCTTTGATCCATAATGTGCAATTTGAGCCACTAACTTAAAATTCTAGAAAAACTCTGGCAGATGTTGTATTGTTGGAGATGATAGTACAATAGTAGGGATTATTTTTATGATTTAGATTTATGTGACTTTGCTTCAGATCATAAACATGTTTGCATTATCATATGAACAAATCAACACAAAGAAAGCTTACGACAATATGAGGAAGTTTGTGGAAATCTCATATCATTAATTAATTTATAATTCCCAACATGATGTTGTGAACTATAGATTCATCTATCCAGCAAACAAAAATACTCAAATTCCATATTGATGAATTCAAACTAGTTTGTACATATAGCTTGAAAATAAAATAAATAGAAAAACATATAATAACATCAATCAACGGCTGGTCATTAAAACATAATGAAAACATTGTTTGTCAAGGTTTACAATAAATTTGTTTAATAGGCAATTTTGTGTTACTCTACATGCACAAATGTCATCGACCCTCCACTTCTGAAATTGTAACATCATTTACTGAGCAAAGTTTTGGAATTCCAAGTGTATTGGCATGTTTCACACTCACAATTGTAGAAAAAGCAGGTTGCTTGGGAGCAGGTATTGCTATTATTTCATTGCTAAGCATAGACACAACATCTGAAATAGTTGGTCTATCTGCTGCATTTTCTTGAACGCACAAGAAACTAACTTGAATGTAGTGCATAACCTCACTTGTTGAACATGTTTCAACAATTAAGTGATCTATTATCTCCAAGCCCCTTCCTTCTTTCCATAGATCCCATGCCTAAAATGGTTCATCAACAATATTCTACAAGGTCACTTCTCCATAACAATAAAAATTAAATATGCTCAAGTAGACCAAATTACAATTACTTACATATCCTAGCAAGTTTTGAGCACGATCTGGTTGATAGAAACCTGTGTTCTTCTTTCCGCTAATAATCTCCAACATCATTATCCCAAAGCTAAAAACATCAGACTTCACAGAAAAGAGACCGTCCAAAGCATACTCGGGGGACATGTAACCACTGTTTTCATCATTCATGAAACTATATTGTTAGAAAAATCTAATGTCATTTTCATGTATGTGGAACAATTTTTCATTTGTACATATTTAAAAGAGATACCAAACTTACTATGTTCCAACAATTCTGTTTGTGTTTGCTTGAGATTCATTGTCTTCGAAAATTCTCGCAGTGCCAAAGTCAGATATTTTTGGGTTCATATTATTGTCTAGTAAAATGTTGCTAGTTTTTAAATCTCTGTGAATGATTCTTACTCTAGAGTATTTGTGAAGATATTGAAGTCCCTGAGCAATTCCCTCAATGATGCTAACACGAATTTTCCAGTCTAGCGAAGCTCGTCCTATTTCATCTGTTCCAAAATTTGCACTTGATAAATAGATAGACATCATTACATTGCCAATGAAGAAAGAGACCAAAAGAGCAATAGATTAGCTAAAGGTAACGAAGTAACAAACCAAAAAGAAATGTATCTAAACTTTTGTTTGGTAAGTATTCGTATATTAATATCCTCTCATCTCCTTGAGTGCAACAACCCAAAATTCTAACAAGATTACGATGTTGAAGTCTCGAGATCAATGTAACCTCATTCTTGAACTCCTCCAATCCATGTCCAGAGCTTCTAGAAAGTCTTTTCACAGCAATCTCTTGCCCATTAAAGAATTTACCCTGAAGTACACATATTTAGTGTGAGATTTAAATTTGAAATGACACCCATAGTCCCGATATTTTAACCCCTGTGTCATTTTGGTCGCTACACTTTCAATTGGCTCAATTTTGACCATTAATTTTAGATTTTGTTTTAATTTAGTCCAATTAATAATATCCTTAGTGTTTTTGAAGTAAAATTATTACTAAATTGGTTGAGATTAACTAACTGAGTTGAGGAATTTTATAATTTTTTCCTTAAAAATATGACACGTGACACTTATGTGCTTATTTTCATTAAAAAAAATGCTAAGAGTTGTAATCAATTTGACCAAATTAAAGACAAAATCATAAATTCAAAGCTACAATCGAGCCAATTGAAAGTACAGTGACTAAAATAACACACGAGGTTAAGTATAGGGACTACCGTCATAATTTTGCCTTAAATTTAAATAGAAATAAAATATGAAATATATATTAAAATATTCCTTTCTGACAAAAATAAATAGATTCAAACAACATAAAATGCATTATTCAGTGGCAAAAGATTATTGATGATCGTCATCAAAAACCTTCAATTGTAATGTGGTGTGTATGTGCATGAAGGTCAAATTTATTTGAGCTTTAACTATCGTAACTTGTGTTGTTAAATGTATAGATTTTATGGCTAGAAAAAGAAATCATATGCTACCTTATAAACAGGCCCAAAACCACCTTGCCCAATCATATTTGCATCAGAAAAATAATCTGTAGCAATTTCTATGCTAGAAAGAGTGAACAATGGTAACTTATGATCCTTTTTCCCATTGTTGATTTTTTCCATAATTGTTGCTTCAGTTTTTATTTCAGACATGAATGACTGTGTTCCCAAGCTCGTCCTGTCTTCGCTTCTTCTATTATTTCCTGGTTAGTACAAAGGGAAAAATTTTACTTGGAAAGTAACATAGAAACTGTATAACTAGTCTTAAATGGTAAATATATACGTACGTCTAGAATGGCGATTTCTCCACCACAAATAGGACAATGAGGAGACTAGAGTAAAAATCACCAGAGAAATTGCAACACTAATGGTGAACCACATTATCATTTTCCTCAAATTAACTGGGGTAGTATTATTGTGATCGTTGAGGAACAAATTATTTGGATTGTGAGGGGCCATATATGTCGCAGGATACGAAGGTGCAACGAATGAACTAGCTGTGGTTCAAGGGAGATTAAAAAAAAAAAAAGAAAAGAAAATTATTAAAGGGTGATCAATCAGTAAAATGCTCTTGTGATCACTAACAATACATCTCAAATTGAAAAAAAAAAAAAAAATGTAAGGATTACCCATATTTGCCATGGAGATGTTTCGTACGTAAAAACTATATTCCGGAGAGTCATGGTATTCACCATAAAAAAATTGGCACCCAGACCCATCAGGTAGTGCAGAAGCATAAGCAGTACAATCACAATCCTGTCTACATATCTCCTTGCAATCACTGATACCCTGGCTGACATTGTTAGTTATATTACTTGAATCTGTATATCCGCTTTTCTTAATGAACACATCTCCAGCCGTACAGTTGGATGGACTAGGGACTACACACCCCAGATTAGAACTGTATTCTAGTACTTGGCTATCATCACAGTGAACCGTTGCACCTAACGGCCAACCATAGTTCCAACCATAGTATTCTCCTCTAAATATGCGAATGTTCCCAGATGAGTGTATATCAATCCAAGATGGAAAATCGTTATCAGTTCTGGTAAAAGTGAAATAGCCCTGGCTCTCATTCGAGAAATAGCTGAAATTGAATTGATTATAATTATTCGGAAAGTAGCTAAAGTTATACCCATTCCACATCCCACTGCGCCAGTAAAGAACTCCCCTTTGCCAGATCACAAGCTGCTTCGTGTTCTTTGGATCAACACCTAAAGTAAATGCCCCCAGAGTTGGAACTTGTGGACTGACCTGTGAAGTGAGAAAACGGTGTTGTGGCCTTCCTCTGCTCGATTTAAACAACCCCAATTTCATGCCTGGTAGCCACGTATCAGATGGGTAATCAAAACTTTGCCACACGATGTGTTTTCCTTCTCTCAAAACTAAATTACCCGTATCAAGTAGAGTTGCACTTGTGTCATTGCTCGGAACAGGTTGTTCTTCAGCATTTATGGTGATGAAGGTGCCATCATCGCCGGTAAGCATCAGGTTCCCATCATGACTGATGTTTAAAGTTCCTCTTAACGGTTTGCCACGGTTGGCAACCCAAACCATCTTATCCTGACCTCTACTGTTGATCCAGTCACTGAAATTCATAAATTGAATTCCCAAGTAACGCAAGTTGAATGACTCTGGGCTAAAGAACAGCAACCGAAAGCGCTTGTTTGAAGATTCCAAGAAATCCCATTCTTTCATAACCTGGCCAACTGTGAGTGTATCTCCAAGAAGCGAAGCGTGAACGGAAAAGATCAAAGAGACGACCAAGCAAGTAAGAATAATAAACAAACTCTTCATGCTAGCCTGAAATGGTGACTGTAGTAATTATATTTAGGACTCAAAAGTATTAACTCAAATGCTTACTAATATAATAATACTGCTGTTGGTGGATTTCTTTCTTGTATTCTCTACCTTCCAACGAAGACTTTGAAAATAATTTTATGGTCGTCTCCCCTAGTTGTCAGTCATCTTTAGAACCACAAATTATCAGCACAGTCACAAACATTGCCAATTAATTCATGGTCCACAATGAAGTCTGGAGTCTACGCAATTTATGACTCAAAATGTTGAAAAACACAAAAAATCCAATTGTCTCCCCTAGTTGTGAGTCATCTTAGCAATTTTTCAAATGCACAAACAGAAGCCACCACTCTGTTTCCTCTATTTATTTATTTGTTTATTTATTTTATTTTTAGACAAATAAAGATTCTATTAACTTGAGAATAAAAATCACATCAAAATAATTAGGATTAACTAAAGAAATTTCATCTCTACATGGGACATTCCAACTAGGTGGGCGCAACCGAGCGACAAGTCATGAGTTCCAATTTTGCAGCTTCCATATGATCATTATTTCTTGAGAAAAGTTAGGGATCATGAAAAATTTTTCATGAAAATGATTATGAAAGATTTATGATCTTTGGATTGCCTTGATTAATGTGTAGTGCTTTATTCTAAGTGTAATTCAAAGGTCACAAAGTTTTCATGATTATTTTCATGAAAGATTTTTCATGATATCTAACATTACTGTTATTTCTTTTATCAAAAAGGTATTTTTAACATACCGACCAATCCATCTAGAAAAAAGAAAACCACACCGATCCCCAAAAAAAAAAAACAGTATTCTATATATAATTATAAATAAATCCATGTGTCATAAAATACATATAGCATTCGTGGAAGATGTCATATGGAGACGGTGGACAGTGATCAAACAGTCAAAGGAGCACAATTGGGAGTATTTCCAAGATCCTGGTTTACGTGACTTTGTTGAGAAAAATAAATTTAACAGAAAGGACAAATCATAGTAAACCTCCTTAAATTATTACTTATTTGTACTTTACTTTCCTGAGCTTGAAACCGTAACAGTTAACTACCTCAAGCCATATCTTGTTCGCAACACCTACTACGATTTAGTCCCGAGTTTTACACGAAATAAAGTCAGGTGTGAAATATATGACACATTACTTATTTTTTAAGATAATAATACTCTTATCTGTGGATCTTATTTCCACTTTGCCTATATTATCTAAGTGTTAAACTGCATGCAAGCGAAGCACTGGATAAGGATATTATTGTCCTAAAAATTCAATAAATGTGTAATGTATTTTACATATGATCTGATTTTATGTAAATTCCTAACAAAATCCTAACAGAAGGGGCTAACTGTAACCAAAAACAAAAAATACTTTGAGATGGTTAACTATTATGTGTTTAAACTTCAGGTAAACAAAATGCAAATGAATCATAATTTAAAAAAAGGGAAATTTGTTTAAGGTCCATGATATTAAGATTTTATAAGATAAAGAACATACAATATTTTCATAATAGTTAAGGTCCCTCGATATTTTTATAGAGAAAATTTGACTAAGAGAAATTTTGTTCGAATCAGAGAAACTTCGTCCCGACTCAAAATTTTTTTGATTTTTACAGAGAAATTTCAAAATTTCTCTAAGTCGGGCAAAATTTCTCTGAGTCAAATTTTATTTGCAAAATTGTTGAGGGACCTTAGCTAATTTAACAAAAAAAAAAACATCTTGGACATCTGCTATTATACAAAGTTTGAGTGGAATGTTTCACTAATCTCCCCTTAAAAAAAATTACTATAATTTACCCTTAAATAAAGAATAATTGAACCTACTTGAGATTATTATCATATGTCTCCTACTGATAACTAAAAGCATTAAATCACATCTATATTTATCGCTAACAATTGTGTCCGGTGCAAGCAACATATGTCAATCCCCACAGATGACACATCAATGTTGTGCGGGGAAATCTCACATTGATCTGTGAGGGACTACTTTTCCATCTTATAAGCAGGTTGGCTCCTTAAAGCCACCGGTCCCGTGCCTTGCACATATTGTCCGCTTTGGCATTCCGACCGCACGGTTTTGTTCCTCCCCCACTGGGGAAAAAGGCCTATGCAAGGTAAGAGGAGCCAGCCTGCTTATAAGGTGGAAAAGTAGTCCCTTATAGACCGATGTAGGATTTCCCCGCACATTAGCCCCCAGCCGTGCTGGCTCCGGTCACCCCGGAGGGAGTTCCCATAGACGACGCCAAATAAAGCCACCGATCCCCGTGCCTTGCACATATTGTCCGCTTTGGCATTCCGACCGCACGGTTTTGTTCCTCCCCCACTGGGGGAAAAGGCCTATGCAAGGTAAGAGGAGCTAGCCTGCTTATAAAGTGGGAAAGTAGTCCCTCACAGACCGATGTGGGATTTCCCCGCACAAATGTAAAATAGTAACAATCTTATAATTTATTGATTTAATAATGACTATCAGAAGCAAGATCCTTTTCTAAACTCATTGATTCATAATTAATGCCAAGAAAAAAGATTCAATAATTGTTGATTCTCAAAGAATACCCAAAATTTGAACAAAAGAATATATAAAGTCACAATTTCATTAATCATAAAAAAACTTGCCCTTGCTCTATGAGCACGAAACTCTTTAAATGAGGCATGCTAGCTATTATAGTTACCATTATCATATTTTAATCATTCCAATAGACTATCTATTACTATAGCTATTTTAACCAAATTCATCAAGGCTAGTTAGTTGAAGAGCCTTGGAAAGTTTTTTAAATAGTTTGTCTGTATAGATAGGTAAAATACAGAGTAGCGTTGTAGTATATAAATAAAAGAGGAATTAGGCAAAATAAAGAATACCCATTTTTATATTTTAGCTAATAAAAAATAAAAAGTATGGTCAGAGTTGCTCTAAGGCTTACTTCTTTATTTATAATGAATCTAATTCTTGTAGAACAATAAACTTATAGAATAGAAAATAAAATCAAAACTAATAATAGTAAACAAAATAATCTCAAATCAGGAAACTAAATAATTCTAAACTATTTTATACCAAATTAGAATATTCAAAAATAAATATTAATTTGAAAACAATAAAATAAAATATTTATTTCCTAAAATTTGGTTTGCATCATTCTTTCCCACTTGAGAAAAGTTTCAATTACTTAAAATAATTTGAGAAGTCTATACTTATTTGCATCAACCTTATATTTGAAGTTAATTTTATTGGGGTAAATTATACTTACACCTCCCGAGGTTTGGGTTTAATACATATCACCCCCTGATATTTGGAAAATTACACTAACCCCCCTGTCATTATAATTATTTAGACGGAATGAAAACATTAAACTCATGCACTCTCTCTTTTCTTGCTTTGCTTTTCCTCTTCTTCTTTTTTTCCCCTTTCCTTTGCTTTACTTTTTTTTCAATATAATTTACTCTGTTTTTCTACTAGGAGTCGTTGCATTTTATATAACAAGGGCTTGTGAAATGAGACTATTAACCACAGGGTGAAAATGTAATTTTCAGAATGTCATGGGGTGGAATGTAATTGGACCAAACCTCATGGGGTGTCAATGTAATTTACCCATTTTCTTGAATCCAAACTTCAAAGAACAGTCTTCCAAAATTAAACGAACAAATTTCTTTAATAAAATGAACACCAATCCTTTCACAACTTTGATTCATAATTCCAACTAATGATGGATCTAGGGGGTGAAAGGGGACAACCGCATGTCCAAAAATTCGAAAAATATCGTATCTTATACTTGAAAATTTAAAATTTTAATGGTTTGCTATTTTCACACCCCCATAATGATAATTCTGGATCCATCTCTAATTCCAACAAACAAAATATGATCAAACATATAAAGGTTTGGTACACTTTATGCTCCTAAGCTATCGCCAAATTGTCTACTTAGTCCACGAACAATCGATTGAATCTATTCACTCTGTAAAGTATATAAATCAAAGTCTATTTAGCCCCTAAACTATTGATTGAATCTATTAAGTCCCAAAAATATTTAATTCAAACTTAGTCCCTAAAAGGATTATAAAAATAAAATATATACTCATAAGTACTATAAATTAGTAAAAGACCTACCCAATTAAGATTTTATTATAGAAAAATCTTAAATTTTTATTTTATCTTTAAAAGGTGTTTTATTTCACTATGTGTTTAAATTAATATTAGAGTTTGGTTTCTCAATCTTGTCCATAAATTATATGAATATTAGATATACTGAAGAAGTAGAATTAGATAATTTAATAATAGAACACAATAATACATTAATTAAGTAATAAAAACAACTTGGCAAAAAACTTAAAAACAATCAATTAGAAATTATAAACGAAATATGACATATAATACTAGCCGAAAGCAAGTATGTAGCCATTGTAAAAAATATATAAGAAAATACTATAGATAATTACTTTACCCTTATAAAAAAAAATTCATCATAAGGACTAACATCTACTTTTCAAATACAAAATAAAAATTTAAGATTTTTTTTGAAATAAAATGTTAGCTAAATAGGGTATTTAACTAATTTATAATACTTATGAGCTTATATTTTATTTTTGTAATTCTTTTAGGGACTAAATAGATTTAAATTAAATACTTTAGGGATTTAATGGATTCAATCGATAGTTTAGGGACTAAATAGACTTTAATTTATATACTTCAAGAACCTATTAGATAACATCGATAGTTCAGGTACTAAATAGTCTAACATATTATTAGTTCCATCAATGAATGGTTCTTCATAAAAAACTAGTAGTTTACTCCAATACACTATCGGATTCGGAATAATTTTTGATGTGAATGACCATTCAACTGTATCATCTTGTTTAATGATTGGGTTCACGTAGTTTTTATAATTCTTCAATACATAATCTCTCATCGGCCTTCAACATGAAAACTCAACAGGTTAAGATCACCATTTATTATCTCCACCACAGGAACCTCCCAAGCATCATTGTAAGTCCTAGGCATGATGTAAGAACGTCACAAGCTTTCATACCAACTGATGCAACACAAAACATGAAATAATAATAATCTTAGAATCCGTTGATTAGAGCAAGGTCATTCTCTAGACTCGTTGATTCAGAATGAATGCCAATAATATAGGCTCAACAATGATTGATTCTCAATGAATACCCAAAGTTGGAACAAAAGAATATATAAACTCACAATTTCATTAATTCTAAAAAAGTTTCATTGCCCTAAGGTTTACATCTCTATTTATAATGAACCTAATATTTGTAGAACAAGAAACTGATAGAATAGTAAACAAAATAATCTCAAATCAAAAAACTAAATTAGAGCATTCTTAAACAAATATTAATTTGAAAACAATAAATAAAAATATTTATTTCCTAAAATTTGGTTTGCATCACCTACACAGATCACATTTGCACTATGCACCTGATAATACATGTATTTATTAAAATGAATTTGCTTCCAACTTTTATTTATCCAAATCTTGACCATTCCAAGCAAAACATAGTTTTCTAGGTTGAACTTCTCATGTAGCTCGTCATTTTTTTTAGGTTTTTATTCTTGGCAATCCCGTTTGACAAAACTCATTATACTGTAATTTTATTCGGTCTTTTATTTCAGTGAGACTATGAGTTTTAGATGTGAATCTGACCCGAAGTGTGCCTATGCAGAGAAGTTTGTGATGTCTATTCTTTCATGTTTGTCACTTCGCTGACTATGTCGGGCGGAAAATGTTTAGTTCCAGGAGTTTGACCTGTCTTCAAAAGTACTGGAAGTTGGGATTTTATGCTCGAGCGAACTTTCCTATGCTCGAGCGAGGTCCTCTCGAGCGGCCATTCTTGCGCTCAAGCGGAAATCGCAGATCAATTTTCTATAAATATGTAGTTTCATCCGTTTTTAGGGTTACGGCTTCCAGATCTTCTTCTTGGATATTAGGGTTTATATCTGGAGCTTCTTTGTGAGTTTCTTTGATGTTTAAGTTTAAATCTGGTTTGAATCAAAGGATTGTTTGCTTCATTAAATATAAAGGAGAGTATTGTTCTTCGGTGGATTCTATGGAATTCGAACTTGAAGCTTTGGTGGATTTCGAGGTAGCTCATAGTCGTGATTAGACATTGGCGTTATGGATTTAACATTGGGCAAGACAATTCCGAGGTGAAGACGGGGTTAGAAGAGGCACATAGGGGTCGGTTCAATTTGGACGTGAATTTGCTAGGCAATTGAGAGTACATTCGTGTAATTCCTTTATGTCTTCTTAGTGGATTGTTTTATGGCTTTTGCCCGTAGTTTTTTATCACAATTGGAGGCGCTCCAATTGTGATTTTTCCACGTTAAATCGTTGTGTTGATTTATCTTTGATTATTTTATTGTGATTGTTATTTACTCATTAAAATTGACACATAATCACAAATCAATATCTAGGGGTTTTCTAGATTTTTCAATTTTGAATACAAATAAATTGTTCTTTTATTTTATTCGAAAGGTTAATTTGTATCTAGTTCTTAATGTGACATATTGTCACACCCCAAGCTCCGTGACAACGCCGCACACTTCTTTAAGTGAGCATGCAAGGCTAAGAGTCCAATCATATAAACCAACAATGTAAAATGCTCAAATTAAATCTTTAATTATCAAAATGCCAAAATCCACAAAAATAAATAATTCTTATCATATAAAATTGTCCACCAAGTTCACTAATATAATCCACTAACAGTGTAACGCCCCAAATTTCTAACCCAAATGATAATACAACAATCATGGCTCTTTCAAGGAAAACTGAATATAAATCTCCAAACTTACATTACATGATATAATAGTTCTTTATGCAACAATACATTAATCCAACAACAAGTAAAAATAAACAAATAAATACCCCCAAGGGTTTACAAGTTTCCAAGGCTTGAGCCTGGTTACACAAAATGGTTATTCAAACCCACACACATACAGCCCTTGGCATACACACAGAGTCACAGCAAAATGAGAATCTCGTACTCTCAACACACATTTCCTCACCTTCAGTTAGGCGGCATCACCACATCTTTTCATGCACAAAAATCCCGTAGGGTGAGCATAAAGCCTAGTAGAAAATCCCTAACAAAGTATATACATTTTATACAAGTCTCAAGAGATGAAATACACATGCCATGTTATGCTTTTTTGAAAGAAAATCACATCTTCATCTCTGAAAACCCTCATGCTTAATGATATCATGCAATTTCAATTCTTTAAAACTTCACAATTCATTTCAAGAGCAGTAAATACGACTCTGGTAATCCCTAGGTCGGTGTCTGTAAATAGACTATATAAGTACTACCAATTTATCATTTTAACCGGTATTAACCGGAAGGCTCGACACCTATCCGCGCGGGTTTTTGGTCTTTCACCTCAGACTCTTAGACCAACTTATTCAATATCATCTACACCACCTATCAAGACTTACCAACGTATTTACCCCAAAACCATTTCATGAAAACTTGTTTCTCAACATCCTTTTCTCAATGCAAGTTTTCAAATCAACTTTCAAAGTTTAATGTAATCAAATGAATTGATATGCCAATAGCACAAGATGAATATAAATACTTTTATTCTAATTCATCATCCAAGGAATAACACAATTCCCTCTTCTCAAGTATCCTAAACAATTAGTCATTTCAAGACTATTTCAATGTTTTGAACAATAATTTTCAAAATGAACAATAATTCTCATATTCCTTGAAATTCATCATTTATATAAATATAAATAATAAATTTTCCAAACATCCATTTATTTTGACACAGAAAATAAATATAACAATATCATTCATGGATTTTCAGTCTCTTAAAAAAAATCCCCAAATTCTAGGTTTTCTCACCACAACTATACAACTCAAATCTTTTGAAAGAAAACTTTCCAAAATCATCTTCTTTTTTTTTAATCAACGAAGATCAAAACCCATAAGATCATTTTAAAAGAACAAGAGACAAACCCACTTTCAAAATCGCTCAACTTCTTGGATCAATAATCAATTTTCAAAGCTATTGAAAGATGATTTCGAAAATCATATACATCTTGCAAAAACATATATATAACTCTAAGAAAATCCGTACCTCAAGTTTTGAAGAAGAAATGAGATGAAACCCCCAAAATTTACGGTGTCGAAACTCGATCTTCACCGCACACAACGAAGCCCTCGAGAAGTTACACAACTTTGATGAAGAACTTCGGTCTAACTCCCAACGGATTTGAAGAAATCAAAGAGAGAAGATGACTTCTATAGAGAGAAGCTCTAGATCTAGAAATTTTGGAGAGTTTTAGAGAGAGAGAGAGAACTGAAAAAGTGATCTAAAATCTCCCCTTATGGACTAATATAACGTGGTCTGCTCGAGCGTGAAATACACTTTCCCGTAAGTAATTTCGAATGCATTTTGCATTTTTACTTTCCCATAAGCTCGACCCCCGTAAGTTGACCGGGTCAAAATCGGGATCGTTACAACCTCCCCCCTTAAAGAATTTCGTCCCCGAAATTTCAAATCAAACTACCCAAACAAAGGGTTTCCAGTGATCAAAATCACGCTATTTCATTTTCAAATCACAATACTAACTCTTAACCAAATTCTACCATTTCCACCATGGTTATCTCATTAACAACAACCTCCCAAATACGCATAAACATGAAATTTCCTACAAAGTAATGGCAACTTTCAACAACCTTATACTTAAAACAACAACGCACATATCAACATGTGGTTAACAACTTTAAATACGTTTCCCTTAACACTAGGGAATATTACAAAGAAAAACAACTTAAGTATTTTCAAACAAATCCAGATATGTGGAGTGGACTTCCACTTCCCGTTCCCACGTCACTTCTTCAACCCATGGTGTCTCCACAACACCTTTACCAACGATATAGTTTTGCCCCATAGCACTTGCTCCCAGGTATCTAATATTTGAACTGATCGTTCTTCGTAATAGGCATCCTTATCTACCTCCAAGTCAACCCAATCAAGAACATGAGAAGGGTCGGGTTCATACTTCCTAAGCATAGATACATGAAATACGTTGTGAACTCTTGAAAGTTATGGCGGTAAAGCTAACCGGTATGCCACTTCCCCAATTCGCTCTAAGCTCTCAAAAGGCCCAATGAACCTTGGAGATAATTTACCACTCTTACCAAATCTCATCAAACCCCGCCTTGGTGAGATTTTTAGAAACACATGGTTACCAACTTCAAAAGATAAAGGTCGTCTCCTTTTATCGACATAACTCTTTTGTCGGCTTTGGGTCGGAGCTAACCTCTTCCGACTGAGAACAAATTTCTCAGTTGTCTCTTTAACAATTTTCGGACCTAGTAAAGGTGCATCACCCATTTCGGCCCAACAAACCGGTGATCTACAAGGTTAGCCATACAAGGCCTCAAATGGTGCCATCCCAATACTAACTTGGTAACTATTGTTGTAAGCAAACTCAATCAATGATAAGTGTCTTTCCCAAGGCCCCTTAAAATCAAGGACACAAGCTCTAAGCATGTCCTCTAAAATCTGAATGGTACGTTCCGACTGTCCATCGGTTTGAGGATGATAAGTGGTGCTAAGAGTCAACTTAGTTCCCAACGCCTCTTGAAGGTTTTGCCATAACCGAGCAGTAAAACGAAGATCCCTATCCGACACAATAGTCACAAGGACTCCATGATGTCGAACTATCTCTCTAATGTACAACTCTGCCAAGCGTTCAACTGAGTCGCTAGTGTACATTGGAATTAAATGGGTAGACTTAGTCAACCTATCAACAATCATCCAAACGGCGTCATTGTCTCGTTGTGAACATTTATGTCACTGTTTAGGTGGTTTGCAAGATTGTTCTTGTTTAGGAAATTAGATTTACTATGAATTATGAATTAGCTCTATAATCTTGAATACCTTAACAATAATGTTTACAAACACCAACCAAAACTGAATTGTAGGCTATAGATTCAAACTTACACGTTTCATTTTCAAGAAGAAAAAAAAAATTGAAATATTTTCACATATGCATAGTAATGTCAAATTTTATATTTCTGTATATGCCGGAGAATAACTGTGCACACTTGTATTCCCTTAGGGTCTATTTGATTACAAAGAAATAAATGATGGAAAATGACAAATCAAACTTAACCAAACTTAACCTTAGGAACATGACAAATTATGGGTTGGTTCATACAGGATGCTGAGTTGGAATTTGTTGAACCCTTTTATAGCAGCCTTGTTTTATTGTATTAAAAAAACTTTGTTTGATAGCATAAAGTTTTTTAGCATTTTAGGTGGCCATAAATGCCACGGCAATTCTTCATGCTGCTACACTAGTTTATGTAATTTGACATTTTTATCATTTAATTAATACCATTATTTGCTCTGATTTTCTTATGCATTTTCACTTTCTATCTCACTTTTTGAATACACCAACAAACCAATACAATTCTTCTTCCTTTCTCTCTTCTTACACTTTGTCTATGTAGAGGGGTTCAAGGTTATGAAGGTGATTAGAGAGGCAAAACTATGCTAATGGTCCAATAATGGTGGAATGGCTAGAGAATGAGTAGTAGCAACTGTCTAGGAAGTTGGAAGGTGAGCAGCTAGGTGAGGGTGAAGCAAGTAGCTTAAGAAAAAGTGGATGGCAGTGCACAAATGGGCAGCATCTCCCCCAAATCTCCAAAATTCCTCTCTTTGGACCTTGGGCAATGGTTCCTATTTATAGGCTTTTCCTTGACACCAAGAGGACACGAAGTGGCCAAATAGAGAGCAGACATGTGTCCCTAAGGATCACATGGAATATTCTGCCTTGAGCCACTAGGCGGAAGGTGTCACGCATCCCTCTGCATATACTGTGTACTATCTGTTTGCCTCCGCAACTACCTTTTTGGGCCTCAGTAAGTGTAGTTGTGACGAGAGTGTTTAGCGCTACAACTCCCTTTTGAGCCTCAGTAAGTGCAGTTGCGGCGAGAGTGTTTGCCGCTGTACTTGCTTTCTCAGCTCGAACCTCATCAAGTGCATTTGCAGCGGTAAACTTTGCTGCTGCACTTGCCTTCTCAGTTTTATTTAGTTAGTATATGCATTTTTAGGACTCCATTAGCTTGCTATTGGCTATGTTCGTGTTCACCTCAGCAAAGCTTCCACCCTTAGCCACCTAACCACAGACTCCCCAGCTTCCCAGGGCGAAGGCCACAACCAAGTCTGCTATTAGCCATGTTGTGCCTTAGTACCAAGCCCAAGGGGGCTTCCTTAGTCCTGCCCAATGTTGCACGGACACGAACACGGGACACAACACGGACACGCAAAAATGCAATTTTTCAAAAAATATGAGACACGACACGCTGGGGACACGTTTAATATATATAATTTTATTTATTTATTATATGTCTAAAATAAAAATAAAATCATTAATTCTTATACAATCAAAATAATAATAAAATTAATAAATATATTTTTTTAAAAAATTAATAAAAAATGAGTTTTTTTAAATAAAAACAATTTATTTTATGAATTTTAAGTTTAACATAAAAATAAGGATAAAGAAAAAAGAAAAAAGAAAAAAAAAAAGAGGGGGAGAGAGAAATGTTGAATCAAGAAAAAGAGAAGAAAAAAAATATAAAAGAGAAACGATAGAGGAGAGAGAAAGTGAAGTCAAAAATGCAGAGGGAGAGAGAGTCAGAAAAGAGAGAGACGAAAGGGAGGAGGTGAGGAAGAAAATGAAGAGGAGAAGAAGAACATAGATGATGGAGACAGAGAAGACGAAGAGAAGAAGGAGAAGAAGAGAAGAAGAAGAATACCTCAGTTAGGGCTTCTTCGATCCACCTCACGAGTTAGCTTCTCCTCTCCTGAGCTTTTGAACAAAGTTAGCTTCTCTCTCCTCAATCTCTTTCTGCCTTCTTTCTCCCTCGATCTCTCTCTCTCTCTTCTCCTCGATCAAGGAGAACAGTTAGGGCTCCTCCGATCCACCTCACGACTGTCCGAAAATTGTCCCGCCGTGTCCATGGCGTGTCCCACTGTAAGATTACAAAAAAAAAAGGAGACACGTTAGAGAGTGTCTGGACACGTGTCTACCGCGGTCCGTGTCCGACACGGTCCGACACTCGTGACGCAGAGTCCGGAATGTCGGTTTTCATAGGTCCTGCCTATGCGACTAAGGCAGGTCTATAAGCTGGGTAATGGAAAGGAGTCCCTTACATTCGGGTTGCCCTACTCCCATCTTCGTGGAGTTGTCGCGGTATCTCGGCATCTGTGGGCGCTATCGCCTTTCAACCAAGACGCTTTAGGGCTTGCTATCGCACCAAGTTAATGAACTTTGGGCGATGCTATCGACCCTAGGCTAGTAATGCCTGGGGCTTGCTATCGGCCAGCATTAGCCTCTACTTGTAGACGGAAGCTTCTTCCAAAGGTCGCTATCACCTTGGCGGATGTTCTCTCGCAGTTAGTTGCGCTATCATTTCATGACAAGTTCAAATGGCAGAACCGACAATATTAGAGATGGTGGCGCCAACAAAATGTCTCCGCAACTTGGGCATTGTAAGTACTGCCTCCGCAACTTAGTTGCTTCGGTTTTCTCCTTCCCTCAGTGTAGCCTCTGCAACTTAGTTGCTTCGGCTTTCTCTTTCCCTCAGCAACTTCAGATGGCAACGGAACCAACAATATTGGGAATGGCTACACTAAGGCAAAGTGCCTCAGCAACTTGACCGCTGCAAGTGTTGCCTTTGCAACTTCACGTAGGCATTTTCCTTCGTGGGATCTCCTTGGACCTTTGGCAGGTTAGACCTGCTTCGGCCCACTGTTGGTCCACTTTCCTTGGGCTTCAACCCATGCTCTTTTAGACATTCTTGGTCGCCTACAAGGGGTGACCTCAGCACTTAGGCCCATACTTAATTTGGAGTTTAATTTCTGACCCTCTACATTTGCCCCTTGCACGCGTGGGGGACACGCCCTCTTGTTTCCTACGCATGCATGATGTTAGCAAGTAACCCAGGGGTTGTGTCGATTGGATCAAAAGTTGCGTCGATTGGCTACAAGGTCATGATGACTCTAAAAATGTGCCTTTGACTGATGGGTCATAATGGTCTTGGGGAAGCGTGTTGGCACCTTTTACTGATTTCTTTATAAATAGTGCCCCATGGGTCCATTGGTCCCCCCATTTCCGCCAAAACCCATCTTCTTGTCTTCTTCTCTCTCTAGCCCCTACCTTCCAAAGTTTTCTTTTTTTCTTTATTCTTCTTTCATGGCCACTACCAGATTCTTGGCTGATAGGGCTGTCCCACCCAGGGCCGAAGGGAGAAAGGCCCCATATTTTGGGGGGCTCGCTGACCCATTCTAGAAGGATGTTGACTCTTTTGTTCCTGATGCCCCTTCTCTGAAAAAGCCTCTGCTCCCTTTTGGTGAGACCTTTTGGTAACGCTGATATGGTGAACCCAGTCTCAGTATTGCGGTTTCGTGTTAAGTGCGGTGACTTTCTCCATTCATACATCTATTACCGCACTCACTCAAGCCCGTTAACAGACTCGTCTCTTTGGGCTGACGATGTTATTGCGGATAATGACTTCGAGCAGCGCTTGAGGGTTGTTCGTCTCTTCAATGCCATTTTGATTTCGAGGGAGTTTTCTCTGCGCAAGGTACAGACCAATACTGATGTGGTTATTTCCCGTTAGAGCTGTGACACCCATACCTTTGTTCTTGCTTGGGGGAAGATGACCCCAACCCTTGAGGATGTTGCCGTCCTATTACGCCTGAGCACCCGTGGAGATTATCCTTTTGACCCTGCATCCCTCACTACTGCAGAGCAAACTGCTATCACTACTCTTCAAGGTGCCTTTCGAGAGGCGCAAAAATACGGCTCTTGGTATGACCCCAAGACTGGGGAATTGCTTCAAGAGAGGCCCAAAAAGGACAAGACCACCTATCTCTCCTGGCTGAAACACTTTTTCACGGACATGCAACCAGTTGTGGGTGACATTACAGAGGACAGCAGCAACTCCATAGTTGGCCTAGGTTACTGTGACAACTTGTATCTGGCTGCCTTTGTCAGTTATTTCATCTCTTTTTTTGTTCACCCCAGCAACCGTGCCGAGAGCATCAATCCCTTGGTGTTCCCTCTTGCCGTCAAATTCTGCAGCGACAATCAGATCCCTTTGGCTTCCCTCTTTTTGGGGAATTTGTATTTTTGTCTTGACCTTATTCACTTGGACATAGAGAGATCCATGGGCAGGTATGATGTATGGAGTTTCGTGCACACCTAGTTCTTGACTGCCTTCTTTTATGAGCAGTTCCTGGCCATAGACAGAGTTTTAAAAGGCTTTCTTGAGGCTCACCTCGATGCTCGCCTCGCCTTGAGGCTAAGGTAAAACGCATCAAGGCTTTGATTTTAAGGCATTACTCCCCAAAGGCTTGCGCATCATAGTTTGAGACATGCGCCTTAAGTGCGCTTTTTACGCTTTTTGCGCATAAGCATGTGAGGAGTATGCACATGCAAAAGTTGCCTTGGGCATTTGTTAAACTTAGTCTATTAGATTGTTTAAACATAAAAAATTAAAAAGAATTCATTTTTACAACTATATTCTACCAGAAAAATTAAGTAAATGATCAATCAAGAAAAACACAGTTAATGGTTAAGTAAGAAGCTCAATCACTGAAGTTAAGAATATCGATTTTTCTTTCAGTGAAGGAAAACTTCCTTCTATGCAGTAAAATGTTCAACGCATTAAAGCGAAAAGTATTTACATATTTATATTTAATTTTGCTTTTTATTTTTTTAACTATTTAGAAATATTTAATTTATTCAGTAAATATTAAAATTTGAAATTTGAAATGCTTACGCCTCAACGCCCTGAGGCTTACGCCTCGCCTCATGAGAGGTAAAACGCCTTAAAGTACGCATTTGCCTTTAAAAACTTTGGCCATAGGTCCTATCCCTAAGGAGTATGAGCATTTCTTCACTGAAGAAGTTCTGGATGCAGAGGGTTATCCTGTCCTAGATGCAGAGGGACGACCCGTCACTAGGCAAGTACGTAATTCCTTTCCTCGCATCTCCAGATGGTCTGGTGTTAGCACTAACAGGTAGTTCGTGGATTACATTGATCGCATGGAGGACTGTGTGTTCCGCCCCTTCACCTAACTTTTTCTAGGTATTTCTGTTCTTCCTTTTTATTTCTCAGAGGCTCGTCGTGTCGACTTCTCTCTTGGCAATATCCAGGCTAACTCTTTTCTTGTGGCCGCCATGATATGCCCTAGGTTCCTGCCAGTATGGAACGAAGAGGGTATGTCCAGCGTTGTCTATCGACTGGATAAGGTCCTTAGGCAATTTGGCATGGACCAAGGTATCCCACATGCTTCTCCGCTCCAGACAGATTTCCATCAGAGCTCCCAGCGATTCGCTCGTGGTTACACCGCCTTACTTGTGGAGGGCTTAGGCCTTATGGAGTTGTCCTCACTTGGGAGAGAAGGTGCCTTCACCCCTAGCAGCAAATTATTTTGGCACTGCAACCTCAACTCTTTTTTAACTTTTGCAACAGTGGTCCAGTTGTCCATGTAATGGAATCGATTCCGCAACCTGACTTATCTCTTTGTCTCCCCTCTAGTCGCGGGAAATAAACCAGTCTGTTTTGCTGCTTCAAACTTTTGTCTTTGCCTGCAGTAGAAGAGCCTCATTCATCTGGAGCAATATCTATCCAACCTCTGCAAGTCGCGCATTCCTCTATCGGTACAACAGTGCGTATGACTCGCTCTCGGCTAAGGGCAGCCCAGGAGGCAGTGGCATCAGCTACTGAGCCTCGTGCCTCGCCGACTAGGAAAAGACTTCGGAAGGTACTCACACTTAGAACATATTCTATATTCTTTTATACTTCTCTGGTCCTTTTATCTTTACTTCAATAGTCATATGATCTTTTTCCTTTTCAAGGCCTACTGGTCTCAGGACGAGGCACTGTTTCGGCCATACCTCCTTCGGGCCCCGGAGGTCCTTCGACTGCCATTGGACTTTCCTCAAATTCAAACGATGATGACAACCTTCCCATCGCTTCAAGGGTCACTAGACTAAGGACTCATAGAATGATACTCCCGAACGTTGAAAAAGAACCAAGCGCTGAAGCCGAGCCAGTTGCCAAGGCTGAGCCAGCTAATGAGGCTGAGCCAGCTACTGAGGTTGCAGATATGGAAGCAGGTCATGATATCCCCCTTGCTAAAAGTAGATGAGTTCCCCCTGCTGTAGAAGTTGCAGAGGGTGGTGCAATTGCTGATGGTACTGAGGCTCCCAAACCCCACTGATCCCATTCATTCTGATCGTTCCTCTGTTAGTGGAGAGGATTTTGTCCCCAAAACTCCAAGAGGAGCGTGGAGTAAGAGAGCCACGTAAAGTTGAACCACCCTAAATGGAAGCTGGATCTGGGGGTTCTTCTCAATCCATTGAGTCTCTGCTAGTTCAACAAACCACACTTTCCAATGTCCAAGTTGCTGAAGGAGGTGCAAATGTAGCGGTTGTTCCTACTGTGGGCCTCTCAAATTTGGCTCAACTTGTAGAGGTAGCTACCAACTTGGCCACTGATGGTGCTACTGCTGTTGCTGGTACTTCCGACCCAGTTGCCTCAGCAACTTCTGAGTAGCTCGCTGATCTATACGCCACTCACTTTCCTAAGGTGCCAACTAATCTTGGGGGATCACAAGACTTTTATACATGGATGGACACCACTGTTGTGCCAGATCTGAATGTTGAGGACTACCACATGGACGATCTTTTTTCAGAGCGGCATAACGGTGCAGGCAGTTTTGGCCTATCTCGCGAGATCAGTTCACCCAGTCACCTCCCAGCATCTACCCATTCCAACGCTGCTGGGCAGTCATCTTCAGAGGAGGTGCGTCACCCTCAGACTTTTGGTTGCTTTGCAAGTCTCAATCCCGTGATCCAAGCTAGCAGTGGTGTGAAAGAGTCCTCACAGCCTTCAAGGAGAGTTTCTTTTCTGAGCTATTGGGTTTCCACTGAAGCTGCTCCCATCCTTGTTCGCATCCAGGCACTGCACCCTAGTACCTTTACTGCTTTTAATGTTCCAAGCTCGATCGTGCAGACAGCGCTGTTGAAGTCCTTTGCCAATTTGATTCGCGACCTCTCCACGAAGAAGGTTTTGACAACTTCCAACAAGTTTGTAGAGAGTGATGAGGCAAATCTGAGTGGTTTTGAGAGGAATGGTTTGGACTTATCATAGATAAGGGCTAGGCACGAAGCAGTTGATGGCTTTCTCAAGGACGCAGACAATGTGGCCATGATTGCCTCCTTAGAATAAACTATCAAAGAGTGTGAGGGTGCTTTAGAGCAGCACTGACAGAACCTGACTCGGTTTAGGGAGAGACTCCGCACTTGTTGCTCAGTTGCCTTGGGATGTGGCTTTTATGGACTCCCTGATGAAGGGTTTGATTTGGTATATTGTGACGTTGTTATGGCTTTTTGTTTGTACTCTTGCTATCTCTCTTTTTCTTGTTGTAATCATGCTTTGGGAAACTTTGATTTTTATGAGAAGCAAAGATATTGAGTGGTTGAATTTCACTTCATTGCCTTCCTTTCATTGTCTTTACATAACTTCTCATAACAACGAGTACTTTTGCCATGAACAGGATTTCACCGTGACTAAGTGTTTACAAAAGTAATAAGTTTACTAAGTGTATGACCCTTTCTTTACACTTTGCTTTGGAAATATTAACAGAAGAAACTTACAACTCTTTTCTGAACAAAAGAAATTAAGGAAAATACTCCTTTGCATACTTAGCGTTGATAGGGTCAGTTCTGAACCCGTCATCTACTCTTGTCAACTTGTAATACCAGTTGTTGCTTGCCTCAGCAACTTTGTAGGGGCCTTCCCATCTTGGCGAGAACTTGGAAATTGCTTGCCCTCGCATGAGTGCATCTACTGTCTTCCATACCAAGTCCCCCTCTTTGAACTCCCTGTGTTGAACAGATTGATTGTAGGTGCGGGCATAGGAGTGTAAAAATGGCTCGTGGCCCGTGGGCGGCCCGAAGCCTGCCCGCGGCCCAGGGTGGACCCAGCTTGTTTGGGCTCGGGCCCGAGCCCAGCCCAACCCCCTAGGTTTAGGCCTGGGCCATCATTTTGAAGCCCGGCCCGTGGCCCAGCCCATCAGCCCGCTTATGGCCTATTCAAGGCCCGGCCCGCCAGAGGCCCAATGTATTTTTTAGTGGAAAATAATAAAAGTTTGGTAGAAAAAATTTAAAAAAACAAAAAAATTTGGTTAGGTCCGCCAAAGGCCCGAATATCCCTGGGCTTGGGCCTGGGCCTAATTTTTTAGCTCGTGGGTTGGGCCGACCTGGCCCGAATTTTGGCGGGAGCCTGCGAGGCCCGACATGGGCCAGGCCGGTCCAAATTTACACCCCTATGTGGGCTATGGACTAATGATATTTTTCCATCGCTCGCGAGGCCCGATCTCTTTTTTCTTCAACTGCCTCTATGTCGTTCTTTCTGTTGTTTGGAACTAAGTGTGCTGACATAGCCATTCTTGCTGAGGGTACTGCCAATTCAACTAGTAACACAGCTTTAGACTCGTATACTAGGGAAAATAGAGTTGCCTGAGTCGGCTTCCTCTTGACGTTCTATACTCCCAGAGTGCTACGGGGAATTGTTCAGACCATGTGCCCTTTGCTTCATCCATCATTTTTCTCAGTATTCGAATTTTGTTGGTTGCCTCAGCTTGTCCGTTCCCTTGAGGATAGTATGGAGTAAACTTGTTGTGCTTGATCTGGTAGCCGTCCAGTAATCTTCCCACATGGCGGTTTACGAAAGGAGTCCCATTATCAGACAACATCACTTTGGGTATGCCAAACCTACAAATGATGTTTTCCTTGATGAAGTTGGCCACTCTTGCCCCATCTACCTTCCTCATCGGTATAGCCTCTACACATTTGGTGCTAACTTCAGTCGCTGCAAGTATCCATTTATGGCCTTTGGATTGCTGCGTTATAGAACCTACAAGGTCGAATGCCCAAGTATGAAACGGGTAAAGAGTCTTGATGTTGTGCAGTTCAACCGCAGGTGCATGTATCAAGTTCCCAAACTTCTGATAGGATTGGCATCTCCTTACAAAGTTTTTTGCATCCTCCTCCATTGTTGGCCAATAGTAGCCAAAGTGGATAAGATGTCCATATGGTCATTGCTCCCCTTGATGTTCTGCCTTATGGGTTTCCCTCAGCACTTTGTTTGCCTCATCTTTTGATAAACACGCCAAAGGTTCCCTTTCAAAGCTTCTGCGGTACAACTTGCCTTGGTCAAGGAAGAAGTGGAGGGCCGGCCTCTTAACTCTGATCACATCGGCTTTGATCTCAAGCAGTGTGTCGTCCCCAAGATAGTCAATATATGGTTGTCTCCATTCTTCACTGCTCAAGAACTGGCTTCCTCTTCCTTAGAATGGGATTGACATTTTGCACATTGCTTCTGCAACTTAGTGCTTTCCTTTTCCATCTCTGGCTAGTAGTACCCTTGCCTTTGTATCTGTCGATATAGACTGATATCTCTGTCTCCACAGGACTTAGCATGGATTTACTTAAGTCTGTAAGTTGCTTCTTGTCTACCGACGCACCTTGCTAATAGATTGTTGGGACCACGGAAGTATAACTCTCCTCTGAGGAGCAGGAATGGTGCAAGTTCTGCTGGTCTGATTGTTCCTTGGCTTGTTTTCAGTTGTTGGATTATGTCTGCTTTCCACTCCTCAGTGTTTGCTTTCAAATATGAGCAGTTTGTTCCATCAAACAACGGAGGTCTATGAGTCGAGTTACCCTCGCAAATTGAATCCATTGTCACAAATCACAAAAAATACACTCTTATAGCTTTGAAAAACGAACAATCAAAGAACAAGTGACTTGCTCTGATACCAATTGAAAAACCTTAAGTTATGTGATTCATGATTCGAAATAGATTCAATTACTACAAATCCCAAAAAACACACAAAATAGACAATCTAAATCATCTAGCACATACGAAAGTGATTTAGCTTGCTGGAAATTTGATTATTATTGCCTTCATATTAGTCAATATTCTAGGATCTTTTTTTTCCTATGTAAATAGGGAAAGTAAAGGCTGTATAGAATCAGGAATGTTAGTGGCTGTTAGTGGCAGTATATAATATGTTAGTGGCTGTTAGTGGACATATAGTGGCAATATATAATATGTTAGTGGCTGTTAGTGGGTTATGATAATGTCTGTAATATCTCCTATATAAGGAGTCTCGTTTGGTCTTGTAGAATAAGAAGTTTTGAATATAACAGATATATATTCCTTCTTCCTCATATTTTCTGAGTTCTTCTTCCTCATATTTTCTGAGTTGGTATCAGAGCAACAAAAACACAGCAGCCCTAAAACCGTCATAGCCATGTCGGAAGTCACGTCCGAAACCACTTCAACCCCTGCCGCTGCCATTCCGGTGAAAACATCCAACTCTTACTCTGTCCAAATCACCACTATCCGCCTAAATGGTGATAATTTTCTCCGCTGGTCACAATTTGTCCGGATGTATATTCGTGGGCAAGGAAAGATCGGTTACATCACTGGTGACAAGAAGGCTCCTGCTGTTAATGATCCATTGCGACGGTTGGAATGCCGAAAACCCCGTGGTTATGACATGGTTGGTCAATTCCATGGAGGAGGATATAAGCTCTAATTACATGTGCTATACTACTGCACAAGAGTTGTGGGATAATGTTAGTCAGATGTATTCTGACCTAGGAAATCAATCTCAAGTTTTCGAATTGACTTTGAAGTTGGGAGAGATTCGTCAAGGAGATGATTCCGTCATCAAATATTTCAATTCGTTGAAAAGGTTGTGGCAGGATCTTGACATCTTCAACACATACGAATGGAAATCGGTTGACGACTGCAACCACCACAAGAAAAACTGGAAGACACCAGATTTACAAGTTTCTTGCTGGCCTCAACATTGAGTTCGATGAAGTGCGAGGAAGAATTATTGGCAGACCTCCTCTCTTATCCATTGGCGAAGTATTTGCCGAAGTCAGAAGGAAAGAGAGCCGAAGGAGCGTCATGCTTAAGAAAAAAGGTACTGGTGAGTCAATTGAAATTTCTGCTTTAATTAGCGATGCTGCGGCCAACAAGGCTGCAAATTACCAGCGCAGGTTTGATGATAAGCCACGGGTCTGGTGTGATTTTTGCAACAAGCCTCGCCATACACGCGAAACGTGTTGGAAGATCCATGGCAAACCTATCAACTGGAAAAGCAGCAAACAAGGAGAGAAGAATCGTGGTTTTCCTACTGCTAATGAAGCCGATTCAGGTCCCTTCAACAAAGAGCAGATTGATCAACTCTTAAAGCTGATAAAATCCAACTCCTCATCCAGTACTCCTAATGTTTTTTTGGCACAAACAGGTAGAAATCCTAAAGCCTTCTCTTGCCTAAACTTCTCTCCGTAGATCATAGATTCTGGTGCCTCTGATCACATGACTAGTTTTTCCCATTTATTTAGTACCTATTTCCCTTGTTCTGGTCATGACAAAATCAGAATAGCCGATGGTAGTTTTTCACCTATTGCAGGAAAAGGATTTATTAAACTAACTGAGAAAATTAATCTCAATGCTGTTCTTCACGTCAACTTAGCCTTTAACCTTTTGTCTGTTAGTAAACTATCTAAGGATTTTAATTGTCGTGTTACATTTTTTGAATCCCATTGTGAATTTCAGGACCAGAACTCGGGGATGATGATTGGGCGTGCTAGGATGCTTGAAGGTCTTTACTACTTTGATGAAGTACCTGTTAGTAATAAAAAAGCTCAGAGCTTTAATAGTACTAGTTCAATCTCTATTCGAGAAAAAATAATGTTATGGCACTATAGGCTAGGACATCCTAGTTTTCCTTATCTGAAACATTTATTTCCAGAATTATTTAAAGGGATTGATTGTTCTTCTTTTCATTGTGAAAGTTGCATTTTTGCAAAATTTCATCGCTCTACTTATTTGCCAAAACCTTACCAGGCTTCCAAACCTTTTTATTTGATTCATAGTGATGTTTGGGGCCCTTCTAAAATCACTACTCTTTCTGGTAAAAGATGGTTTGTTACATTTATTGATGACCATACCCGCTTATGTTGGATTTATTTGATGCATAAAAAATCTGACGTGAAAAATTTATTCACAAATTTTTACAATATGATTGAAAACCAATTTCAAACCAAAATTGGTATTTTACACTCTGATAATGGAACAGAATATTTCAATGAGCAGTTGGGTGAGTTTTTGGCAAAAAAGGGGATTTTTCATCAATCTACATGTCGGGATACCCCTCAACAAAATGGACGAAAAAATAAACATTTACTTGAAGTAGCACGTGCTATAATGTTTTACATGCATGTTCCTAAATATTTATGGGATGAAGCAATTTTAACAGCCTCTTATTTGATAAACAGGATGCCTACAAAGGTGTTAACATACAAAACACCTTTTGATTGTCTCAAAACTTTTTTCCTGACACGAGGTTGTTTTCGACGATTTACCGCCAAAGTTTTTGGATGTCTTGCCTATGTTCATGTTCCCGATCAATTTCGCTCAAAACTTGACCCCGTGCTATAAAATGTGTTTTTTGGGTTATTCCTCAAACAAAAGGGTATAAGTGTTTCGATCCTCAAACCAAGAAATTTCATGTGAGTATGGATGTGTCATTTGTGGAAACAAATCCTATTTCCCCAACAATTCTCTTGGGGAGACAAGTGGAGTAGAAGACAATTTTGGGATATTTCTATCCCGCTCCCCAATGTCATTTATCCTACACAAAAAACCACATCCGTCTGATAATGATCACTTAGGAGAACCAAGTTCTATGGTGCCTAGTCAAGAAGATTCTTGTTTAGGGAGAAGTACTACAAAATGATCTAAATTCGAGCTTGAGTTTATACTAGAAAGCGATTTCATCTGAGGAATAATGACCCGAATGTCCATCCTAATGACCCGAATGTCCACCCGAGTTCTGGCATTGAAATTTTAGGTAATCCTATTCCTTCTATTTCCGACCTTGATGTTCCTATAGCAGTTAGGAAAGGTGTCCAAATTGCATTAAACATCCTATTGCAAATTACCTCTCCTATCAAAGACTGTCTAAAAACCATAGAGCTTTCACATCTAGGATTTCACACTTGTTTGTTCCAAGGAATATACAGGAAGCATTGGATGATCTGAATTGGAAATTAGCAGTCATGGAGGAGATGAATGTTTTAAGGAGAAGTGGTACTTGGGAGATAGTTGATCTACCCAAAGACAAGAAAACAGTTGGGTGTAAATGGGTGTTTACGATAAAATGTAACGCAGATGGAAGCGTTGAGAGATACAAGGCAAGACTGGTGGCTAAAGGCTTCACTCAAACTTATGGGATCGACTATCAGGAGACGTTTGCTCCTGTTGCTAAAATAAATTCCATCAGAGTACTGTTATCTGTTGCAGTAAATTCAGATTGGCCTCTACATCAACTTGACATTAAAAATGCATTTCTCAATTGTCACGCCCTCAAAATTAAACCCACTAAACATAAAACAAGGCATGCATTATTCAAAGAAAAACATTATATTATTTAAATCATTAGAGTATTACGAAATAAAACATCAAAATAAATGCCCTACGGGCTTACATCTTGCCAAGCCAACACTTGAACACAATTTCATGAGTTCTAACTCAAAACAAATAAAGCCCTGGGCTTGAATGTTTACATAATTCAAATAAAACAACTAAAACAAATAAAACAAGTCTTCAAGTCCAAATCCTCACATACCAAAATACCAACACTTAGGATTAAAGCGTATAAATGGAGTAGGAAATTCCTACCTCGAAGCAAGAACTAGAAAAGAAGAAGACGGTGATGATAGCCCAAACTCCAAAGTGCTCCAAATCAACAACTGTTCAGATTAAATGGAAGCCCTCGACCCACTCTACCTTTTTAATGAAGGAGCTAGGTTAGGTACTCACTCTAAATAGATGAAACCTAGGAGAGAAGATGAGTTGGGAGAGAGAGAACTCGTAACCTAGGGTTTGGAATCTGAAAAGAGGATGAAAAACTGCTTTAAAACGTCAAAAACACGATTTTATACCCAGTGCCTTCGCCGAAGCGGACAAACCCGCCGGCGGACACTGAAGACTTCGGCGGGACCAACTCCGCCGGCGTCCAACCCTACGCAAGAAATACTGGATGAGTGTTTTTCCCGCTCGAGCGCCAAAACCCCCGCTCGAGCGGACAAGCAACATCAAGTCCCCGCTCGAGCGTAAAACTCCCCGCTCGAGCGGACAAGCCAAAAATCTGGGCAACTAGTTTTGGTTCCTAAGCTCAACCAACCTGTTCCAAACCCGCCCAACACATCCTATAACTCAAAATAAGAAAATATAGGACGACAACAACCATTGCACAAAGATAGAATCTACGGAACCTAAGTCCGGATACAAACATCGAATGGGAAAAGGCCGGGGTCGCTATATCAATGGTGATCTTGAAGAGGAGGTGTTCATGAGCCTACCGCCGGGATTTGAGCAGAGACTTGGTAGCGACAAAGTATGCAGATTGAACAAGTCATTATACGGACTCAAACAATCACCAAGAGCGTGGTTTGAACGCTTTGGGAAGGCAGTTATCAGTTGTGGCTTCTCGCAGAGTCAAGCAGATCACACAATATTTTATAAATATTCAAAAGACAGTAAAATTGCAATTTTGATTGTTTATGTTGATGACATCATTTTAACTGGTAATGATGAAGCAGAGTTAGCAACCCTCAAAGAGAAACTCGCAAAAGAATTTCACATTAAGGATCTGGGAGCCCTCAAGTATTTCCTCGGAATGGAATTTGCAAGATCCAAGGAAGGTATATTCGTTAATCAGAGAAAATATGTTCTTGATCTCCTTGGAGAAACAGGTATGCTTGGTTGTAAGATGGTGGAGACTCCGATCGAGCCTAACTTGAAGTTACAAGCTGCTAAGGCTGAAGAAGTCAAAGAGAGGGAACAATATCAGCGACTTGTAGGGAAATTGATTTACTTGTCTCATACGCGGCCTGATATTGCCTTTGCAGTCAGCATGGTAAGTCAGTTCATGCACTCACCAGGGGCAGAGCACTTTGAGGCCGTTTATAAGATCTTAAGATATTTGAAAGGAACTCCAGGGAGATGTTTACTGTTCAAGAAACATGGACATCTTCAAGTTGAAGTATACACAGATGTAGACTGGGCAGGAAGTGTTACAGATAGGAGATCAACATCCGGATACTGCTCCTTTGTAGGTGGGAACCTAGTTACATGGCGGAGTAAAAAACAGAATGTGGTAGCTAGAAGTAGTGCAGAAGCAGAGTTCAGAGCTGTTGCCCATGGAATCTGTGAAGTAATGTGGATTAAAAGAATTCTTGAAGAATTAAAGCTTTCTCACTCGACACCTATGAAGGTCTATTGTGACAACAAAGCGGCTTATATCTATAGCTCATAATCCATTCTACATGATCGCACAAAACATATAGAAGTGGATAAACATTTCATCAAGGAGAAAATCAATCTTTGGCATAATCAGATGACCTACCTTCCAACAGGTGAACAATTAGCTGATGTGCTAACGAAGGGACTACACAAGAAGCAATTTGATAAGCTGACTAGCAAGCTGGCTATGGAAGATATCTTCAAACCAGCTTGAGGGGGAGTGCTGGAAATTTGATTATTATTGCCTTAATATTAGTCAATATTCTAGGATCTGTTTTTTCCTATGTAAATAGGGAAAGTAAAGGCTGTATAGAATCAGGAATGTTAGTGGCTGTTAGTGGCAGTATATAATATGTTAGTGGATGTTAGTGGCTGTTAGTGGACATATAGTGGCAGTATATAATATGTTAGTGGTTGTTAGTGGGTTATGATAATGTCTGTAATATCTCCTATATAAGGAGTCTCGTTTGGTCTTGTAGAATAAGAAGTTTTGAATATAACAGATATATATTCCTTCTTCCTCATATTTTCTGAGTTCTTCTTCCTCATATTTTCTGAGTTAGCTTATTGTTTCACACTTGACAATCAACACAAAAGATTCATTACAAGAAAAAATACCTTTGGTGACCACTTTTTTTGAGATGGTCGCAAAAAGTATACTAATCCGCGACCAACATTTGTTTTGGTCACAAATGATTATGTTTTCGCGACCAACATCTTTTTGGTGGCTAATAGGTAAGTATTTGCGACCAAATACAAAATGTGATCGCCAAAAGTAGTGGCGGGAGAGCGAAAAAAAAAAGGACGGGACGTCAAACCTTTTGGTGACCCGTAGATTGTGGTCACAAAAGCAAAAAAGATATACTGTGTAACAAAACTACGTAGTTTTGAAATTCTTAAATCAAAAACACGGGTGCCTCTATGTACACACCATAATTTATCTCAAGGCAAACCATTTCTAAAAACACACCTTTAATAATTTAATACATATATATTTTGCTCACCACACACCATAAATTTACATATTTATCCTTACTCACACACACACCCACAACAATATACACACAAACTCCCATATTTACCCTCACTCACTCACACACCCCCCACACACCCACCTTCGTCCATCTTCCCCCCTCCATTCTCAGTTCAACCGGTGAACTGTTCTGTTCTGGGGAAAAAAAAATTATAAATGTTCGACAGTACAGAGTCGAATTAAATGAAATTGCTCGATTTTTGCTAACCGAATATACGAAGAATGAAACATTTTGTTCAACGGTAGTATGTTGAACAAAAGCACTTTGTTCGACTGTAATATGTTGAACAAAGACATTTTGTTCGACGGTAGTATGTTGAACAAAAGCACATTGTTCGACTGTAATATGTTGAACAAAGACATTTTGTTCGACCGTAGTATGTTGAACAAAAGCACTTTGTTCGACCGTAATATGTTGAACAAAGACATTTTGTTCGACCGTAGTATGTTGAACAAAGGCATAATATCCACATCTGGTTACCCGAACTGTACCAACTATTTACCACTTAGTAAGTAACGAAAACGAAACAAAAACAACAAAAAAAAAATAACCTCTTCCTTGCTCTATTGTTGCGAATCAAAGTTGCCAGATGCATCCTTGGTTGAATCCATTCAAAATCTTCAATAATACTATATTTTTTATTATTTGTTGAAGAGTTTTTGGTTTTGGTTTTAGGGTTTTCGTATTCTTGACAAAGAAGATACGTAAGGAAGAAATTTGAAATTGATGATTTATATTATATTCATTATTGTTCTTTATAGTAAATATACAAATGGTGTGTATCATAACTTGTCCTCTATAGTCATTTCACTTCAGGTTAGCATTGTAATAAAAAAAAAAAAATTAATTAATGGTTTGTTTTGAGAAAGGTGGGTAAATAGAGACACCCCAAAAACACGTTTCCCTACCCTTGAGCATCTTTCATTATTGCCCTTTTTCCTTAATCAAAAACACGTTTCATCTCTATCACTCTCTACACTTCCGATCTGTTCATCAAACCCTAGCCACCATCTCCTCACTTCGTCTCCTGTTTTTGCTACTCTTCATCTTCGCCTCCGCCTTGTACTTACCAGGTCAGTGTCTCTCTCTCTCTCTCTCTCTCTCTCTCTTTGTGTTCGTGTATATATATAATCGATTGACCTTCCTTTTTCATCGTTGCCCTCTTTCAACTCCCCATGTCAGATTGGTTACTATCCTGCAACTCCTCACTCTCTACACTTCCAAAATTGTATTGGCGGATCTAATCTAAGCTTACTGGAGGTTTTTGTCATCTTTAGTGGCAATTATTGAATGTTTTCCTTTTCTTTTTGGGAATTTCTTGCTAGTTTCTTGTTTTGCTTGGTGTGGTGTTTTATTCTGTAAATGATTTGTGTTTCTATCTTTTAGAATTCAAAATCAGAAATTGAGCCATTTTGAACTTGACTTATTCATAGATCAGATAAAGTCATATGTGAAGATTTAAATTTGTCTATTGCTTTTTTTAAAAACATAGGATTGTCTAATCTAAATTCATTTGATTCAAAATCTATTAAGATTAACTTCTTCCTGAATTTTGAATTTACTAATGTATAAATTTGGAAGATTTGAATTACTTAATTTCAAAAAATGAAATAATTCAATTTGTTCAATTAAATCGACCCTCCCCAAATCATCCAACCAAACACAGCGTTGATAAATTTAATAATTCTTTTTTAAGTGTTGCGGTTCATTGAGTTCTATTTAACTGTTCAACATTTCAATATTTGTTATGGCTAAGTAAAAAGTAGTTGATCTAGGCTTTATGGTTTTTGCATATTTCTAGTGATAAAAATGTATGTTTGTACATGCAAGAAATACTAGTAATTAATTAGTTTTGTTAATAGACACATTTAGTCCATGTTTGTCTAGATGGACTGGATAAAAGGGGATTGTAATCAATTTCTGTGATATATAATCCCTGAACTATTTGATTGGAAAGAATGTATAACCAAAACTTTAGAGTTAAAAGGTTGAATTTGATGTTATATGTTTCTTCTATGAGATTTTGTAAATTTTTCTCAGGGTTTACAATAGGACATAGTCAATTGTTTTGTTTGTTTATTTATTAAATTATTATAGTCATGAATTAATGTGATTTTGGTGCTTGCTCTGCTGCTGTGAGCTTTTGGTGCTTCCTGTTGGTTGTGTTCTGTTAGTTGATCAAGATTAGGACTGCTTTGGATCAATTGATCAAATGGATGTTGATGACCCTGGTAATCCAGAAAAGAACTCTGGATCTGTTCCAGATTCTAAGAATGTTGTTAGAACTTTTGACTCAGAGAAATCCAAGGGAAAAAAACAAACTTTATGTAGGATCCCAAGCCTTGGGATTCCGCCGGGATCATATGGACGTTAGTTCATTGATTACATTAATGAGGAATTGTGGGACATAGTTTCATTACTTCTAAGTTTTATGGTTTTGATCGTATGTTCTCCTATCTCATCAGGTGCTGTCACCCATAGAGGATGGAGTTGTGGTTGAGTGGGATATAGTTGAGAGCATCTGGGACCATGCCTTCAGGTAAGTAGTAATCTAAATTATCTTCTTATTAGTATACTAGTGCTTATCTTGTTCTCTTTTCAATTTTTTGATGCTCTGATGGAAGTTTGGCATGCTCAACCTGCAACCTGCAACCTGCCTAGATACTTTCTGCAGTAGATGGCTTAACTTTGTCTAGAACCAATGAGTTGTGATCTTCTCTCTCTATCGTATCCTATCTTGTCTTTGGCACCTATCAAAAACCTCTTGTATGAGAGTGACATAGCATAGCCTTTTCAGTTCCTTTCAACCACCAACATTTGAGTGTCTCTGTGGGAAATATTTCTTCTTGATTAGTTGTCCTTTTGATCTGTTTGGTTAGATGGGACTGGAGGGGAAAGTAAAAATAATTATTTTTTTTGGAAACACTTTCAAAAAGATGCATAAAGAGAGCAGTGATGTCCTTGTACTCTTTGGGAATGTGCAACTTCCACACTATTCAAATGCCAATAACCACATTCTCATTTTGAAACAGGAGATATTCTTGAGGGAAGAAGAAACAATTTTCTTTTGGTCAGTGGTTATGCTGTGATGTGTTTTTATTCTTATTTTCTTCTATTTCATATTTCTTTTTTAATCTTTTTTCTTCATGGTTCAACTGCAACAGTAGTCAGAAAGGAGTTAATTTAGTAAAGTAAACTTTCATAAATCAGACATGTTATGGGGGATGATTTAACAACGATTGTATGTCTGTTGTGCATGGATATGTTAGAGCAATTGCATTTTGTGGTTTTCAGTTCTGCTATTCATCTTCATTTTTTCATTAAAAAGACAACGTCAATGTTGTGGCCATTTATTTGTATAAGCTCAGAAGCTTTGACATACATCATATTCGAGTGTCTTCTTTTTCTTTCATTAAGCTTTCTACTTCTTTAAAAATTTGTTGATTATATCAGTTTTCTGGTTTGAAAATTTTAGATATATTTCCACACAGAATAGAACAATGTATCTTGTGATTCGAGAAAGCTTGAATATATCTGGGTTTATATTAGCTAGAAACCTCTTGTTAGTTGTTTCTTTCTTTTCTTTTTCTGGTGCCCTTTCTACTGCCCTTTTATCTTGTTGTGTTTGAAGTATTTCTATGAATTTCCTACTTATTATAATTGGCCTTCGTTAATTTTAGGGAATGTCTACTAGTTGATCCCAAAGAACATCGAATGCTACTAGCTGAACCATCTTCAAACAGTCAACAACAAAGAGAAAAGTGAGCTTGCAGTGAGAGGCCTTTCATTGGTTTGATGATATATATCTGATCCCCATTTTTTTTTTTTTTTTTTCTAAAAATTGAACTTTGTTTTAAAATAATCTTAGTTCTTGGATGATAATCATGATACAACTGTTAAACTATCAAAATGATAAATAATAAAATGATACAACTATCCTTGACATTGCTTATCAAATGATTTCGAGACATGATGAATTTAAAGGCTCAAATTTTGGTTTGAACATGTTTTTTCATTTTTAAAATCGATGTAAAGTATTATAATCTACCAATGATCTAAAGAGTTTCTTGCCTTGTAGAGCGCTTAATTTTTTTCCATGCATTTACTCTAATCGAATTACTTGTTTTCTCTAGAAGATAAATGAATTGCCTAACTTAAGTCAACTCATCCTGATTTTAATATTATAGTATGAAGTGTATGGCTTTATCTTTAGCAATGAAACTTGTTACATGTCTGACAGGACAGCAGAGCTTATGTTTGAAAAATACGAAGTTCATGCCTTATTTTTGGCCAAGAATGCTGTATGCTCCTCATTCTACCCTTAAAAATTGATACTCAATGCAAATTGAAAATTGTTATTTCATTACTTCTCTCTCTCTCTCTCTCTCTCTCACTCTCTCTCTCTCACACACACACACACAGATAGTGCAGTCTTTAATTTGTTATAATAAAATATTGAAAATGGCAGGTTCTTACATCTTTTGCATCTGGGCGGGCTACCTCTTTGGTTGTTGACAGGTTGGAGAATAGTTAACACTTTTCGATTATGAATTGCGTGGGTTAATTTTTATTTATTTATTTATTTATTTATTTTGAAACTAATGTAGCCACAAATTTTTTTTTTTTTTCCCTTTTTCTTTTTACCAAGTTTTCATGCCTTTGAATAACTTCTTCTTCATCATACATGGATTATCTTTTTGTCAGTCTTGTGAGTTTTTAGGCCATATTGACACTTAATGCTTATTTATTAATTTAAGAAAATTCTTAATAGAAAGGCGGTTTCCCATTAGGAATGTTAGAACTCTCACTATTCAGCCTATTGCAATTATGTTAGCTTGATGTGTATACGATTTAGACTTGGTCCATTACTTTGTGTAGCTTTTGTTTTTAGGGCAAGTGGTTGTTGAGCAATGTTCTTTTGTTCTTTTCAATTATTTAGCCATTATGGGCTGAACAACAATAACAAACAGTGCCCTAAACCTAGTTGAATGTGCCAAATCACTTTATAGGGAGAAACAAAATTGTTTATGGAATTAATACTCTATGTAACTGTGAGTTCTGAATCTGCTTTTGCAGTTCTGAGATTTATTTCTTTTTTCCTAATATTGATTGGTTGCTGACATTGACACTAATCAGTTGTATTTCCATGACTACTAACTGATTCAGTGGTGGAGGCTCAACTACCATTGCCCCTGTACATGATGGTTATGTTCTCCAAAAGGTATTCCTCTTGAACAAGTGAAAAGATGACATTGTGTTTATCTTGTTAAATTTTTTATTATGTTCCAAACTTAATTCCACATCTGAAAAGTCAAACTCATGTTTTCTAGAAGTTTCTAATCAGTTCATATGTCAGCTAACTGTTATCTTCATCACTACATGGATACCCGTATAAGTCATCACACATTATAAAACATGTTTCATAGTTATTTTTGTTTTTTGGCACTATTGATTCAGGTGGAAATTTGAATTATTATTGAATTTGTGATATGTAAGTTACTTTGTCAAATGTGGAGAGTTTTGAGAAGGGATGCATGTCACTGTCATGATATCACTATTTAAATGTGTTCATTAAAGGCACCTAAAAGGGTGCAACCTATGTATACGAAGTGCACCAAACTAATCTAAAGTCAATAAAACTAAGATTAACTCTTTTTTTGTTATTTTTTTTTTTATCAGCAATAAAACTAATATTAACTATAAAATCTACTAAAGAAAAAGAAAATTTTCAAGACTTGTAACCGAACATGTGAAGTAATGAGGTCTTCAAACAAGAAGAACACACATTTGTTGGAAAAGGACACAACTTTTGAAGAACATTTAGTTAATGGAGAAGGGTACACAAATATTTTTAGGATACTCTGTGTTTGTTAAGGATACACACTTGGCGTGGCTAGGATATTTACCTTATTTGGTCATTTTCCTATATGATATTTTGATTAAGTAGTGTTTTTTTCTTAATTAGTAATGTTAGGTTGCCTCAATTGATGTTCTATCAAGTTAGCCTCGCCTAATGGTAAATTTCTTTTAGTTTTTTTAAGCAGGGTTAAATTTAGTTCAAATAATTTGTTTTAGTTGAATTACCTTTATTTTTGCAACCACAAAAGTTGAAAGAGTATATGAAATGTGTCCGTAGTTAAGATATTTTCTTTGAAGAGTTTGTTCCCTAACCTGTGACTTTGTAACTTTAACCGTGATTTAGTAACTTAAAAAAATTGAAAAAATTATAATGGACTAACAGGTGATGACTTATAGCAAAAGAGTAAGCAGTAAGCTTAATCTATTCCAAATTTAGTCTCCATTAATGAGGTCTGGAAGGAGTGTACTAGGTAAGACCCATCCTTGGCATTATTTGTGCAGAGTGTTGACCTCAGGTTCAAACTTACAACCACAGGTTAATAGGCTGAGTTTGACCGCCGAACTAGTGGTCTCCTATTAAAAAACAGTCATAATGTGAGAATAGAAATTCGGGATGGGTCACCATGGCATTAGAAAATGTTTGATAGATAGGAAAATTTGTAAGAAATTTTATCCAGAGCCAAGACAGGGTCAATTAAGTGTTTGCTAGCAATATTGAGGGTATCAAATTATGGTTAATCACAATTAGAAATTTAACCTTTGTTTTCTTTTTTTTGTTTTATATTGTTGTTTTTTGTCAATAGGCTGTGCAATCTTCGCCAATTGGAGGAGAATTTCTTACTGATTGCTTGATGAAAAGTTTAGAAAGCAAAGGCCTCACTGTGAGTCACTACTTCGAAATTTTGAGGAGGTTAGTTATATCAAATAGTTGTGTATTTGACTAAAATATATTTGTATTTTGGTTGCAGATAAAACCAAGATATTCTTTTAAAAGAAAGGAAATACGACCTGGAGAGTTTCAGGTTATTTATGACCTTATATCTTTTCATTGGCACTTTTTTGTATGAGAATAATTTTTTTTTTTTTTCTCATATTGAAGTAAAGTTTTTTTCTTGTGTAAATTGGGCATGTATCATAATTAGGCCTCATTTGGAATTAGTTTTTTTTCTAGCTTTTTCAATCTGCTGCTTAACTAGATTTTAGTTTTAACTTTTGGTAAAAAAAAGTCAAAAACCCACTTTAAAAGCACCTTAAAAGTTAAAAAATGAATGTCAATTTAAAAAGGATAATAAGACAAAAAAAAGCTCCCTTAAAATCCTTTTTTAAGCCAAACCAAATGAGGCCTTAATGGTTGTCTTAGAAGCTAAGACCCAGAAGTGGCCTGTTTTATTATCTTTCTTTTATTAATACTGAATTTTTTTTTATTACCTTTTCAATAATTATGAATATAGTCCTTTGAAATTTGCAGTATGGTTCATGTTCAGTAGTATCATTTCTTCATGATCCTGATGAATGATATAACTTCACATGTCATGCAATAATTTCTCTTTCTTTCTAAACCACTTACCATGGTTTCTATATAGAGTTCTTCATCTTTTCACAACTCTTTAGTTTCAATGTAAGGCCTTGTTTGGGAAGACTAAATAAGTGCACTTTTTGTCTTTTTTGACTAAAAAAGTGAGGTTGAAAATATGGATGTTTGGGTTAACTTTTTGACTTTTTATGGAAAAATGTGTAATAAAAAATTGTAAAAATTAATTTTTAGAGGAAAATTTGAATTGGGAGTTGTACAGCCGTAATTATTGACTTTTGGTGAATAGTGTTAACTTTTTAACTTTTTAAGTAGCTTTTTGACTTTTTGGATTATTCTTTACATCCCAAACTTAGCCTAAATATTGTAGGGAAGCTGTTGTTTGGTGATTTAATTTTACTTCATTATCTTTGGATGAAATATTCAAATATATGATATAATAAATATATAAATTTATATGTTTTTGTGCGTGTCACTCAGGTGTCGTGTCCTTCATTTTTCAAAAATGTCTATTGGTGCGTCTGTGTCGTGTCGTGTCGTGTCTTGTCATGTCATGTGTTCATGTCCGTGTCCGTTTTTGTGCGTGTCACTCAAGTGTCGTGTGCTTCTTGCTCTGCTACTGTGAGCTTTAGGTGCTTCCTGTTGGTTGTATTTTGTGAGTTGATCAAGAGTAGAATTGCTCTGCTGCTGTGAGCTTTCTTCATTTTTTTTTCCTTGCAAGTAGCTAGACGTGTAGTGATGCGTGTTTATGGACATGATCAATTTGCTGGTGCATGAATTCTAAGTTATGCTTATACGTGGACTTTTTGATATATTTCGCATTAGACAAATATGACACACACTTGGATATATGAATGGTTTTTGAAATCTTTGATAATTTTCTCATATATGTTTTTGATTTGGTGAATATTCATTGTAAAGTAAATGGATGGAACGATGGTAATTTTGTGAAGTAAATGGATGGAAGGATGATAATTTTGTAAAGTAAATGGATGGATAGATGATTATTTTGTCGAATATTAATGTGTTCATGTTGACAGGTGGTAGTAATTAGATGGATCAATTATTATTTTGACTTCCTTTTGATGGTTTTTTGTTTGTAGATTGGATTGTTGATGGATAGGTATGTTGAAATTAATTGGATGGACATGAATTATGCATTAATTGTAAATGTATTACAGGTATTACAAAAAAAAAGTAGCATTACATTGACAAAAATGCTATTTAAAATTGAAAGTTTTTTTTGCGACCAATAAAATTGTAGTCGCAATAGGGCCTTGGCAAGCTTGTAGCTGTGCTAGACTTTTCGCGACTAAGATAGTTTGTCGCCAAAAACCACATTTTAGTGACTAAAATTGGTGGTCGTAATTGTTACCGTTCAGCGACTAGATTTTTCATCGCAAAATGAATTACTTTCGAGAAATTGAACTATTTTCCGCGACCGACTTTAATTTTGGTCTGCAAAAACCACCTTTCAGTGACTAACATTGATGGTCTCAATTGTTACCTTTTAGCAACTAGATTTTGCATCACAAAATGAGCTACTTTCTGCGACCAAGAATATGGTCGCGAATACCTACTTTCCGCGACCAACTTTAGGTTTGGTCACCAAAAACCTTTTGTGACCGGCTTTTAGCAACTTCATTGCGACCAACTTTTTTTGGTCGCTAAGGCCACGTTTGTTTGGTGGATTAGGTTGGATGAGATTGTTAGTGAAAGGATTGTTAGTGAAGGGATTGTTAATGTGGGGATTGTTAGTGAGGGGATTAAGTAAAAGTGTGTTTGTTTTGATGATAATGTGAGATAATTAGTGATGGGATTGTTAAATTATTTTTGTATAAAATAAATAAATAAATTATTTCTATATTAAAAAAAATTAAAACAAATATTAAAGTAAACAAGTGCACTTAGTAAAAAAAAATGAAATTAAAAAAATAATTTTTTTATATAAAATAGACTCAATCCTCTCACTATTTTCCTAATCCCACCCAAAATCTACCCATGCTAATCCCCCTGTGTGAGGGTATTCATAGTCCCATGGGACTACTAGTCCCCTCCTATTTTTTCCAACCAAACATGGGCTATGTAGGGCCCACGGGATTGGTAGTCCAATCCCCCCACCTATGGAGCCAAACAAACATGGCCTAAAAGTGTTATTTCTTGTAGTGATTTGATATGGAAAAACCATAATTGGAGCATCTATAATTGTGATAAAAAAAAATCATGGGCTAAAAGCCACTAAACGATCCCCTATGAAGATACTAAAATTGCACAAGAGTACAAGCAATTACCAGACGCTCACTCAAGAATTGATTTTCACTCCTTGTGCCGCTTCCATCAACATCTTCATCTCGGAATTAATTAGCCTAGTGTTGAATCCACAACACCCAAATCACATCCACGACGATGAGTCGCTTCAAATACCTTCAAAGCCAAAAAGCTCAAATCCTTCGGAATCCACCGATGAACGCTCTTCAAAAGTTTAATCATAACAAGCCCCTTGATATGGGCAATTCAATCCTTGTGAGGCGAAAAGCCACTAAACGATCCCCTATGAAGATACTAAAATTGCACAAGAGTACAAGCAATCACCAGACGCTCACTCAAGAATTGATTTCCACTCCTTGTGTCGCTTCCATCAACATCTTCATCTCGGAATTAATTAGCCTAGTGTTGAATCCACAACACCCAAATCACATCCACGACGATGAGTCGCTTCAAACACTTTCAAAGCCTCCAAGCTCAAATCCTTCAGAATCCACCGATGAACGCTCTTCAAAAGTTTAATCATAACAAGCCCCTTGATATGTGCAATTCAATCCTTGTGAGGCGAAAAACTCACAAAATCATTAAGGGAAACAAGAGCAAAGCTCTCCAGAAGAATACTCAAACTTTTTAGGTCTCAAGTCTCAGATTTGGAAGTGGTAACCTTAAAATATGCAACTGAGACAACTTTAAACAAAACAGGGTCGCGAAGACTGCTCAAGCGCAAGAAAGACAGCTCGAGCAGTGTGTCTAAGAGGCAGTGGAATAATAAGTGACTTCGCTTGAGAGGAGAATGAATCCTCGTAGTATCTCATAACAAGTCTGAACTTCTAGATGGATCATTTCAATGCTCGAGCGCACAAAGCATCGCTCAAGCGGTCCAAGAGAACTCAATCTCAATTCCAACAAAAACAACTTAAATGTGTTTGTTCGTGACATTGACAAAACAAGGGACCTAACAGTGACTTTGCTTTATAGAATAGGCACCCATTAAGGAAAAAAAGGAGTAAAAGACAGAGAGAGAAAAAATGATGTTAATGAAGCCATCCAAAATGACTCCCTATTTTCTACGTCAAATGTGGTATTTAGGATAAAATACAACACAACGTAAGATCTTCACATCACATGCCTTTTGCTTATAAAGCAAATATATATTTATCACTTAAAATGAGGCTACTTTTTCCAATTGCAACTTCTAAGGAAAATAAACTTGTCAACTAGTTGGTGTGAGAAATTTCATCATTCGAAAGATGCAAACATCTTTGCATAATTATATGAACAAATCAACAAGAAGAAAATTTATGACAGTATGACGAAGTTCGTGGACATCTCATGTCTTTAATTAATTTATAATTATTAGTATGATGTTTTGAAACTATAGATTCATCTATCCACAAACCAAACCAAACCAAACCAAGCTTTAAGTCCTATCAAATGGGATTAGCTACATGAATCCTTCTTCTCCACTCGACTCTATCAATAGCCATTTGGTTAGTCAAATTAAGGAGATTCATATCTATATTTACTACAGTAGTCCACGTCAATCTAGGTCTGCCCCTTCTCCTAACACTTTCATCTACCGTCACTGTATCGCATCTCTTCACTACTGCTTCTGTTAGTCACCGTTGTATATGACCAAACCATCTCAATCTATTATCTCTCAACTTATCTTCTATCGGTACTACTCCTACCCATTCACGAATATACTCATTCCTAACTCTGTTTTTCCTAGTTTTGCCATAAATCCATCTTAGCATCCTCGTCTCAACAACACTCATCTTATCTACATATTGTTTCATAGTTGCCCAACATTACATCCCATACAACATCGTTGGTCTACTAGTTGTTCTATAGAACATTCATTTTTAGTCTAGTGGGTACCCATTTATTGCATAGTATCCCAGACGCATTCCTCCATTTAAGCCATCCTGCCTTAATTCTATGGACCACACCCACTCCAATCTCCCCAACTGCTGTGATAATCGATCCCAAATAACGAAAATGATCACTCTTATGTAGTTTTTGATTCTCAATCTTCACTTTTTCTTTACTTCCATTGTTATTATTTCTAAAATTACACTCCATGTACTTTATCTTAGTTCTGCTTAACCTAAATCCTTTAGATTCAAGTTCTTCTCTCCAAGTCTCTAACTTAGTATTAACTCTTTCTCTAGTCTCATCCACTAACATGATCTTATCTACAAAAAACTAAAATGCATTTTTCTCTATAATTTCCAAGGCCCATTAATGTTGACTAGTAACTTCCAAAGCCCTTTCTAATGTTCTTCACTTTAGTTTGATTGCAACTAGTGTGCTTTACTAATAAGGTAGAGGATGTCTCAACTATGACAATTTATACTATAACAATGAAATATGAGCACCTAGTTCTTACCTCGTGCAGGAACCATGCATTTTGAGCATGCCCCACACTGGATAGACTTTCTATCTGGGTCGTGAATCAATAAGGTCTATATTTGGCTATAAATTAAAATCTTTTCCAGAAGTCATTGAATTCCATTTTTATTCGAAGGACATACTAAACGACTATGGAAATTTGAATGACCAAATCGGAGTACAAATATTGAAGGCCTCTCAAAATAAAATTTTAATGAGATGATGAAGACCTGATGAAAAAATGAACAAATTAAACAACCTTGCCCTGTCTTTGATCCGTAATGTGCGATTTGAGCCACTAACTTAAAATTCTAGAAAAACTCTGGTAGATGCATTGGAGATGATAGTACAACACTAGGGATTATTTTTTTGATTTTATGTGACTTTGCTTCAGATCATAAACACCCCATTAAGGGGAAGAGGGAAAAAAAAAAAAGAGGAAAAAATATGTTAATGAAGACATCCAAAATTGACACCTCACTACAACAAAACACATTTTTGGCGACCATTTTTAGCTACCAAAACAAATTTAGTCGCCAAAAGTGTGGGAATTGGCTACCAAAATTAATTTTAGTCGGCAAAAGTCAACTTTTTAGCTACTAATTTTTTTTTCGTAGGGGAATGTTGATTATTGGCGACTAAAAAAAATTTAGTAGCTAAAAATATTACAATTGGCGACTAAAAAAAATTTTAGTAGCTAAAAATATCACAATTGGCGACTAAAATAAATTTAGTCGGCAAAAATGCCAGAAATTGGCGACAAAAAATAAATTTAGTCGCTGTAGGTGCACATTTGGCTACTAAAACCTTTGGTCGGCAAATGTAAAATAAAAAATTAATTTTTACCTTTTGGCGACTAAAAGTTTAGTCGCCAAAAGTTGATTTTCAGCGACGAAAATAATGTTAGTCGCCGTTGGTGTACATTTGGCTACTAAAATCTTTGGTCGGCAAATGTAAAATAAAAAATCAATTTTTACCTTTTGCCGACTAACCTTTTAGTCGCCGAAAGTGATTTTCAGCGACGAAATATAATGTTGGTCGCCAAAAAATGAAAATAATTGGGGGGAAACATATTAAAATTTTGGAGGGATTTATCAAGCTCCCAAATCTTCAACACACTTCATTCTCTCTCTCACTCTGACCCTTGGAGACTCCCGGACGAAGCTAACCCTCCAAAACCCATCTCCGATTTTCACTCTCCTCTGTCCCAACTGAAATTTTTTTGTCTAGAATGGACTTGGAAGAAGAGTACGATCCAAGCTACAACGATGAAGACGAAGATGAGATCACTCAAGAAGACACTTGGGCTGTAATCAGTGCTTACTTCGAAGAGAAGGGTCTGGTTCGTCAACAGCTCGATTCCTTCGATGAGTTCATTCAGAACACTATGCAAGAAATTGTTGACGAGTCCGCAGATATCGAGATTCGACCCGAGTCACAGATATCGAAATTGTTGACGGGTCTGGTTCATAAAATAGATTTTTAAAATCAAACCAATCATTAGCTTTTCTTTCTTTTCCCTTGATTGTTTGATTTGGTTTAACAAATTTTGGTTTTGGATGATAGGGTTTCTGCAATAAAGAGACAAACAAGAGGCTTCTGTAGAAGAACAATGGGAGCATCAAGCGTGTGGTCATGGATCTTATTGCTGGGGAGAAGATGAAATCCAAGAGGCTTCTTATTACCTTTTCAATAGTATATATACTATATATATATATATAATAGATGGAGTAGAATTTCCAAGTGTTTTTCCCCAATTTTTAGGGTTTTAAATTTAGGGATTTTGATATGGTATTAGATTAATAATACCACTTTTTAGCTGATGAAGGGAAGTATTTACTTTTTAGATTAATAAAGCCCCCTTTTTTTTTCTCCCTTTTTTGTAGTTATAGTTAGGTTGATCTCTTAGGTTCTAGCTCTGTCTGTGTATCAACAGTGAATTTTTAAGAAAGAAAGGAAGACACAGAGAGTGTGTATGGATTATGGATTCTATTTTAAGTTATATAATGTAAATTTGGTGATGTTACTATGTGATTCTATTCATTGTTGTAGGTTGATGCGCACAGTAACCTTGGGAATCTGATGAAAGCTCAAGGTTTAGTGCAAGAGGTAATAAGTTCTCCATTATACTTTGAATGACAATGGGTGTGGCATTGAATGGGTGTGCTAAGGGGTTGGAACATGTGGGATGCCCTTTCATGATTCAATTGATCAATTGTGCAGCACAAGATAGGATGTGACTGCATGCATCTTTTGTCAGAAAAGGTTATGGCTGTGAATGTTTGTTTCTGAAACAGACACTCAATGGTCATACCTGATAATTAAATTTTTTAATTTCGATTTCTGTTGTTATTGATGTTGATTGGAAGTTAGGAAGCACAGTGTTTGTCCATGAAAGATTAATAATGTAATATGCATGAAAGATTAGTGTTTGTCCATTTGAACTTACCTCACATTGAACAAATGATTCTTCCAAATGCATTTCAACCTATCCTTGCTGAGGGCAGAGTTTGAGCAGGTTGACTTCAGAAAAAAGTGTCATCCGATTGGTGATTGCATCTTTAAGGGCACAACAGTTGAACATGAAAGACCCAAAGTCGCATTAGTATAACTTGTTCTAATTTAATTTTATTTCTAATTTGAGGTTGGAATGTGTAACGCCCTCAAAATTAAACCCATTAAATATAAAACAAGACATGCATTATTAAAAGAAAACATTATACTATTTCAATCATCAGAGTCTTAAGAAATAAAAACATCATAATATTTGCCTTAAAGGCTTACATCTTGCCAAGTCAATGCTTGGACACAAAACATGAGTTCTAACTCAAAACAAATAAAGCCCTAGGCTTGAATTACATATAACTCAAATAAAGCAAATAAAGTAAAGCAAGTCCTCGAGAGTCCAAATCCTCACAAGCTAAGTCCTTGGAGGTAGTGAACCACCTGAACCTGAAAATGAATTTTCCATATAGGGTGAGCCACAGCCCAGTAGAAAAATACTAAACCAAGCATAAGAATTAACTAAAGCAGTAGTACCCAATACATGGTTAATACAAAATATTCAATTTACAATATTATGATACAAATGTCTACGTTGTCTATGACACAAGGTCTATGACACCTTTTACTTTTCATTTACACAGACATGGCTCAGAACCTGGCCAAACAACTCAACAAGGATAACAAATCAGGTTAAACCTTTCTTATAACATAATAAACACACATGCTGGTGTTACATCAATCCCAATCAATCTCACTTCCACACTTCTCAACTGATACACATGGTGGTGATATATCATATCAACAACAAATAGAAACATTTCTATTATCAATAAGCACACACATATGTGATGCTACTGGAGTCCATCCCCTATCTCCTCCCAACAAATCCGGTTTAGAGGTCCATCCCCTATCTTCCCCTAAACCGTGGAGTTCATCCCCTATCTCCTCCAAACAACATGCACATGCAATAACACACACAATTGCCACATACAACACATAATCAATACAAGTAATGTTCTGTATTAATTCAACAGTCAACATAAGTGACTTAATTCCAGTTATACCTAAGCCGCATGCAAGGTCTACAACAATCAATGGCTATCCTCCACCGATAGCCCAAAACAATTATTTCTAAACAAGAAATAAATATAACAACACAAATAATCTCAATTTCACAGATGAATGATTAAATATCTCACTACGTCATTTTATCTCATAATCCCCCAATTTCATGAAACCCAATATTATAATCTTCCCTTAAATTAATTATATAAATTAATCTATGGCAAACCCTAGGGTTTCTCCCAAAACTACCAAACCACCCCCATATACCAAAATACCACCACTTAGGATTAAAACGTATAAATGGAGTAGGAAATCCCTACCTCGAAGAAATAACTCAAAAGAAGAAGATGAGGATGATGCCTAAAACTCCAAAGTGCTCCAAACCCACAATTGCTCAGATTAAATGAAAGCCCTCACTCTCCTCTATCTTATTTGTGAAGGAACTAGGGTAGAAATCCACTCTAGATAGATCAATCCTAGGGAAGAAGGTGAGTTGGGAGAGAGAGAACTCGTAATCTGAAAAGAGGATGAAAAACTGCCTTAAAAACGCTGAAACACGATTTTATACCCAGCCGCCCGCCGAAGCGTCAAACTCCCGCCGGCGACACTCCAGACTTCGCCGAAGCGACCAACTCCGCCGAAAGGCCCAACCCTGAACAAGAAATACTGGATGGGTGTTTTTCCTGCTCGAGCGCCAAAACCCCCGCTCGAGCGGACAAGCAACAACAAGTCCCCGCTCGAGCGCCAAACTCCCCGCTCGAGCGGACAAGCCAAAATCTGGGCAACTAGTTTTGGTTTCTAAGCTCAACCAACCTGTTCCAAACCCGCCCAACACATCCTATAACTCCAAATAAGAAAATATAGGACGACAACGACCAATACACAAAGATAGAATCTACGGTACCTAAGACCGGATACAAACATCGAATGGGAAAATACCGGGGTCGCTATAGAATGATTGATCATTATATGCTATTCACCCAAAATCACAATGGAGCACATATCTTAATTCTATATTTTGTGAAGTTAAAATTGCATATCATTAATTCATAATAGTCAGCTCGAGTGGCTTGGTGATCTGTTTAACCTGCTTATGGTACATTGTGCAAAACCAAATTATGCAGGCAATTTAGGTAGTATATATTATGAGCAAGGCAAACTGGATATGGCAATACTCCATTATAAGCAAGCCATTGCTTGTGATGCTGGATTCTTGGAGGCATACAATAATTTGGTTGGCCCTTTATTATCTTTTTCTAATTTCTGGATTGTTTCTATGTACATTATAATTTTATAGATGAAATTTATGTTTTTTTGGTTGTACTATTGCAAGGGTAATGCACTGAAAGATGGTAGTAAAGTTGAAGAAGCGATTCACTGCTATCGTGTAGGTTCTATTCTACTGTTGTGCCATTTGTTTTTCCTTTTGTTTTCTTTACCATTAAATCTGATGACAGTTCTTTGTTCCATGAAGCAATGTCTGGCTTTGTAACCCAGCCATCCACAAGCACTTACTAACCTTGGAATTATATACATGGAATGGTATGTACTTATAGATATATTGTTGAGTTTCTTTTTCATTTTGCTTTATATATATCATTGTTCTGATTAAAGGAAACATTCATGAACTTCTGGTATGTGAATAGGTGGTTGGTGGTTTGCAATGAAGAGTTTTTTGATCTTGCAGGAACATGATGAGTGCTGCTGCACAATGTTACAAGGCAACGATATCTGTGACAACAGGACTCTCTGCTCCTTTCAATAACTTGGCCATAATTTACAAACAACAGGTAATCTCTCTCTCTCTCTCTCTCTCTCTCTCTCCACACACACACACACACACACACACACACACATTCCTGAATCACAAATTATGAAGATTCTTGGGTTTCATTAATAGCACAAAAAGGATGCTCAAATGTTTCTTCGACCTGATTTTCCGGAAGCAACTTGTGATCTCCTACATACCTTGCAGGTATATCTGGATATGCATCATCTTTGGTGTTGATGTTCAATTTTAGTAACTAAGAAGAATGATATATTAAGCATTTTAGTTATATAAACCTAGAAATGAGATGTTATAGGTGACTCTTATCTTATCCAATAGATTAAGGGAAATTGTTTTGTCGAGTTTCTTTGAGCTGATATTAAGCATTTTATTTTTATTTTTTATATAAATCTTAAGCAAGCCTTCTTCAAAGGAGGTCTATCATTGCTAATGAAGTTACTATATTGTGCCATTCTCTTTAAATATTTGTATTTTTTTGGGGCATAGATGTTTAATTATCATTAAGGGAAAGAAAATATACATACTTTTTATATCACTAAAATTGTAAGATCGGTTGCAATCGTTAATTGTACATTTTTTTAATGTTCACTTAAATTGGTCAATCTAAACTGATAATCCAAGTGAGTGGTATTCGCAATCAATTTGTTGACTTGTTCCATCTCACATACCATTTACTTAAAGCTGCCACTTGTAGAAATTAATTATTTAGGTATAAATACACGAAAACAAATATACAAGTTAACATAAGCATTGCATATACTCTTTTTCTTAGTCCTTTGTTGAGTAAATTTGAGTTGTAACTTGTAAGGGTTTAAGTGATGGTTGAAATTACACTATTGTTTCAAAGTCATGATTGAGCATCAAAATATCAGAATAAAGTGCACCAGTGTTTAAATAAAGTTACTGAGGAATTGCTGTATCGAAGATAGTCTCACTATCGTACATCACAATAATGAATATATATGTATATATATATATTTTCCTGGAAATGATCTTCTTATGTTACCTCAAAAACAAAATTGGTTACAGTTTTGGGAGTTTTATTACTACATGAATCGATTGTAATTGAAATTTTATTACTTTATTTCTGAAGTATATTCGTTATAGAATATGATTAGTCAACATTAAATTCGTGATTAATAGGTATACACTTCACTAAAATTGATTACAGTTTCGTGATTAATATGTCTCTGTCTCTCTTGCTCTCTCTTTACATATTAATGAATCATGGTGACCTCTCTCTCTCAATTTGTTTTTCGAGCTGTAACAGAGAAATTCGTTTTACTTTGTTTTCTTGTAGCTTGCAAAGCCAGGGACTCCAATCTCAAAGTTCATTTTAAGGTATTATGATCTCAATTCTGTTGCCTTTGAATTTTAATATTGATTAGACAAGCAAGGACCTAATTTATAGCTAAAACGAATTTAGCCTAAACCATTTGTCCTTTTCATTGATCATTTGCAGTTAATGTATACATATATATGTTTAGGTGACAGGAACTCTTGATGTATGGATTACTTATGTTAAATTGCGTATGTGCTCTGTATGTTGGAAGTTCTAGGTTAGCCAAATATTCTAAAATTATACTTTAAAAGTTGGGAGGCACAAAAATGACAACAGTCTTGGGTCCTCAGCCAGCCCTCGAAGTCGGGAGGTATAAAACTTATTATTGTTGTTTGAAATTTGTTCTTAAATTTATGTGCATGTAACAGATGTGACAGCTTTCAATTGAACATTCTTTTCCTATTTAATAATTCATTGGATATAAACATAGAAAATACAATGTTGTTACCTCTATACTCTGAAGAGCTCAAATTGTGGCCATAATTGTTTGTTTCTTGGATTGGATCCTGTCCTTTGCAAGTGACAACAGTATCTTGGATGATATTGCTTTGATGGTTTTTTCACCTTGGACTTTTGTATTTGCATAGAGAAAGGTTTGTTTAACTGCTTCATCTCATGATAGCTATCTAATTGAGATCTTCTCCATTTGTAAATGCAGATATTGGCTAGATGGAATCCTGTTGGAGCGTGCAGATCTTCTCCTAATTTGCTCTGTGAGACTTTTCTTCAACATTTTGGGTATTTAATTGTTATTCTGATCCCATCATTAGAAAATTCTCTTTCTTAAGGGATCTGCCATTAGCAGTTCACCTTTGTATTATGAGATTTGACATTGTGTTTGTGTGAATTTGTCTAACCCTTGCTAGGGTGAAGCATTCTTGTTCTTCTCTTTCTTGTTCTTTGCCCATATAAACAAGTTATTATCCTCGGGTCACTGTTCACAGCCATATAATAACACCCATTTCATTGCCGAAACCCTAGCCATTCAAGTTCGAATCATCCAAGAACTTGAACCTGAACCTAGTCAAACTATACATTAAGTCCATCTGCTGGTTATAGATGTATGTAGTCATGGCTACATAGAGAACTTGTTAGCAGTTGGATTATGTAGGTTAAAAAAATAATAATAATAATAATAATTGACATCTAAGCAAGAAATTCAAAGCAAGATGGAAATGTAGCATCACTTAATGATTTTGTGGATTTACTTATAGATCACTTAATGATTTTTAGCCTCCTACTATATTTGATTTTTAGCCTCGTACTATATTTGAAGGTGCGATTATTACAATGTTTTATGAGACGTGGGCAATGGGTGTATTGGAAAATGTTCTGGCATCTTTCCATTCTATTTCTCGATTTTCTGATTGCATTACTACATTTGCATTATTTTGCAGTTGGTGTCTTCAGAAAGAAAGGTATCAAACTATATGAAGGAAGCTTGAAGGATGAGAAACGTTTAGATCAATGGCTTCATTGTTAAAATTAAGCAAGTGTTTTAGTAAATAAATTTAATTTTCCCATCATGTTTACACCTTCAAAATATGCTGTAAATGACATTTGATGTAGAATTTTTTGTACAGAGGACATCTTTTTTGTATGATTTTGTGCTTGTATGGAATTATTATTTTGGGTTGGATTGTATTTGATTTGTATAGAATTTGATGTTAAAAGATTAAATTTTTGTTTTGTTGAAACGAAATAAAAATAGATATATGTATTATTTTGTTTAAATACAGGGTGCAGGTTGCACGAAATAAATACAGGTTGGGAAGAAATTAATTATAATAAAAAAAAACACAAAATAAAGTTTTTGGCAATTAAATGTTTAGTAGCGAAAAAAAAAAAAAAGAAGTGAATTTATTAGTGACTAACCAATTGGGAGCCAAAAAGGAAATCAATATTTTTAGTGACTAAATATTTGGTAGCCATAAAGAACTCAAAGATTTTTGGTGACTAAAAATTTAGTAGTTAAAAATATAATCAAGACTTTTGGCTACCAAATGGCTAGTAGCCAAAAGTTTAATAAAATGAAAAATAATTTTTTTGGCGACTAAATTCTTTAGTCACTGAAAATTTACTTAATTTTATTTGAACACTTTTGGCGACTAAATATTTAGTCGCCAAAACATAACCTTTGCCGACTAACGAAAATTTGGTAGCCAAATGCTTACTTTTGGCTACTAATATTTTGGTCGCCAAAACATAACCTTTGCCGACTAACGAAAATTTAGTAGCCAAAACGTTCACTTTCAGCGACCAAAAATAATTTAGTCGCCAATACTATCGCCGACAAGGTATAGGCGACGAGTTTGGCGACAAAATATTTTAGTCGCTAAATGGTTTTGGCGACTAAATATTGGACTTTTGGCGACCAAAATTTTGGTAGCCAAAAGTGACATTTCTTGTAGTGCCTTTTTTTGTTCTTCAAATACAATATTCAAGATAAAATATTAAAATATAAACAGTACATAAGATCTTCACATCACATGCCTCTTTCTTACAACTCAAACCTATTAAACAAATGTATAATTATCACTTAAACGGAGACTACTTTTCCAATTGTAACTTCTAAGGAAAATAAACTTGTCAACTAGTTGGTATGAGAAATTTCATCATATAAAAGATGTAAACATCTTTGCATAATCATATGAACAAATCAACACAAATAAAGTTTATGACAATGTGAGGAAGTTTGTGGAAATCTCATATCTTTAATTAATTTATAATTCCAACATGATGTTTTGAACTATAGATTCGTCTATCCAGCAAACAAAAAGAGTCAAATTCCATGTTGATGAATCCAAACTAGTTTGTACATATAGCATAAAAAAATAAAATAACATAAAAATGGAAAAACATATAATAATATCAATTAGCGGTCATTAAAACATAATGAGAACATTGTTTGTCAAGGTTAACAATAAATTTGCTTAATAGGCAATTTTGTGTCATTCTACAAGCACAAATGTCATCGACCGTCCTCTTCTAAAATTGTAACATCATTTACTGAGCAAAGTTTTGGAATTTCAAGTGTATTGGCATGTTTCACACTCATAATTGTAGAAAACAATTGTAGAAAAAGCAAGTTGCTTAGGAGCAGGTATTGCTATTATTTCATTGCTCAGCATAGACACAACATCTGAAATAGTTGGTCTATCTGCTGCATTTTCTTGAACGCACAAGAAACTAACTTGAATGTAGTGCATAACCTCACTTGTTGGACATGTTTCAACAAATAAGTGATCTATTATCTCCAAGCCCCTTCCTTCTTTCCATAGGTCCCATGCCTAAAATGGTTCATCAACAATATTGTACAAGGTCACTTCTCCGGAACAATAAAAATTAAATATGCTCAAGTAGACCAAATTACAATTACTTACATATACTAGCAAGTTCTGTGCATGATCTAGTTGATAGAAACCTGTGTTTTTCTTTCCGCTAATAATCTCTAACATCATTATCCCAAAGCTAAAAACATTAGACTTCACAGAAAAGAGACTGTCCAAAGCATACTCGGGGGACATGTAACCACTGTTTTCATCATTCATAAAACTATATTGTTAGAAAAATCTGGTATCATTTTCATGTATGTGGAACAATTTTTCATTTGTACATATTTAAAAGAGATACCGAACTTACTATGTTCCAACAATTTTGTTTGTGTTTGCTCGAGATTCATTGTCTACAAAAATTCTCGCAATGCCAAATTCAGATATTTTTGGGTTCATGTTATTGTCTAGTAAAATGTTGTCAGTTTTCAAATCTCTGTGAATGATTCTTACTCTAGAGTATTTGTGAAGGTATTGAAGTCCCTGAGCAATTCCCTCAATGATGCTAACACGAATTTTCCAGTCTAGCGAAGCTTGTCGTATTTCATCTGTTCCAAAATTTGCACTTGATAAATAGATAGACATCATCACATTGGCAATGAAAAAAACAAAAACAAAAGAGCAATAGATTAGCTAAAGGTAACGAAGTAACAAACCAAAAAGAAATGTGTCTAAACTTTTGTTTGGTAAGTATTCATATATTAAAATATTACATCCGTAGTCCCTATATTTTAACCCTTGTGTCATTTTGGTCCCTACACTTTCAGTTGGCTCAATTTTGACTATTAAATTTAGATTTTGTATTAATTTGGTCCAATTAATAATATTCTTAGTGTTTTTGATGGAAAATTATCACTAAATTAGTTGAGATTAACTGACTGAGTTGAGTAATTTTATAATTTTGCCCTTAAAAATATAACACATGACACTTAGGTGCTTATTTTTCATTAAAAAAAATGCTAAGAGTTGTAATCAAGTGGACCAAATTAAGAAAAAAATCATAAATTCAAGGCCACAATAGAGCCAATTGAAAGTACAGTGACTAAAATAACACAAGAGGTTAAGTATAAGGACTACCGTCATAATTTGCCCTTAAATTTAAATAGAAATAAAATATGAAATACATATTAAAATATTCCTTTCTGACAAAAATAAATAGATTCAAACAACATAAAATGCATTATTCAATGGCAAAAGATTATTGATGATCGTCTTCAAAAACCTTCAATTGTAATGTGGCATGTATGTGCATGAAGGTCAAATTTATTTGAGCTTTAACTATCGTAACATGTGTTGTTAAATGTATAGATTTCATGGCTAGAAAAAGAAATCATATGCTACCTTATAAACAGGCCCAAAACCACCTTGCCCAATCTTATTTTCATCAGAAAAGTAATTTGTAGCAATTTCTATGCTAGAAAGAGTGAACAATGGTAACTCATGATCCTTTTTCCCATTGTTGATTTTTTCCATAATTGTTGCTTCAGTTTTTATTTCAGACATGAATGACTGTGTTTCCAAGCTCGTCCTGCCTTCACTTCTTCTATTATTTCCTGGTTAGTACAAAGGGAAAAATTTTACTTGGAAAGTAACATAGAAACTGTATAACTAGTCTTAAATGGTAAATATATACGTATGTCTAGATTGACGATTTCTCCACCAAAATAGGACAATGAGGAGACTAGAGTAAAAATCACCAGAGAAATTGCAGCACTAATGGCGAACCACAATTTCTTTTTCCTCGAATTAACTGGGGTAGTATTATTGTGATCGTTGAGGAACATATTGTTTGGATTGTGAGGGGCCATATATGTCAAAAAAAAAAATAATTATTAAAGGGTGATCAAGCAGTAAAATGCTCTTCTGATCACTACTAACAATACATCTCAAATTGAAAAAAAAAATAAAAAAAAATGCAAGGATTACCTGTATTTGCCATGGAGATGTTTCGTATGTAAAGCATATATTCTGGATAATCATTGTATTCACCATAAAAAAAATTGGCAACCAGACCCATCAGGTGGTGCAGAAGCATAAGCAGTACAATCACAATCTTGTCTACATATCTCCTTGCAATCACTGATACCCTGGCTGACATTGTTAGTTATCAGGACTTGGAATGATTGATCCGCTTTTCTTAATGAACACATCTCCAGCCATACAGTTGGATGCATTAGGGCCTACACACCCCAAATTATAACTGTATTCTAGTACTTGGCCATCATCACAGTAATACGGTTCATAAAAAGACAAACCAGGGTCTTCTATTTTAAATGAGCGAATGTTCCCAAATGAGCCTATATTAATCCAAGATGGAAAATCGTTATCAGTCCTCGTAAAAGTGAAATAATTAGGATTGACGAAAGAAACTTCATCTCTACATGGCACATTCCAACTAGGTGGGCGCAACCGAGCGACAAGTCATGAGTTCCAATTTTGCAGTTTCATATGACCATTATTTCTTTTATCAAAAACGTATTCTTAACATACCAATCCAATCCATCTAGAAAAAAGAAAACCATACCGATCCCCCAAAAAAAATTTGGTTCTGGTTTTCTGAAAACATTTTTCACAAAATTCTACTTTTTTTATTTTTCGTATTTTAATGTTTTCAATGAATTTTTTTTAATATTTTAAGTAATTTTTTTAATTGTTAGACACACCTAACATAAATACACTTAAAAAGTATAATATTTATTTATGAAAACAATCTTTAAAAGATACACTAAATAGCAAAAAATACAAAAAAAGAAAAAAAATAATGACACTTCAGTACATTTTATGTATTTTTGTATATTTGTTAATTTTTTAAAATATTTTTTCACAAATATTTTACTATTTAGATATATCTAAGTAAGATGCATCTAAAAAAGTAAAAAAATTACTTAAAATTTTAAAAATATTTACTAAAAACAAAAAAATACGAAAAACAAAAAATTCAGTTTTCAGAAAACTGAAACCAAACACACTAGTATTCTATATATAATTATAAATCCATGTGTCATAAAATACATATAGCATTCGTGGAAGATGTCATATGGGGATGGTGGACAGTGATCAAACAATAAAGAAGCACAATTGGGAGTATTTCTAAGATCCTGGTTTACATGGCTTTGTTGAGAAAAATAAACTTAAAAAAAACGACAAATCATAATAAATCTCCTTAAATTATTACCTATTTGCACTTTACTTTTCTGAACTTGAAAACGCAGCCGTTAACCACCTCAAACCATATCTTGTTACACGTAACACCTACTAAGATTTAGTCCCTAGATTTAAACGAAATAAAGTCATGTGTGAAATATATGACACATTACTTATTTTTTAGGACAATAATACCCTTATCTATGGATCTTATTTGCACTTTGCCTATATTATCTAAGTGTTAAACTGCAAGCGAGATCACCATATCATGATATTATTGTTCTAAACATTCAATAAATGTGCAATGTATTTTACATATGATCTAATTTTATGTAAATTTGACAAAATCCTAACATAAGGGGCTAACCATAACAAAAAAAATCCTTTGAGATGGTTAACTGTTAAGTTTTTAAACTTCAGGAAAACAAAATGCAAATTAATCACAGTTTAAAAAAAGGAATTTTTTTTTTTTAAGATCACTGATATTAAGATTTTATAAGATAAAAGACATACAATATTGTCATAGCAGTTAAGGTCCCTCAATATTTTTACAGAGAAAATTTGACTAAGAGAAATTTTGTTCAAATCAAAGAAACTTCGTCCTGACTAAAAAAAAATTCGATTTTCACAAAGAAATTTCAAAATTTCTCTAAGTCGGACAAAATTTCTCTAAGTCAAATTTTCTTTGTAAAATTGTTGAGGGACCTTAGCTAATTAAAATAAAAAAAAAATGTCTTGAACTGCTGCTACTATACAAAGTTAGAGATGAATGCTTTACTAATTTTCCCTTAAAAAAATTTACCCTTAAATAAAGAATAATTGAACTTACTTGAGATTATTATCATATATCTCCTACTGATAACTCAAAGCATTAAATCACATCTATATTTATCACTAACAATTGTGTCCGGTGCAAGCAACATATGTCAATCCCCACAGATAACACATTCACGGGTTAATTATACTTTGCACCAAATCTCACTTTGGTTCATACACATGAAATCATGACATTTAACCCTCTACATTTTTGGTCAAATCCCACTTTGGTCACTTCACATGAAATCGTGACAGTCAACCCCTGCACTTTTACTCAAATCCCACTTTGGCCTACATAAGTGTCAATGTCCCTCTTCTGTTATTTTATTTTTAAATCTTTAACAAAATCTAGTCATATGACAAAAATACGACTTTGAAACGAGGGTAAGAGAGAAAAGTCATTCATGTTTCCCACCAATACACTTTGTCATATTGTAAAAATTGGGACGAAAATGCAAGAAAGTAGAGTTTTTGAAATAATTAAATAAAAAATGCGACAAAACAAATAAAGAGAAAGAAAGATGAATAGACAGAAAACTGTTACCGTGAGAAATAAAGTTTTGTGATTTCAATTTATGCAAAATTCTAGTTTATCTTCTTAATTGTTCACAATCTGCGTTTTATTTTAGCCTCATACAACCACATTTTGATGTAAATTTTAGGATAAAATGTGTATTGGTGGAAAATGTAGATGATTTTTTTTTTCTTACACTCATGTTGTAGTCACATTTTTATCACATGACTAGATTCTGTTAAAGATTTAAACAATCAAGTAACAGAAATGGGACATTGATACTTGTACAGGGACCAAAGTGAGATTTTACCAAAAGTATAGGAGGTTAACTGTCACAATTTCATGTATAGGGATCAAAGTGAGATTTCACCAGAAGCGTAGGAGGTTAACTGTCATGATTTCATGTGTAGGGGTCAAAGTGAAATTTGGTGCAAAGTGCAAGGGGTAAACTGTCATGATTTCATGTGTAGGGGCCAAAGTGAGATTTGATGTAAAGTGTAAGGGTGCAAATTGTAATTTACCCCACATTCACTAAGGAAATGTAAAATAGTAACAATCTTATAATTTATTGATTCAATAATGACTATAGATTCAAGATCCTTTTCTAAATTCATTGATTCACAATTAATGCCAAGAATAAAGGTTCAACAATTGTTGATTCTCAAAGAATACCCAAAATTTGAACAAAAGAATATATAAAGTCACAATTTCATTAATCATAAAAAAACTTGCCCTTGTTCTAAGAGCATGGAACTCTTTAAATGAGGCATGTTAGCTATTATAGTTACCATTATCATATTTTAATCACTCCAATAGACTATCTATTACAATAGCTATTTTAACAATATTCTTCAAGGCTAGTTACAGTTGAAGAGCCTTGGAAAGCTTTTTAAATAATTTGTTTGTATAGATAAGTAAAATAAAGAGTAGCGTTGGAGTATATAAATAAAAAAGGAATTAAGCAAAATAAAGAATACCCATTTTTTTATATTTTAGCTAATAAAAAATGAAAAGTATGGCCGGAGTTGCTCTAAGGCTTACTTCTTTATTTATAATGAACCTAATTCTTGTACAACAATAAACTTGTAGAATAGAAAATAAAATCAAAACTAATAATAGTAAACAAAATAATCTCAAATCAGAAACTAAATAATTCTAAACTATTTTATACTAAATTAGAATATTCTAAAATAAATATTAATTTGAAAATAATAAAATAATAAATTTATTTCCTAAAATTTGGTTTGCATCATTCTTTCCCACTTGAGAAAACTCGTCCTCCAATTTCAATTACTTAAAATAATTTGAGAAGTCTACACTTATTTGTATCAACCTTATATTTGAAGTTAATTTTCTCGGGGTAAATTATACTTACACCTTGTGAGATTTGGGTTAATACATATCACTCATTGATATTTGAGAAATTATACTAACTCCTTATCATTGTAATTATTTAGACGGGATGAAAATATTAAACTCATGCACTCTCTCTTTTCTTACTTTGCTTTACTTCCTCTCTATTTTTCCCCTTTGCTTTACTTTTTTTTTTTTTTTCCATGTAATTTCCTCTATTTTTCTACTAAGAGTTGTTGTCTTTTATATAACATGGGAGCTTGTGAAATGAGACTATTAACCACAGGAGTGAGAATGTAATTTCCAGAATATCATGGGGTGGAATATAATTGGACCAAACCTCGCGGGGTGTCAATGTAATTTACCTATTTTCTTGAATCTAAACTTCAAAGAACAGTCATCCAAAATTAAATGAACAAATTTCTTTAATAAAATTAACACAAATCCTTTCACAACTTTGATTCATAATTCCAACCAATGATGGATCTAGGGAATGAAGGGGGACGACCACATGCCCAAAAATTTAGAAAATAATCTTATACTAAAAATATAGCGATCCCGGGTTTTACCCCTTGTTGTACAGTGATCCGGACTTTGGTTCCGTAGATTTTAGCAGTTGTTTATATCTTGTTTACATCCTTTCATACTTCGTATTTGAGTTATATGATGTGTTGGGCAGGTTTGTTACAGGTTGGTTGTGTTTGGGAGCCTTGGGTTGCTACCCAGAATTTTGGACCTTCGCTCGAGCGAGCAGTTGGTTGCTCGAGCGAGATCTTTGTTTTGGTTCTTCGCTCGAGCCAGGGTTTGGTCGCTCGAGCGAGAGTGGAGTCTTGTGCCTGGTGGATCGAGCCAGAGTGGCTTCGCTCGAGCGAGCGATTGCGTCTGGTTCTGGACCTGAGAGTTGCATTTCTTGGCTCGAGCGAGCTTTTCTTCGCTCGAGCGATCTGGTTTGTTCTTCGCTCGAGCGAGCAGTCCGTCGCTCGAGCGTGCGTCTGGTTGCAGACCTGAGGGTTTGAGTTGTTGGCTCGAGCGAGCATTCTGTCGCTCGAGCGTGCTTCTGGGTTGTTGGCTCGAGCGAGATCTTCTTGGCTCGAGCGAGAGTTTTCTGTGTCTGGTCGCTCGAGCGACCAAGTCTTCGCTCGAGCGAGCCTGTTTTATATCAGTAGGCAGCAACGGGGAAAATATCACTTTTTCATCCCATTTTCGTTTTAAAACCCTAGATCCGAGACTCTCTCTCTCTAAACTCATCTTCTCTCTAGGTTTTCATCTCCTTCTAGTGTGAATCCATCCTAGGCTCTTTGTAAGAAAGATAGAGGGTGGCTTGGGCTTCGTTCTAATCTGAAAAATAGTGGATTTGGAGCATTTTGATTTCGGGTCATCTTCTCCATATGAGTTCTCCATTTGAGGTAGGGATTCTCCTTGTTTCTTTTCAATACTCCATCTATAGATAGACATGTGGTAGTTTTTATATTGCATGAAAATTATATCATGTTGGATTTGTTAAAAATCATGAGATTTAACCTTGGGTTGGTTGTTGGAATATGGGTTTATTATCATTAGTTGTACTTTGGGCTAATTGGTGTGTAAATTAGCATGTTGTTGTTGAAAGGAGAGGAAACCCTAACTTTTATTTGATTTAATGAATTAATAGAGGGGTTTGATCTTTGGGCAAATACTTATGTATTTTGGGTCTTAAATGAGGTCATTGTTGTTTGTTGTAGATAATTGAGCCTTTTTGATTAATATTGAGAAAGAGGGAGGAAAACCCTAATTTAATGATTATGACTTAATTTGCATAATTAATTTGGAATGGCTTTGAAAAGAATGTAGTGGACTAAAATGAGTTATGGCTTTATTGTCTTTGAAATTGGTTTTGTGAAAACAAAAGGAATGGAATCGGTTTTGTGGAAACAAAAGGTATGGAGTTGGTTTTGTGAAAACAAAAGGAAGTGGAGTTCGTTTTGTGAAATGGGAAAAGTATTTCTGAAATAAGTATAAGAATTGGGTTGTTGTATTTTGAGTGTTGAACACACATATGTGAAGGTTGTATCTTTAACTACCATGTTAATGTCATTGTTGGGTTTGTGATCTCATAATTATTGAGTCTTTTAATAGATGTACTAAATACATGCATCTAGAGGTTTTGTCCTTGGTCATCGGTAGAGGATGACACGGTCGTGTTGGATTGTCGTGTATGCGTTACACCTATGTGTTCATCTACTTTAATACATTGCTGGTATCTTGATGGTTTATGTGTATGTAGTACACATGTTGGTTATGCCTTGTTGTATTGTGGCTATTGGTGTTATACTCTGCGCTGAGAATCAGAGGTACCGTTACCTTCCAGCTAGCGCCTGGAGAACTGACTGCGCTAAGAATCGAAGGCACCATACCCTTCCAGCTAGTGCCTGGTAAACTGGTAGACTGTTGTGAGAAGTGTATCTTTGGCTTACTACGCACATAGCTAGTAGAGCAAAGTTTTGTTGTTATTGTTTCAGTGTATCTGGGAACATTGTGGATTGTGTTGGTTACAGTTTTGGAAGGCCGAGTTGCCTCATTGGTTTATTTTATGCATGTAGTTGAGTTGTTATCTCCTATTTATAAAGGTATGCATGTATAATTATGATAGAATTGGGATTGAACCGAAATGCCCTTTTGTCTTTTGGAAGTGTGAAGAAAATTGAACATTTTAGAAATATGTTTTGAAAAGGCACATTTATTGTATGTGTGGAAAATGGAAGAGAGTAGTGGGCTTAGTGAATTTATTTCCTAAGTAATTGTTAATGTTATGAAAGATTGGGAACATGGGTTAATGAAAAGAAAAGAAAGATGAATCGCTTATAGCGTTGAATGAAATAGTTGTTTTCGAGAAAAGTTCATATATATATATATATATATTTTGTATAAACTGTCACATTACTATTCTAGTATGAGAATGAGCGTTCATGATCATAGCTATCTATAAGTTGTTATTGTTAAGGATCATGTTGAGACCCCTACTGGACTATATGTTCATCTCACGTTGTTAAATCTTTTTCAGGTGTTTAGTAGGATGTGCTACAAGATTTGGATCTTCTTATTTGTTGGCCACGGGGCCTCTTTGTTGATGGCGGAATGCCATATATGTAAAAGGGTTGCACCCTTCATTTGATTATTTAATGTTGTAAGCCTGAGGGCAATTTATTTAGAATGCTCATGTTGTATTTAGTTAGCATTCGAAAGAGAGAGTTGTTGCTCATTCCTTCTAGTTGAATATTTGAGTTTATTTTCGCATGTTATCTCTGGAATTGAATTAAGTTGATGAACTTGGTAATAACTTCGAGTAATAAAAAGTGGGGCGTGACAAAAAAATTTTAAATTTTAATGGTTTGCACCCCAAACATATTTTTGCACCCCCATAGTGATAATCATGGATAGGAATGGCAACGGAGCCGGGGATCACACTTCCCGTCCCCGATCCCCGATGGTAAAAAATTCCCCAGCCCCGATCCCTGACGGGGAACCTGTCACCGTCCCCATTCCGGTCCCCTAACGGGGATCGGGTTTTCCCGACCCCGAAAATTCCCCGCCCAAATCTGTTTCAACATCATCAACAACATTTAACATCAACAAAATCATCAAAAAAAATCATCAATCAACAGATCTGAGTGTGCATCATCAATCAAGAACATCATCAACATGCATCAACTACCAAAAAAAAAAGACAAATAGAGACAGATCTGAGTGTGCATCATCAATCAACACAGATCTGAGATCTGTGTGTCATCAAACAGATCTGAGTCGGCGATGGTGACTGTGACGAAGGTGGACCACGGTGGCTGCGATCGGCGATGGTGGCTATAATCGGCGATGGTGACTGCAATCGGCGATAGTAGACGACGACGGCTGCGATGGACGAAGGTGATGAACGACGGAGGTGGACGATGGTGGCTACGACGAACAACGGAGGAGGACGGCGGTGCGAGGCGACAGATGCGGTGGCGCTGAAGGTGAGGAGAGGTACGAGAGTGAGAGAGATAGAGAGAGAGATTCTGAGTGAGTGAGAGGGAGAGAGAGATGAGAGGTAATGAGAGGATGAGAACCAGAGAGAGAATAGAGGGAAGAGAGAGTGTGCAAATGAAAGAGAGAGAAAGAGACACAAAAGCAAAATATATATAAAGTATATTTTATATATATATACTAAGTCGGGGACAAACGAGGCCGGGCCGGGCCGGGGATTGGGCATTAATCACCGTCCTCGCCCTGAAATTAATCAGGGATTAATTTTTAAATACCATCCCCTCCCCGTCGGGGGTATTTTTCGGGAAAAAACCGTTCAAATCGGGATTGGGGGATCGGGTCCCCGTCGGGCCGGTTTCAAATTGCCATCCCTAATCATGGATCCGTCTCTAATTCCAACAAACAAAATATGATCAAACATATTAGGGTTTGTCACACTCTATGCCCCTAAACTATCGCTAACTTGTCTACTTAGTCCATGGACTATTGATTGAATCTATTCAGTCCGTAAAGTATATACTCACAAGTGCAATAAATTAGTAAAAGACCTACCCAATTAAGATTTTATTATAGAAAAATCTTAAAATTTTATTTTTATCTTTAAAAGGTGTTTTATTTCACTATGTGCTTAAATTAATATTAGAGTTTGGTTTCTCAATCTTGTCAATAAATCATATGAATATTAGATATACTGAAGAAGTAGAATTAGATAATTTAATAATAGAACACAATAATACATTAATTAAGTAATAAAAACTACTTGGCAAAAAACTTAAAAACAATCAATTAGAAATTATTAACAAAATATACTAGCTAAAAGCAAGTATGTAGCCATTGTAGAAAATATATAAGAAAATACTATAGATAATTACTTTACCCTTATAAAAAAGATTCATCATAAGGACTAACATCTACTTTTCAAATACAGAATAAAAATTTAAGATTTTTTTTAAAAAAAATAAAATGTTAGGTAAATAGGGTATTTAACTAATTTATAATACTTATGAGCTTATATTTTATTTTTGTAATTCTTTTAGGGACTAAATAGATTTGAATTAAATACTTTACGAATTTAATGGATTCAATCGACAATTTAGGGACTAAATAGACTTTGATTTATATACTTCAAGAACCTATTAGATACAATTGATAGTTCAGGTACTAAATACTCTAACATATTATTAGTTCCATCAATGAATGGTTCTTCATAAGAAATTGGTAGTTTACTCCAATACACTATCGGATTCAGAATAATTTTTGATGTGAATGACCACTCAACTGTGTCATCTTGTTTAATGATTTGGTTCACGTGGTCTTTATAATTCTTCGATACATAATCTCTCATCGGCCTTCAACATGAAAACTCAACAGGTTAAGATCACCATTTATTATCTCCACCACAGGAACCTCCCCAGCATCATTGTAAGTCCTAGGCATGATGTAAGAACGTCACAAGCTTTGATACCAACTGATGCAATGCAAAACATGAAATAATAACAATCTTAAAATCCATTGATTCAAGGAAGGTCATTCTCTAGACTCGTTGATTCAGAATGAATGCCAATAATATAGGCTCAACAATGATTGATTCACAATGAATACCCAAAGTTGGAACAAAAGAATATTTAAACTCACAATTTCATTAATTCTAAATTTTTTTCATTGCCTTAAGGTTTACATCTTCATTTATAATAAACCTAATATTTGTAGAACAAGAAACTGATAGAATAGTAAACAACATAATCTCAAATCAAAAAACTAAATTGGAGTATTCTTAAACAAATATTAATTTGAAAACAATAAATAAAAATATTTATTTCCTAAAATTTGGTTTGCATCACCTACACAGATGACATTTGCACTATGCACCTGATAATACATGTATTTATTAAAATGAATTTGCTTCCAACTTATATTTATCCAAATCTTGACCATTCCAAGCAAAACAAATGTGTTTGGTGTAGAGTTGTAATTATGATTTCACACCCATATTTGAGTGTTGTGCTTGGATATAATTCTCAAAAATTAATTCTACACCCACATTTGAAAACTCTTTCCAGAATAAGGGTGGCAGACAGAGTACTTGAATTTTGAATTTCGAAATTTGGTTTACCCGGTCGTCCACCCAGATATCTTCCTGGATAGTTTTTGAATTTTTGGATCTACCCGATTATCCTCCCGGACATCCTCCCAGACGTCCGGCCGGTTGACTGGAATAGTGATTTTTTTTTTTTTTTTTTGTAGCTATTATGTGAAAAAAAAAATTTAATAAATTTTTTTAGTAGTTATTTTTAAGAATTGAATTTTAAAATGAGTTTGATTATGAGTTTTGAATATAATTTTCAATAGAGTTTTGAGTTGTGTATTTGATTATGAGTTATAAGTTTTTGAATTAAGTTTTAAAAATCCTTTTTAAAACTCATAATCAAACAACTTTTTTTTTTTTTTTTTTAAAACTCATTTAAAAAATTCAACACTCAGTTTAAAATTTAATTCAAAACTCTTTTCAAAACTCGTAATCAAACAAATTTTCTCTTTTCAAATCATAATTCAAAAATTCACAAACTTAAAATATAACTCTATTATCAAATCATAATTCTAAAACTCTACCAAGTGCTACCAAAGTTTTCTAAGTTGAACATCGCATGTAGCTCGTCATTTTGAATACAAATAAATTGTTCTTTTATTTTATCCAAAAGGTTAATTTGTATCTAGTTCTTAATGCACATATATACCTCATGTAAATTGAGAAAAATCTTGTGAAACTGATTTTGTCATTGCATTCAAAATGTTGAATAAAATTAGGATAAATTAGACTAAGCTATTTTAAAATTAAAAAAAAAAAAAAAACAGTAAGCTCCTACATTTTTAACACTTCCTTTTTTTATCAACAATTTGTTAGTTATATGAATAAAAAAATAATATTGTCATATCTATTATATGAAAATGTATATTTATGTTGTTCATTTTTATATTTTTACACTATTTTTATTAGTTTCGATCCATTTAATCATAATAAAAGAGAGATCAATGTAATTACATCAAAATTATAGAACTTATAGTATTTTTTTTTTCTACCGGGGTTGTACAAAATACCGTCTAAGGTTGTGCAAAATACGTAAAATATTGTTCAATCCGCTAAATCCATATTGATTCGCACCAATCCGTATCGATCTATCCATTAACTGAGGATTAAACTTTGAAATGTATAATCCGCCTTCAAAACCACTTCACTCCGCTATAGTTAATACATATATTTTTTTTAAACTTCTAATGAAATATCGAAGTAAAAAATTAGTGTGAAAAAAGATTTAAGATGTGAAATTTGTTGTAAATTAATAGTTTTATATATGAAAAATATTATCTAAAATTCATTTGTGTTATATATATAAAAAAAAAATCATATGAATTAGTATAATATATTATGCAAATGATTGATAATTATTTAAAAATATTCTTCAATTAACTAGAAAATTAAAACCTCTCAAACCACAATTTGATTATTTATCAATTCACAATTCACAATTTAATTTATAATTTTATTCTCAAATCACTGAACCGGACCGCGCACATTCTACTTAAATGATAAAACCTGTTGGTTTTTTAATTAATTATTTTAAAAGAAAAATACATCATCTCCAGAGAGAGGTCACCACCCCTGTTACAGAACCTGAGCGGGTAAGCTTGTCCACATTGTATACATACACATGTCAATATACATATATATGTGTGCATATATGTTGTTATATATGATTTGACTGGGAACTGGGTTTGGATTTGAGCAGAAAAAGTTTGCATTGCCATGTAGAGTATGCAAGGGAAAGGGAATAGGTCAGTCATTTCCAATTTTTTTTTTGTTCTTCTTCATGTGCTTCTGTAAAATCTTTGCGTATGTGAAACCAAGCAATTATATAAATTGAATTTGTGATATTGGTTATAGAACACAACGTTGTCTCAGTTGTTTGGGAAATGGCTATTATTTTCAAATAAGTGGAGGTGAAAAATTGGTTTTGTATGTGCTTGTGCTTTATTTTTGCTGGTAAGTTGTTTCTATTATGTATTGGATCTTCAGTATGTGAAGTTGTACATATTCTTAATCTGTGCTTATTGGGATACTTTTCCATGACTCTTCTAGCTAAGCTATGAAATTATTAATAAACCAAGTTTATTATTGTAGTCATCAGATTAGAGGTTCATAGTATGAGCCTAAGATGTTTGATGAAATTCCCGATTGAACATTTATGTCACTGTTTAGGTGATTTGCAAGATTGTTCCTTGTTTAGGAAATTAGATTTACTATGAATTGTGAATTAGCTCTATAATCTTGAATACCTTAACATTAATGTTTACGAACACCAACCAAAAATGAAGTGTAGGCTATAGATTCAAACTTATACATTTCATTTTCAAGATAAAAATTTGCAATATTTTCAAATATGATTAGTAATGTCAAATTTTATATTTCTGTATATCCAGGAGAATAAACCGTTTGATTAGAAAGAAATAAATGGTGGAAAGTGACAAATCAAACTTAAGCATACTTAACCTTAGGAACATGACAAATCATGGGTTGGTTCATACATGATGCTGAGTTGGAATTTTGCTGAACCCTTTTATAGCAGCCTTGTTTTATTGTACAAAAAAAAAAAAAACTTTGTTTGATAGCATAAAGATTTTTAGCATTTTAGGTGGCCATAAATGCGATGGCAATTCTTCATGCTGCTACACTAGTTTATGTAACTTGACGTTTTTATCATTTAATACCATTATTTGCTCTGATTTTCTTATGCCTTTTCACTTTCTTTCTCACTTTTTGAATACACCAACAAACCAATACAATTCTTGTTCCTTTCTCTCCTCTTACACTTTGTCTACAACAACTGTTATTTTCTACAACTGTTTTCCTCTTTTTTTTGTCATGACCTATATGTGGAAAATTACTTGTACAGTTGTAGTCCGTCCAAAGTCGCCACTTCAAGCCCTCACTTTTAATGAGAGAAATAGAGAAGATGAAGACAAAAGAGATGAGTTGTAGTGAGAGAAATCTGTAGAGAGAAGGTGAGGAAAATACTGGTAGAGACATAAATGGGTCTCCAATTTCATTAAGAGAGCAATCATAATGAAGTCGAAGTAATAAGCCAGCAAAGTGGCAATGGCCCAAATCCTAAGTTCCATTAATCGAGTTTGGTGACTTTCCACAATGACAAAGCAATCAATATTTATTTTTTCTTTTTTCAGACCACACTTTGCTCTCACCTCGTTCTGTCCAATTCAAACCCACCACCATGGTGTTCAAACAAGACCTCAATAGGATTGCACTCCTTCATTGTGGTGGTAGTTGGTGTTCTTTTTGTTGGACACAAACAACTTGAAAGAGGGAAAATATGGAACAGAGTAGAGAGGAAAATCAGTGGGAGATGTAGTGGTTTCACTTGGAGGAATGGAAGGCAATGTTTGGAGGGGGTGGTTTTGATGATGAAGTTATTTAGTACTCCTGAAATAAGTTCACATGATACTTTGCTAACTATTAATAACCGAACCAAACAAAACCAAACCAAGCCTTAAGTCCACTCAATTATTAATCCAAATAATAAATCCACTCAATTTTATTTTGGTGTTTTGATGGGACAGGGAGTCTATTGTGTAGTGAAAAAGGAGAAAGGATAGAGAAATTGTAGGTTTGCTTTGTTGGTGAGAAAAAAATAAAAATGCAGGAGAACGATAGTAGAAATAGGGCAAAAATGTCATACGACATAAATTAGTGTGGCATCATAAAAATTTGTCATGGCATTATGGCCACCCCAAGATTTATTACCTCAAAAGAGTATTTGATCAATTAGAGTAATGATACACAAACTAATAAGTGTTACAAACATTTCTTAATGATGTGACACCTATCATTAGGAGTCTTCATGGATCAGTTTAGTTTGATTCTAATATAAACCAAGAACTAAACTAGTACCTTGATTCCAGAAAATTAGAAACCAAACCGATACATGAAATCTTTTAAACCAATAAAGAAAATAAAGCTTTACAAATAATATTAAGTGTCATGATTGGAAATCAATAAACCAAGCTTTAAAAAAATAAAAATAAAATAATAATAATTATCTTTTGGCATGTAAACAAAAGACAACTACAATCCATAAAATAAAGTGCATACACGTTTCGGTTTTCTCTAGGGCGTTCAAGTAATGTAAAAGTCACTAAAGCATGCGAAATTTCTCAGTTCTCAAGTACCTAATCATGTTGGGACTTCATTAGAGCTGATGTGCAAGATCCCACCTGGAGTTCCTCGCGGGACTTAACCCAAAACCTTATGGCATGAGCTGACGACAACCATGCACCACTTGTGTCCTCGTTCCCAAAGGCATCTCTCTCTTTCAAGAGGATTTGCGGCATGCCAAGCCCTAGTAAGGTTTTTCACTTTGCATCAAATTAAACCACATGCTCCACCGCTTGTGCGAAAGCTCTCTGGTGGGATCCTCACGGAGAAAAGAATATTGCAGTCTGTTTGATAATGATCGAGTGATATTGCTTTGTTGTCCTGAACCAAGGAATCCCTTAAATATGATGCAAAATGGATGTTGTTCTATCATTGATTAGAGATTTCTCTATGAAAAACATGAATTGGAGTTTGAAGAAAGGAAGGGAAAGGAAAAGGAGCTCTTGATCTGCAACAGATATAAGAGGATTTATTCAATCACATAGTTTGGGTTCCTAGAATATAGCGCCCTTGGGGCTTTCTATTTGATTGGATCAAATGGCCCAATGATAATCATATAAACAATTAAGCTTGTGAATTAGGTAAGCATGTGAGTTAGTTAGGCATATAAACATGGTTCTCAATGATTAGTCAAATAATCCCTATAAGCAATTTCTAACCCTCCGAAAAATAATCCTATATACAATTTCTACACTTAAGGGTTGTTTGGGAATTAGTTTTTTTAGTGTCTTTTTGAATTTTTACGAAAAAATATGCAAAAAGGTAGAGATAATGATTTGACCACTTATAGTGACTTTTTGGCTAAAAACCTAAGTTCCCAAACACTGTTTTAGTCACATAATCATACAATGGCCTATTTATAATTTTGTCAACCCGAACACAACATTCCTAACACGTTTAGCATAATTATAAGCAAATTGTATAACTCATTTTAAACAAATTTGTTTCATGTCACATGCATAAAGGTAACATGTTTAAACATTAGCACTCCCAAGAATAATATATACCAATATTCATGAAAATAATTCAAAAGATTCATCACTAATCCACTACACATCCAATCTTATTGATACCCATTAATATTCAAACATCCAACAAAATTTCAAAAACTTTCGACACCAAAAGATAATCCAATAGCTAAAAATAAAACATTTAAGATTCTATTGCTGTCGGATCCCAGCTACATTTGGGTTACCTGCGGTCATTAGTGGCTTCGTTTCTATGTGTTAACATACATTTTTACACAGGCCAGAAGGATCATGTTTGGGCTATTCATGTCCAACCATAACACAACATAATTAATATTCGTGATCGTGTTGAAAAATGATCAATTCTAACCCCCTAACTACTTGTACGGTTCGAGTCATGTTAAGAGGTTGTGTGTCAAATTTCCACCCAATTAAAAATAATCATTAATAATAAAGACAAATAATATATTAATAAACCCGTGGTGGTATGAAATAATGAAAAAAATGATGATATATAATAGTTCTCATATCTAAGTTTCATGAATTTGTTGAGAACAAAGGTACCCATAAAAATAAAATGGGCAAATTACACTTTACCCCCATAAATTAAAAATAAAAACGGAAAATTTATAAATGAGACTGCCTTTTTCTAAAATTTTAATTGCTACTTAGTGGCCATGTTTGGTTTCGTTTGGTTTTTAAAAACTTGTTTCAAATTTTTTTTCTAAAAATTTAAAAATTAGTTTCTTGAAAAAAAAAGAAGAAAATATCAAAAGCAGTTATCATTTTTATACAGTGTTATCTTTTTGGAGGGAAAAAATAATTTTTAAAAATTAAAAAATATGGTTTACATTTTCAAAAATAATTTTTAAACGAATTTTTGTTTGTTTTTACTAAATTTTTTAATATTTTAGTAATTTTTTTTAAAATTTTTTTAGATATATCAAAATTATATGCATTTAAAAAGTAAAAATTTTTAACTAAAATATGAAAAAAAATTCATTTAAAAAAGCAAATCTAGATTTTTGTTTGAATTTTTGTTCATTTTCAGTAATTTTTTTAAAATATTTTAGCCAATTTGTTTTACTTTCTAGATGCATCTTGATTAGGTGCATCTAAAAAGTACAAAAAATTGATTAAAATATAAAAAACTTTCACTAAAAATAAACTAAAACTTATTTAAAATTACCTTTTAAAAAATCAAGCCAAACAGATATTTTTTTTATGTTTATTTTTTGTCAAGCTAATTTCTATTTACAAAAAAATCTCAGAATTTTTTTTTTTTTTTTCCAGAGAATGAAACCAAACATTGCCTTAAATTTCCAAGCCATTTGACATGGGAAATTCAGTTTCTAAACAAATGTAAGCATCTTTAAAAGATTATGTCTACAAATCAACACAGAGAAGTTGTGGCAATACAACATAAATAGTTAAAAACAGTTAATGCTCCACAACATAAATAGTTAAAAGAGATAGTTAATGCCATTAATTTATGATGCTCAACAATATGTTTGTTCTATTGATTCATCTATCTTGGCCTGTGGACCTTGAGGTTATGAATTTAAGTCGAGGACAATCACTTTGTGCATTTATATCAAAGGTTAAGTATGTACCTAATCTATTTCCCTCTCAGACACTCATTAATAGATAATAAGTTGGTGTTGGTTTTTTAATAATTCATCTATTTGCCAAACAAAAAGAGAGTCAAATTTCATGGAAGAATCTAATCTCTTGTGCACATACAATTACCATAACATCATTTAATAATTAATGACAATTAATCTGACCATTATTCATTTGAATCATTTACAGACCAGTTGAGATCATAATGAAACAATTGTCTTTCAAGATTTACAATGATCAGTTTGTTTAAAAAGCAATGTTCATTTTGCAATCACTAATATCATCGACCTTTTACTTCTGAAATTGTAACATCATTTATAGAGCATGGCATTGGAATTTCAAGTCTATTGGCATCATTTACACCTATGATTGCAGAGAAAGCAGGTTGCTTAGGAGTAGGTATGGCAGATCTTTCATTACTAAGCATAGACAAAACTTCTGAAATTGTTGGTCTATCTATTGCACTTTCTTGAACACACAAGAAACCAACTTCAATGTATCTCAGAACCTCACTTGTACATGTTTCAACTAATACTTCATCCATTATCTCCAATCCCCTTCCTTCGTTCCACATATCCCAAGCCTGAAATGGATCATTAATAATGTTATACAAGTTTAGTTTAACACAAACAAAGGAAAGATAGACACAATTAGACCAAATTATAGTTACTTACATATCCTAATAAATTCAAAACACGATCGGGCTGATAGAAACCTGTATTCTTCTTCCCACTTATAATTTCAAGCATCATGACCCCAAAGCTAAAAACATCAGACTTCACCGAAAATAGACCATCCAAGGCATACTCGGGAGACATGTAACCACTGTTTCCACCAAACCCACCAAATAATGTTGTCAAAAAATAATTTGTTTCACATGTATATAAAACTAGGTTTTCATTACATGTTCAAAACAGCTATTTAACTTACTATGTCCCAACAATTCTCTTTGTGTTTGCCTGAGCTTCATTGTCTCCAAATATTCTTGCAGTGCCAAAGTCTGATATTTTTGGATTCATATTATCATCCAACAAAATGTTGCTAGTTTTTAGATCCCTGTGAATGATCCTTAACCTAGAGTACTTGTGGAGATATTGAAGTCCTTGAGCAATTCCTTCAATGATGTTCACACGCATTTTCCAGTCTAGTAAAGTTCGCCTTGCTTTATCTGTCGCAAAATTTTTAGTAAATACAAAAATAGGTATTATGACACTAGGGACAATTTAAGAAAGAGAATCAGAGCAATAGATCAGTTGAAGGTAGTAAAGTAACGAACCAAAAATAAATGAATCTAAGCTTTTATTTTTCAAGTATTCATATATTAATATCCTCTCATCTCCTTGACTGCAATAACCCAAAAGTCTAACAAGGTTTCGATGTTGAATCCTTGAGATTAATATAACCTCATTCTTGAACTCTCTTAACCCTTCTCCGGTACTTATAGAAAGTCTTTTCACAGCGATTTCTTCTCCATTAACTAGCTTACCCTGAAATTTATATGTTTAGTATGAGATGTGTAATGTACATAGCAGATAAAAATAATGTTAAAACATGAATAGTGGTGATAGTGGTCAGGAACAAAAGTAATCAGACAACATTAATTTAATGCATTATTCAATGGAAAAATAGTGGTGATAGTGTTCAGGAAACTTCAATTTAATGTGGTGACTGCGGAAATTAGGTAGGACGAATTTATTTAAGCATCAATTATTGTAAGATAAAATGTGAAATGTAGAGATTTTTGCGTTGGATAAAAAAAATCATATGATACCTTATAAACTGACCCAAAACCACCCTGCCCAAGCTTATTTGCGTCAGAAAAGTAATCTGTAGCGATTTCTATGCTACGAAGAGTGAACAGAATTAACTCGTGATCATCAATAATTGCTGCTTCAGTTGTTTGTTCATACAACAACAACTCAGTATCCTGGCTTGTCTCATCTTTACTTCTTCCATTATTTCCTGGTAAGCAAAAAAGGAAAATTCTATTTAGAGTAGCACACTAATTATATGACTAATCTTCAATGGTAAAGTTAAAATTACCTCGAAAGTGGGGATTTTTCCACCATAGATACAACAAGAAGGTGACTACGAGAAAAACTACACTGCCACCAATAGCCAACCACAGCTGCCTCTTCTTCGCATTACCTGGGGGTAATATTATTTGCATGGGACTAGCTCTTCTCCAGTTCAAGTATGGATTGGAGAGGTCTAGTGTGGACTGTGGAGTCATCACAGGTTTTATTTTGATGATCTGAGTCATTGTATAGATCATGCGTGAAAAAAAGAAAGAAAAATAATAAAAAAACCAGAGTGATCCAATTATCATAGTCACATCATTTCATTATGTTTCTCATTACTCATAAAAAAATTGGATGCTCTATCCTCAAAGTCATTTTTTTTAAAGTCGAATGTGATGAAATCATGAGTACAATTATGAATTATTTGATCAATTTGATTTTTCATTTTTACTTTTATTTTCCATGGATGATCTATGTAGGCCCGACACGATGAATGACTCAGATCATTGTGATGTGACATATGGTGAACCTACACACCAAACTTGACCTCTTCAACCCATAGCTGAACTGGAGAAAAGTATATCCCTATTTGGATGGTTAGACACCAAAGTTATTTGGAGGTAGGAGGAAAACATATTTAGACTATACATGATTAATAAAGGTAAAAAATGACAATAAATAAATTGTTTCACTGTTAAAATTAGAGAACTACTCTAGTGATTACTTACAATACATTTCAAATTGATGAGGAAATTCTTCTCGAAATAAAAAATAAAATAAAAATCAATGTAAGTGTTACCTTTCTGTACCATGAAGCCCGCCCTTATGTAAAGAATATTTCCTGAATAAGAAGATTTGTCGGTATCACCATAAAAGTAACACTCGCTCTGTTCAGATATATAAGCAATACAAGAACAGTGTGGTCTACAAATATCTTCGCAGTCGCTGATACCTAGGCTGTCATTGCTTTTGAAAAACAATGGACTCTTAGATATTATATATCCAGTTGTCTTAATGAACGTGTCTCCAGTTGTGCAGTTGGATGGCTCGGGCACTACACACCCCTGATTAATAAGCCCGAATCTCGCTTGGCCAGGGTTACAGAAAACTGGTGCATCACTGATGTCTGGAGAGCTCCCAAATTCTTTTATACCAACTGCCCCAATTATCCCAACCGAACGTAGGTCAATCCAATAACTATGTTTATTTTCATTCACTGTAAAAGTGAAATAGCTCTGCCCCTCGGTGGAGAAGTAGCTGAAGTTGAATTGTATGTAATAACTCTGAGCAAAGTAAGTAAAGTTATACCCATTCCACATCCCACTCCGCCAGTAAACGACCCCTCTTTTCCAGATTACAAGCTGCTTTGTATTGTTGGGATCAACACCAAAAGTAAAAGCCCCCATAGATGGTACTTGATCACTCAGCCATGAAGTGAGAAACCGGTTTTGTAACTGACCCGTACTGGATTTAAACAATCCCAATTTCATGCCTGGTAGCCAGGTATCAGAGGGATAATCAAAACTTTGCCACACGATATGTTTTCCCGCAGCTCTCAGAACCAAATTACCCGTATTGAGTAGAGTTAAACTTGTGTTACTACTGCTTATGGCAGGGTGTTGTGCATTTAGTATGGTGTAGAAGTTGCCACTGTAATTAGAAAGCACCAGGTTCTCATCATGGGATATGCTTAAAGTTCCAGAGGTATCGGCTATAGGTTTATCACGGTTGGCGACCCAAACTAGCATGGGGATTCTAACACCGATCCATGGATACACACCCATATGTTGAATTCCCAAGTAGCGAGAGGTGGATCCCTCTGGGCTTGAGAAGCGTAATCGATAACGCTTGTTTGGGGATTCCAAGTAATCCCAGTCTCTCATTACCTGGCCAACAGCAAGAGTGTCGACAGCATCTGAGACACTAATAATAGTATTGCAAAAGAACCAACAGAGAGTCGAGTAAGAGAGGATGACCCAACAACAATCTGTCCTCCTCATGCTACCAATCCTTCCAACAAATCCAAGATATTGAACTCTCTGATAACCAAACAGCTGTTTAACAAATTCAGAAGAAGAAAGAGACGACCTAGCAAGCAAGCGTATTCGTAACCAAACACTAGTTTATTCTTTTCTCTTGGTAGCCATGAACACACGAGGACTTGGTCATGCACTATTGTTCATTACAATTTACAACTTCAGGGTCGATGAAAACAAATTCTAACCAACCAAAGTTGACCACAATGCCTAAATAATCAACTATTGTTGGTTTGATTTCCATAATCAATAACGTAATGATCTTATTTTCTTTATCAAACATTATTTATCCTTTCATGTGTTCACATTATACTGTTCAAAAGATATAGCCAAGTCAACACAATAAATAAATAATGATAATGTGAAAAAAAAGAAGAAAAACTTTAAAACAAGAAATCAAAAATAAAAATAGGGAAATTCATTGGACCTTGTTTGGTGAAAAGAATAATCTAATTTATTTTCCTTCATAATCCTCCTAAGGAGGAGGCGCAAAATTGAGTAAAGACAGACCAAAATTTTTTTTTTTTGTTTTTCTTGGATAATATTACCCATGCATATATATCTTACACAACTCTTTTGACAAGGAAAACTTTTATTTTATTTTATTTTATACAAGTTTAAAAATATTGTGCATGTGTATTTTTGATTGGTTCATCTAGTATGTACTCTGTTTTTTATAACAGTAAAATGTTACTATAAACCAGAGTAACATGTTACTGTCAAACAGAGTAAAATATTACTATTTACGTCAATTTTGACGGTATATTTTTTTATATTTTTTAAGAATTCCGTAGTTAACATGAATCTTGTTTGATAGATTTTGATGAGAGGATTGTAAGAGTATTAATTTTATTAAAAGCCAACATTTAGATTAAAAGTTATATTATTTTAAAATTTAAAATATTAAATTACTTAGTAAATATATTTTAATAATAGTGGTATGTGTTGGATTTTTTAATTTTTTTAATTTTTTTTTTTTTGTTCTTAATACATTAAAATTTTATTATGAAATGTTTTGATAAAATCTCATAAAAATATGTGGTGGAAGTTGGATTGACGGCAGTGTGTTATGATTTTCATGATCCTAATGGGGTCACTACATTAAAATGAAAATGAACCCAAAAAAGGAAAAATGAAAAAAAGCAACATCCATGAAAATAGTGAAATTTGAAACACGGAATTTTATGCATGGGATGGGACTTGCAGCCCCCTCCAGTCCGCGATATAGACTTAAGGTTATTGTTTGGGTTAGAGAAATCTATCATGGAGCCTATTTTGCTAATTGAAATTATTCATTTTTTGGAATTCTTTGTGTATATTATTTTCACAAAATATCAAGTGGATCCAATAATTATAATATATTTAATTTATCACATATGTGTCCAAACAAATAAATGACAAACGTGTATTTAAAAAATATACCATTTATTATTTTAGTGATAAACGTCATAAATTGAATATGTACAATTATTGAATTAATCTAATTTTTTATGTATGATATAAATGAAGGGACTGACAAAATAAATAAGGAACATTTACACACAAGTTATAATTTATGAACTCTCCATTAAGTCTTAACTAATATTTTTTTGAACCTTCAAGTCTCATTAAATTTTTAGTAATCAGAATTACCTTTCAAACAATAATTGTTCATTATTTATGATTATTTATAAAGGAATATGATAATTTGACATTTATTTTGATTTTCAAAATTTTAAAACATCAACTTTCAATCTGAGAAAACTAAAAAAAAATTATATGCATAAATAAATAAATAAATAAAACTAATCACTTTGCTTGGTTTGAGTTTTCTAAAAATACTTTTCAGAAAATTCTACTTTCTTATTTTCCGTATTTTTGTTATTCTCACTGAATTTTTTTAATATTTTAAGAATTTTTAAAAAAAAATTTTTAGACACACCTAACATAAAAAAAACTTAAAAACTATAATTTTTGTGAAATTTTTTTTTAAAAAATTCACTAAATACCAAAAATATGAATATTTAGTATATTTTTCATATTTTTGTGTATTTATTAATTTTTGAAATATTTTTTCACAAATATTTTACCTTTTAGATACATGTAAGTAAGATGCATCTAAAAAAGCAAAAATAATACTTGAAATTTTAAAAATATTCACTAAAAACAAAAAAAACATGAAAAACAAAAAATTCAATTTTTAAAAACATGAAACCAAACAATGTTTTTTTATGAAAAAATTGAAATAATTTTTTGTGCAAAACTGAAAAATTTTGTGCCTATAATGGAGCATGATGATGGAACATTGACGTGCAAAACTGAAAAAAAAAAAAAAAAAAAAAGAAAAAAAAAAAAAAGAAAAGAAAAAACCTTTAAATATGAAAAAATTGATAATGTTATCAGTTTTAAAATTGAAAAAACTGTTAATATTCTCGTTTTTATTGGATAGTTGAATCAAACCAATAATACAAGGGCAAAAACGTTTAATCTCATGCTTTTGTTTTTTTTATCAGTTAGTGAAATAATTATTTGAAATATTCTTATGTAAAATTGATAATGTTTTTAGTTTTAAAAATTGAGAAAAATTGATAATATTATCAATTTTACTAAATTTGACTTATTATTTTAAAAAAATCTTAAATAAAATTTGAGTTGCTATAATATTTGTAAATAAAACTTTTAAATAATTAACTTAATAAATAATTTGAATCAATCAAAACGGAACTTGTGTTTAATTTCACGAGCCAGCACAACACCCTCCCTCCCAAATCACCGACAGAGAGGATTCAACTCCTTATGTAAAAGGTTGCTACAAATCATTAGATTATTTTATTAAAAAATTTCACCTCTTTTGTAGCTTCTTATGTGTTGTGAGTAAGGTGGTAAATGCATAGAATTGTTCGTGAACAAATTCGAGCTCGGCTTAGTAAAAGTTCGTTCAAACTCGGTTCGTTAAATTTTTTTTGCGTTCGAGCTGGAGCTCGAGCTCGTTAAATTTTTTATAAATAAGTCCAAACATTCTGAAAATCAGCTAATGATAATAACTGGATAGTTGGAAATTTATTACCAATTCATCTAATCTTACTACCAAAACGACACTGTTTTCTGTATTCTTTTCATTCCCAAACCTAGCCACCTCTCTCTCTCTCTCTCTCTCTCTTTCTCTCCTATTCTCTACTCTATAACTCTCTCTCACTCTCCAGCGCATCCCTCTTGTTTTTCGGCAACATCTCTCTTGCTTTTCAGCGACATCCCTCTCATTCGGTGCTCTGTAACTCTCTCTCATTCCCCTATGCATCCCTTTCAAACGCCACCTCCAAATTTGTGAGTTTCAAATTTTGAAACTGTATATCATCTTCTCTCTCTCTTCATCTCATCTCAGCTCCATCTCCTTCTTCCTCTTCTTCTCTTGCTCTCTCTCAGCCCCTTCTTCTTCTTCACTGAGCAACCACCAGTGCATGGAATCATGAGTCTCTCTGTCTCAGTCATCACTGTAGCCCCCCATCTCAATCACCTCTTAATCTAGGCTTCGATTGATTTTGACTATAGATTTCGAACAAGCACCATTAAACTCTCTCTCTCTCTCTCTCTCTCTCTCTCTCTCTCTTATATAGATTTCATTCTACATCGATTAACTATGTAGGAACTTAACTGTCTGTGGGAACTTAGTTATAATAGATGGCCGTCATCGTGCAAGATCAACGTGTCGGTGACAACGAGTTCAGTGAAGATGGAGAATGCACCAACATTAACAGAATGAAGACCCTTCTAGAAAGGATGAATGCAAAGATAAGGGGGCATGAGCGTTCCCGAGGAGATGAAGATGACCTTTAAGTAGAAAAGACATTGGTCTAGGTGGAGCAGATCCCAGATGGAAGAGCATGCCCTAGGTGTAGTAGATCCAACATGAAAGAGTATGGCCTAAGTGAAGCAAATCCAAGAAGGAAGAGCATGGCCTAGGTGGAGCAGATCCCTGATGGAAATGCATGGTCTAGGTGGAGCAGATCCTAGATGGAAGAGCATGGCCTAGGTAAAGTACATCCAAGATGGATGAGTATGGCCTAGGTGAAGCAGGTCTAAGAAGACAAGAGTTGAACCTAAGTAAGCAGATCCCAGATCCAGAAGACAAGATCCCGGCCTAGATGATTAGGTTCTAGAAGACAAGAGCTCAGCCTAAGTAAGTAGATCCTAGATCCAAAAGAAAAGATCTCGACCTAGATGAGTAGGTCTGAGAAGACAAGAACTTAGCCTAAGTGAGCAGATCCCAGATCCCAAAAGACAATATCTCGGCCTAGATGATTAGGTCCAAGAAGACAAGAGCTGAGCCTAAGTGAGTAGATCTCAGATCTCAGAAGACAAGATCTCGGCTTAGATGAGTTTGTCTGAGAAGACAAGAGCTTAACCTAAGTGAGAAGATCCTAGATCCAGAAGACAAGATCTCGGCCTACATGATTAGGTTCAAAAAGACAAGAGCTGAGCCTAAGTGAATAGATCCCAGATCCCAGAAGACAAGATCTTGGCCTAAATGAATAGGTATGAGAAGACAGGAGTTCGACCTAGGAAAACAATTTTGAAAAGATTAGAACTTACCAGAGGCGAACAGAGTTGAACTAAGTCTGCGATGTTTCCATGGCGGTAGAGTTGAACTAAGTCTGTGATGTTTCAGCATGAAACATGACGATTAACTTAGACTTGCCATGACGGTAGAGTTGAACTAAGTCTGTGATGTTTCAGCATGAAACATGACGATTAACTTAGACTTGTCATGACTGCAAAGTTGAACTACGTCTGCGATGTTTCAGCATGAAACATGAGGATTAACTTAGACTTGCCATGGCAGCAAAGTTAAACTAAGTTTGCGATGTTTTAGCACGAAACAAGGCAAAATTGGCCATCACCTGGTCAGTTTGTAAGAAAAGCCGAGGTAGTTAGTACTCTCGGTGCACTAAGGTTAAGCCTAAAGTGCTTCGTTTGGGCGAGCCAAACATGATGATCTCGGTTGAGATGTTGATCTTGGTTGAGATGATGATCTCGGTTGAGGTGTTGATCTTGGTTAACATGATGATCTCGGTTGAGATGTTGTTCTTGGTTCTTGATAAGTTGATACTAGGATCTTGATGTTCTTGAACTAGCAAGTCATGATCTCTGCTAGGTGTGCGATCTCTGTCGAGATGTTGGACCTGGATGAGATAGAACATGATGGTTCATTGTTCTTGATTCTTGATTCTAGATTCTTGACGAGTAGACATTTGAGTCGTCGTTTTTTTACGTCAGTGAGTCACGATTTTATTCGGAAGAGTATCTCCAATATGTTATTTAGCTGACATGTTGGAAGATGAAACGATATAGTTTCTATCACCTCAGGTTGCCGAGGTAATAGAACCTAGGGGCAGTTGTGGGGACATATTTTTTGAGTAGTCCATGTGGCCGAGGTTGTTAGCCGAGGTGCCACGTGGGCAGACCATAGTGCCTAGATATAGTGTGGTAATACCGGAATCTGAGATATTTAGATAGAGGACTAGAGTCCTAGATGACATCAAACTACCTATTTGGATAGAGATGGGACTCTTGAGGAAGTTCATCTTAATCTGAATAGTATGAGTTGTGATAGATGTAAAGCATAGAGTCCCATGAAGTGAGACTTCTAAGGAAAGTTGGACACTGACCATTATAAAAATGAGGCACCCCCATGGGTCTAAGGTATGCTTTGATTTGTGATGTTTTTACTTGAGAGTTTAAGCACTATTTTGATATTTGTGAAAGATAAGATTTACTGACTTGATCATTGAAGTGTCACCGGGTGGACGAACCACCACGGTATTCACATTGTCTTGTTGGCAGGTGGTTGGCTTAATCTATTCTGCCGCGTACTCTTCAGCTAAGTTCCCTATTTGGTTGTGTGGTCAAGAATCAACACTCACAGTAATCTTACAATTTTGGAGTGATTTGAGTTTTTATGGCCTAGGTTTAGTATATTTCCTTTTATTTTTTGGCTGATTGTTGTTTTGGGGATTTTGGTAGGTTGCTGTGGCACAAACAATAAGTATGTCAAACATTGCAAAGGTTTAGTTTGGCCCTTCTTTCACCTCCTCATCTCTCTCTAAACTTGAGAATTTCATTATGAGTATTTTGCCTAGTTTGGTACTGGCAAGCTCTTTTTTTATGTGTGTGCATGCAACATGTTCTGTAAAATGCCTCAATTAAAATGGTTTATTTTCTTTTAGTTAAGCCAGTTGCTTATATAATTCCACTTTTTTGTTGTTCAAATAGTAAGTGAATCTATCATAACAAGCCAAGCAAATGACTACACAACTTTTTCTATAGAGAGTTTGATTAACAGTGTTTAAATGCTCTTAGTGTTGGTAATGTGAATGTTATGATAGACTAAAAGATTATAATATTTAATACACCAATATTCTTGGAGCTTTTGTTGCAATTGTCATGTTCGTGAAAGAAGTTCATAAAATTATGGTCTTTTGATAAGATAGGTGACTAATGTTTCTTGATCAATTGCTTGTGATGGCTTCATGGTTTCTTGATAGGCTTAATTAAGAACTAGTACCTTAGTTAAAAATAGGGCTTAGACTTGAAGAAGTTCTTAATCATTTGTTGCACTAGTGTATGAGCTTTTGTTCTTTTATTTTTTGAGGATCTATCTTCCTTGTATCTTGCCCATTATTTTCCTTCCTTTAGTTTTTTTAACTGTTATTTTATTTACCTCTTGATAGAGAGATGTTGATCTTTTACTTGCAATATGAGTTGCTTGCATTCATTGTGTCTTATATTTGCTTGTTAGCGATACAAAAATTATCAGATAGTACATGGATGTCCCATGAAAATGGAATTATTCTAGTTTTGTTATCTTAAATTGACTGTATAATGAATCTTTGTTGTCTTTTGTGTTGACTTTAATAGTATAGATCAATTTTGGCATAAAATGTTATCTAAAAAAGGTGGGGGATTCCTTTTTCATTAGAATGACTAGACACTTCTAAAACAATTATATAGAAAGGTGATCTTTATTTTGGCTTGTTTGACTTCATATGATTTATCTAACATATTCATACAATGTCTTGATTTTCCTGTGGAAGTATTTAATTTATTTTGTAACAAAATATCATGATTTTCCTGTGAAAGTATTTAATTTATTTCACTAGGACTACCATGTATTTGTTCCTTTATTGTCATTGTTAGATCTATGCATAACCATGATGTAGAAATTTTCAAATCATTGGGTCCTCCAACACTTGCACTCCACATAGACTGCATTTGCACCCCATACATACTACATTTGCACCCCTTCAATCTTTTCCATTCGCACTTTCTGTCTAATCATTTCATTGAAAGAACTAATTTTTTTTAATTTTTTTTTTTCAAAAATTTCATATAGGCTACTATCTTGTCAGTGTTTTGACTTGTACTTTACCCATTCATTCTTACTTGTGCACTTGCCTATTCAATGTTTATCAAATGTTTTCATTTCACTAGGACTACCATGTGTTTGTTCCTTTATTGTCATTGACATGTCTATGCATAACCAAGATGTGGAAATTTGCGAATCATTGGGTCCTCCAACACTTGCACCCCACAAACACTACACTTGCACCCCCTCAATCTTTTCCATTCTCACTTTCCGTCCAATCATTTAGTTCAACCAACCATTTTAAAAAAAAAAAAAAAAAAAAAATTCATGTCGGCTACTATCATATCAATGTTTGACTTGCACTTTACCCATTCATTCTTGTGCACTTTACCCATTTATTATCATTGTCATTAATTGTGCACTTGCCTATTCAATGTTTATCGAATGTTTTCATTTCACTAGGACTACTATGTATTTATTCCTTTATCATCATTGTCATGTCTATGCATAACCAAGATTTGAAAATTTCCAAATCATTATGTCCTCCAACACTTGCACTCCACATAGACTATATTTGCACCCTACACAAAATTAACTTGCACCCTTCAATCTTTTCCATTCACACTTTCTGTCCAATCATTTCATTGAAACAACTAATTATTTTCAAAAATTTCATGTCAGCTACTATCATGTCAATGTTTGACTTGTACTTTACCCATTCATTCTTATTTGTGCACTTATCTATTCAATGTTTATCGAATGTTTTCACTTCACTAGGACTACCATATATTTGTTCATTTATTGTCATTGTCATGTTTATGCATAATCAAGATGAAGAAATTTGTGAATCATTGGGTCCTCTAACACTTGCACCTCACACACACTACATTTGCACCCCACATAGACTACATTTGCACCCCACACAAACCTCACTTGCACCCCCTCAATCTTTTCCATTCTCACTTTCCATCCAATCATTTCATTCAACTAAGCATTTTTTTTTTTTTTTTTTCATGTGGGCTACTATCATGTCAATGTTTGACTTGCACATTACTCATTCATTCTTACTTGTGCACTTTACCCATTTATTGTCATTGTCATTGTCATTGTCATTGTCATTCTTAATTGTGCACTTGCCTATTCAATGTTTATCTAATGTTTTTATTTCACTTGGACTACTATGTATTTGTTCCTTTATTGTCATTGTCATGTCTATGCATAACCAAGATGTAGAAATACCCAAATCATTAGGTCCTCCAACACTTGCACCCCACATAGACTGCATTTGCACCACACACAGACTGCATTTGCACCCACACAGCATGCATTTGCACCCTACACAAATTACACTTGCACCCCATAAGATTTTTACCAATTTCTATCCCATTGACTTTCTATCAAATTATTTCATTCAAATCAACTTAGCACAATTGTGCCTCCCCATGTCTTCATGTTTTTCATGCCCCCCTATTATCATGTCATTGTTGGACTCATGTGTTTCTTTCCTCGTACATATATCACTCAAAATGGGAATTTTTTTTTTTTTTTTTAAATTGGTTGTTTAATATGTGCATGGTTAGTGATCATTGGGTGTGCATACCAAAAGAAGCCTGTGGGAACGCAAAATAATGCAGTCTAAAATTTGAATGGTTCCAATGAAAAAATTAGGTAAGATGTTTGGCAATTAATTCTAAGGCCTTGGTCATTGGAGTTGGTAATATGGACAAGGCATTATTGCAAGTCTAAACAAACCAACGAGCTTACTAACAGTCATCTTCCTTCTTCATTTGTTGCTCAACTTAGTTTTTTCCAACTTTGTAACTTAAATGGAGTATACTATTTATGTAAGGATCTTTGAGCTGATTTAATTAGCAATTATTTCATTAAGACTTCATGTGTCTAGGTGTCACGTAAATTGGAGAAATTGGCTTCCCGTTATAATATTTCTTCAGAACATAAAGATTTTTTCCTTTTATATGAAGAAAACATGTTATCACTGACTTTCTGAAGTACCCAAATACAATTCACCAATCCTTAGAACCATTTTTTTTTTTGGTTTGACACCTTATTTCTCATTTTTTCTAAGGAAAGGTTTGCGAACTTCTTTTTTTTTTTTTTTTCTTATTTCTTTATTACTTTTTCCTAGAGTACCTAACTTTGCTATTATATCCTCGATTTATTGTGAAAGTTAATAGTCCTCTTGAATTGTGTTAAACTTCCATTATTTTCTTTGTTATGCAGATTAGAGGAAGTGGAAAACTCGAGAAGGGAATTAGTTGTTAGGGTAGTTGCATTTTCCATTTATTCAACATGCAACTTTCTATATTGTTGATCGAAAATCTACCATGTTTGTAATTGGTTGACTCTAATCTCTTCAAATAATCAACATATTTCTAATTATACTGAATTTTCTATCTTCATCGTAGTCTTATTAAATCTCCATACGCATTTAGCAAATAAAGATTATAGGTCTGTCAATAAAGAAGATTTGGTGTATTTGTTGAGTTTGTTATCGTGTAACATTAGAAGAGGATGGTATCATTTACTTTTTCAAGTTCAATTGTCATTTTTTCTCAATTGGGAGTGAACTGATTGTTGTTAAAATTTTACAATTGGAATCAATGAATTATTGATAATTGAATTTATGTTCTTCGACGTTTCTTTTGTGATGATTTTGATTCTCCTATTAGCTGATTGTCTCATAAAACAAAGTTAGTCTCTTCATTAGGGAACTGAGGAGAGAAAAGAAAAAAAAAAAAGAAGTGAAAGGTGATGTTTTCTATTCTTCTCTTATTTGAAAAAAAAAAAAAAAAAAAAAAAAAAAAAAACAAAGTAGTTGTAACGCTCCAAAATAAATAACAATAACCCATTTCATAACATTACTTACACATGATCACCAACATCACATCTTCTATTCCATTTATAACTTTGGTCAATACAAAAGATGACATGTGTGATATACATTCATAAATTCTAGATTCTAAATTTATAGCATATGACATGGATACATGATTTAAATAAAAGTAAAAGCAAATAATTACATGCCCTAGTGGCTACATCTTCCCAAGTTGATGCTTGGGTACAACAAAATAAGTTTAACTCAATACAAATAAAGCTCAAGACTCATACAAAATTAATTATAACAAGTAAATAGAATGAAACCCTTAGTTCTAAGTCCTCACAAGCTACGTCCTTGGTGGAGGCATATCATCAGCACCTGAAAGTTGTTTTCCACATAGGATGAGCCAAAGCCCAATAGAGATACACTAACACAATATATGAATTTTAACAAAGCTATAAGGTGAATGCATATGGATGTCATTTGTCAAACATTCCTCATTTCCATCTCAAAACAATGGAATGCCAGATTACAAATCAATTCATGAAAATAATCATTTTATATAAAAAACAAGACAGTAGATACAAAATGCTGGGAATCTCTAAGTACGTGTCTACCAATAGGCTATACAAGCACTACCAAAGCCATTTTACCGGTACTAACTGGAATGATCGACACCTAACCGCGCGGGTTTTTGAATTTTCACCAAGGATGCATAGACCAACAATATAAACCACAACCACACCCCCTAACTGGATTCACCAAGGTATACACCCATTTTTTCTCTAAAACAAATACAATTTCAATGTTCAAGTATGAAACGATGCTCGATGTACAGTGTATGAGAAATTAGTTTCAATTTAACCTAATCCTCATGCAATTTATACAACAATTAAGACTATCCTCCATCAATATCCTAAAACAGATATTTCTACTCAACAGATAATTTTTCTAATAATAAATAAAATTTCATAAATTCAAAATGGGAGCGATAATAAATATCCGACTCCAATCTCATCATCAACAGATATAATCCCCATATCTTTTCAAAACTCAACATCCTTTCCATTATTTCCATAAATCAAATATAAATGATTTTCGAATAAAATCTCCTTTGTTCTTTACATCTCATTTAAAGAGTAACTTTCCAAAATTTCAACACAACCTAACAATAAATACCCTTCCACAACGTTCTTAAGCATTTATTTGAAAAATCCTTCTTACACTTTCCAAAACCAAACCTTAGGTTCAACAAAAAACCCGCAAATCACTAACCCATTTCAAAGAGAAAATAACTAGGCTAAGAACCATATTAAAGGTTGAAGAAATCTCTACCTCAAAGTAGAAGATAAGAGAGAGGCAAAGGTAGAACTTGGCGAGCCGAAAACAACAACTCCTCTGATTAAAACGAAGCCCTTGATGTGCTTAACCTTTTTCTCCAAAGGGCTAATGTGAGAAATCCAACGGATTGAGAGTATTTGGAGCTAGAGTGTAAGAACTAGAGAGAGAGTGTGTGAAGATTTTAGGGTTTTGAAATGTTTAGAGAAAGAGAAAGAGAAATGAAAAAGTGACTCAAAATGGCCTTTTTTCGGATTGATATACGTACAGACCGCTTGAGCGGCCAAAACACTGCTTGAGCACCAGACACAATAAGTGGCACAACTTGAGCGACCAAAACAATCGCTCGAGTGCACTAAAGATTGTTGCCCTCTACCTTTCAACGAGCAAACTAAAGACTTGTGGCCTAGCTGACCATACTTAAAACATGTGATCCCACCCTGACTACATCTCCCTGAATTAGAACTCAGTACAAGAAAAGTGGATCTAAACTGTGCTCCCTGGGACTGTTGTAGGGTAGAACCCTTTTGCCTCTTGTTGCCCCGAATCCCCCTCTGAACCTCCTAACTCCTCTGCTTGTTATGTCTTATCCGCTCCTCCTCCGCCTGAATCACGGTCTTTAAATAAGCCGCTGCCTCTATAAGGCAACCGTAATCCCTAATCATAGACCTGACCACCTTGAAAAGGAGTTTGATCCTCAGTCGCTTCTTGAAAGTAGTCTATTAAAAGTTCAGGTACAATCTAGATAGGCTATTAAAAGTAGCCTCAAACTCTGCTACTATTGTGTTTAGTGGCTTGAGCTTCAAGAACTGATCACTTAACTTTTCCCTAGCAGTGGGAGGTAAGAACTTGTCTTGGAAAGCGTTGACAAAGGCCTCCCAAGTCACCCTAGTGCGCCCTCACGCATACTTCCACCATTGACCCACATCTCCCTTCAGCTAGAAGGATGTCAAGGTCACCCTCAAACCATCGTCCTCGATGCCAAGCATCTCAATCGTCTTCAGCATCTGCTTAAGCCACTTATCTGCCTTCCGCGGCTCCTTCGAATCTCCCAAAAAACTCATCTGAATTCAACCAAAAGAACTTCCTCTTCAGAAAGGATAGCCATATCTCAACAACATGGGCTTGGACTTGATTCTTAGCACTGAGAATGTTCATAAATTTCGGTAAAGCTTCAGCCATTTCTCGGGCCAAAGCACCCATGGCTTGCTGACCTGCTGGCTCGGCCACGTTGTCCTAACCAACTCCCTCCTTTTGCATCGAAATTTCATCCAATAACGGCACCTCCTGCCGCCTAGGCCTACCACGCCTACCAACACCATGTCTACGTCCTGACATCCTCATAAAGGTTTTATAGATTAGCACATTTACAAATGTGCTGAAACTAATTCACTCACGTCCTAATACGATGGACAACAATTAATTCACTCCACATAAGCATCTAATGACATAAACACAAACAGACTTCCTTTCTGGATAGTGACCGTCCTACGACATTACTAGAGTTCCAGTTAGAAATAGCAGTGATCAAGTACTTTTCTAACAGGATTTCTAGAAACTCATAGACTCAATCAATATTTAAGAAATTAAATCACATACTCATTTAGTCACATAAGCATGTTATCGCATACCATACCGCCTGCTTTCTAATATTATCAAACAAGATAACCCATTGTGGTAAAAACCATATCCCACGATCTCAAAGTATTCAAACCCAGTAGTTTTGATACCAAGTTGTAATGCCCCGAAATAAATAACAATAACTCGTCTCATAACATTACTTACAAATGATCAACAACATCACATCTTCTATTCTATTTATAACTTTGGTCAATACAAAAGATGACATATGTGATATACATTCATAAATCTTAGATTCTGAATCTATATGGATTTTGACCAAAAGATGACATATGTGATATACATTCATAAATCCTAGATTTTGAATCTATAACACATGATGTGGATACATTATTTAAATAAAAGTAAAACCAAATAATTATATGCCCTAGTGGCTACATCTTTCCAAGTCGATACTTGGATACAACAAAATGAGTTGAACTTAATACAAGTAATGCCCAAGGCTTATACGAAATTAATTACAACAAGTAAACAAAATGAAGCCCTTGGTTCCAAGTCCTCTCAAGCTACGTCCTTAGTGGAGGCATATCATCAACACCTGAAAATTGTTTTCCACATAGGGTGAACTAATGTCTAGTAGAGATACTCTAACACAATATATGAATCTTAATAAAGTTTTAAGGTGAATATGTATGCATGCCATTTGTCAAACATTCCTCATTTCCATTTCAAAACAATGGAATGCCAGATTACAAATCAATTCATGAAAATAACCCTTTTATACAGAAAACAGAGCAGTAGATACAAAATGCTAGGAATCTCAAGATACGTGTCTGCTAGTAGGCTATACAAGCATTATCAATGCCATTTTATTGATAATAACCGGAAGGATCGGCACCTAATCGCGCGAATTTCTAGACTTTCACCAAGGACACACAAGCCAACAATGTAAACCACAACCACACCCCCTAACTAGATTAACTAAGGTATACATCCATTTTTCTCAAAAAACAAATACATTTTCAATGTTCAACTATGAAACGATGCTTGATGCACAGTATATGAGAAATTAGTTTCTATTTAACCTAATCTTTATGCAATTTTTACAACAATTAAGACTATCCTCCATCGATAGCGCAAAACAAATATTTCTACTCAACAGATAATTTGTCCAACAATAAATAAGATTTCATAAATTCAAAATGGGAGCGATAATAAATATCCGACTCCAATCTCATCATTAACAGATACATTCCCATATCTTTTCAAAACCTAATATCCTTTCCTTTATTTTCCTAAATAAATTATCAATGATTTTTGAAATAAAATCTTCTTTGTTCTTTAAAATCTCATTTAAAAAGTAACTTTCCAAAATTTCAACACAACCCAACAATAAATACCCTTTCACAACATTCTCAAGAATTTATTTGAAAAACTTCTCTTTTACTTTCCAAAACCGAACCCTAGGTTCAACTAAAAACCTCCCAAATCACTAACCCATTTCAAAGAGCAAATAACTAAGTTAAGACCCATATTAAAGGTTAAAGAAATCCCTACTTCAAAGTAGAAGATAAGAGAGAGCAAAAGGTAGAACTTTGCAGAGCTGAAAACAACAACTCGTTTGATTAGAACGAAACCTTCAACATGCTCAACCTTTTTCTCCAAAGGGCTAGGGTGAGGAAACTAATAGATTGGAAGTATTTGGAGCTAGAGTAAAAAAATTAGAGAGAGTGAAGATTTTAGGGTTTTGAAATGTTTAGAGAGAGAGAGAGAGAAATGAAAAAGTGACTCAAAATGGCTTTTTCTCGGACTGATATACGCAGAGACCACTCGAGCGATCAAAACAACGTTTCAGCGTCAGACACAATAAATGACACTGCTCGAGCGACCAAAACAACCACTCGAGCGCACAATGACCCCCTTTCAGAAGTTTAGACCTGCAAAAGACCGTTCAAGCGCAAGAAGGACTGTTCGAGCAAAGATATCACAGTTCCAGTAGTTTTGTAGATTGTAAAAGACCGCTTGAGAGCAAGAAAGACCACTCAAGTGGACAGGCAAAAATTTGGATAACAACTCTTTGAAAAACTAACTTCGCAACCAGTTTCAAATGGAATCAGAACTCCCAAATAACCAAACTCAACTAGTAACAAGATGAAAATGAAATGAACAAAAGCTACGGACAATGATTCACAAATTCAATGCAAAAAATGGGTTGTATCTAAACAAGAATCGTTATAGTGGTTCATATTATATTATCCAAATAAGGTGTCTTTTTATTTTATTTCTTTTATATCTAAAAAGTAGTGTTGATATTATAAAAAATATTTATCTGTTGATTTCTCTCTCTCTCTCTCTCTCTCTCTTCACTTTTAGAGATTTAAAATAAAAATTTTAAGAAAAAATGGTTTCTTTTAATTTCTTTCCATTTTTCATCCTATTTTCCCCAACAAGTGGTATGAACTATAAGAAATGCATTTTTTACGTTTCATTTTCTCTTTAAATCACTCAATCCAAACAGATTATAGAGAAATTAGTGTGATTCTATTTAGTTTTGAATAGCATTAAATGATTCTATCTCATAATAAGATGGCATTGTTATCAAAAAAAAAAAAAAAAAAAAAAAGAAGAAAAGAAAAGAACAAAAAGATCACTTTGTATATAACTTTTTGCTGAATAAAATAACCACCATCTGTCTTTAACTTCAATTTCAAAACCAAAATGCCTCATGAGTCAATAAGATTACCCAAATTCAAATGAAATTAGGAAAAAGTGACGCACAAATATCATTGCCCTCATGAGATTTGTTACTCCAGGTGAGCAACCCAAAATGGGGGTGAATTTGGTCGATAAATGAAAACTAAAATAATTAATCTAATAAAAATAATATGCACAACACAAATAATATATCAAAAGATATACAAAATAATCACTAATGTATGTGTGACAAATCAAGTAAGAGCTATAATTAGCAATAAGAGAGAGAGAGAGAGAGAGAGAGAGAGAGAGAGCGAGCAAACTCAAGATTTATAATGATTTGGCTTTAACCCAAGCTTACGTTCACTCCTCAAGGTTCCACCTCAAGTATTTTCACTATTCTTCAAATAGCTTTGCACCAAGTTTATCCGGGTACTTGCAAATACCTTTACAACAAGGATTTTGTTCCAAAAATTCCAAAAGACAAGCCCACCAAAACAGCCCATGTTTTGGTGTTACAAAAATCCCCAAGTGTTTCTCTCTCAAACACTCACAATCAGGCCTGTGGGTATAACAATCCTGTACAGATGATTTGTGGAGAAAAATGCTTAAAGCATTTTGTACATGAAACTCCTAAAAAGTAGGACTTAAAACAGTAAAGTTCACAAACGAAATATGAAAGTTTAAGCACAAATTTCTTATATTATTTATTCTCTTTTGATCACCTCTTGTCCCCCTCCCCTCTTTGTAAATGAGTGTAGATCTTGTATTTATAGTCCCTGATCTTCATATAACTGTTGGAGGGCAAAAACAGCCGTTGGAGTGGAAAAATAATTGTTGGAAACGTTTAAATCACGTGCAGAATTTTGAATTTCTGAACCACGGTGTTGACCCTAACTGAAATTCTATTTTTTTCCCTTTGAATCTGTTTTCTAGTGTCAACCCTAGCTCCTCCTAGTGTCGACCCTAGCAGAGAGTGTCAACCCTTGTTCTTCCTAGTGTCGATCCTTCATTAAGAAAAATATTTCCAAAACATTTCTAAACCTTTCAAGCTTCAATCAAAACACAAGATGAACTCCAAATATCAATAGATAAAGATCATTAGAGCATAAAACAAATATCAAATGAATTATTCTTGGATTTTGAATATAAATCATTAGAGAGTAAAATACACACAACTCATAAACTCTTATCTAATGAAATACTCATGATATAAAAATGATAAACATTTATTAAATCCCTATACAACATAAAGTCATTATATAGTTAAAATCAAAGGATATTAGCAATTTAAAGTGCATGTTTATTATATACATCATACTAATTTTGTGTCAAATAATGTTAGGCAAATATAACAATAAAACACAATTAATAGACATCATAAAAACCAAGACTTAGGACTAACAAGATTATAGCTAGTTTTAAATTTGAATAGGTTGAGCACATTGAAATGCACCGCGACAAAGCAATAAAAAAAGATCAATACAAAGATCTTGCTCAGATATTACAAACAAAATTGATTACATAATTCATATCTCGTATCTCAAGTCTTATTCTAGGGTTTCTCAAATCAAATCACATACAACTTCTACATTTTAGAAAGCCTAAATGTAAGGAATACAACAGAAATATTACAAGAAAGCTTCATGACCAGTAAAGTTAGATTAACTCTATATGCAAAGTCACATAACCGCAACAAATTCTAGCTACCTAACTTCGACTCATCTTGTTCACTGCAACTCCAAAGCGAGTTCGGCGTCATATTGGTAAGTGCGGATAGCTTTGAAGATGGATTATCTGAAACCTTAGCAAGCGAACGATACTACAATTTCAAGCTCTCTACATTGTCCAATGTCTCAACAACATACTTGAATAGTTTTCAAGTTGTAGTATCAAGGATTCATTTGGTCTCTAGAGGTAAACTATGAGAAAAATAAGGGAAGCAACATTTTAAAGAATGTGGATAAAATTGCGAACATTTCTCCTCTCTCTCTTTTAGCTATTTCTTATGCATTTAAAGCAACACATTCAACGATTCAACGGTCCGTTTGTTTCAGAGACATTTTTTTTTTCTTTTTGTATTTTTCTGGTGTTTGAATGATGGACATGAAAGTTTAACCAAAAAAGAAATTATTTTTTTTTACAAGTCAACAACAATAAACTTATTTGAGCCACAAATATTTTCCATAAAAGGTGAAAATATTCTGTAAGAGGTATAGGTTGTTTTGAACGAAACAAGTTGACGGAAAGTCAATGGGATAGAGATTGGTAAAAATTTCATGGGGTGCAAGTGTAATCTGTGTGGGATGCAAGTGCACATGTAGGAATGAATGGGTAAAATGCAAGTCCAACATTGACATGGTAGTTCAAATATGAAAAAAATTGAAAAACATGATTGTTTTCAATGAAATGCTTGGATGGAAAGTCAATGGAATGGAGATTTGAAAAAATTTAGGGGGTGCAAGTGTATTATGTGCTGGGTGCAAGTGTAGTCTGTGTGGGATGCAAGTGTTAAAACGCCCAATAATTTGGCAATGTCTATGCATAGACCATGACAATTAAGAGGATGGAATAAACACATGGCAATTGTAATGAATTGAAAATGTAAATTCCATATTAAATTGGATAGAAATTGAATAAATTTGACTCATTTTGGTTATGAACACACCATCACAACAAAGATGCACATATGAACTCACCATTTTACAAAATGGACATCCAATAAGGATATATGTACGAGGAATGAAAACACAAGTCCAACGTTGACATTATAGTAGCGGACATGAAAAACTTGAAAAACATGGTTGTTTTGCATGAAATGATTTGATAGATAGTGAATGGAATAGAGATTAGAAAAAATCTAGGGAGTGCAAGTGCATGTTGTGCGGGGTGCAAGGGTAGTGTGTGCTGGGTGCAAGTGTTAGAATGCCAAATAATTGGCAATGTCTACTTCATGGTTATGTACAAGACATGACAATTAAGAGGATGGAAGAAACACATGGCAATTCTAATGAATTGAAAACATATACTCCATATTAAATTGGATAAATCTGAGTCCTTTTTTTAGTTATGGACACATCGCCACAACAAAGATGCAAATATGAACCCACCATTTTACAAAAAGGATATCCAATACCGAGGGATATATAATCATTAATTCTTTTGTCATCACTAACTCTATCGTTAGACAGAATCTTTGATAGGAACTGAAATGGATCACTAGCTTTCACTGATAACTTAGTTATATCTTCATCATCTGGTGAAGCAAAAATTTCATATTAGCCATATACCAATCAAAAGATTGATTTGTCATTGAAAATTTCTAAAACTTAAAGGCTGCGAGGAATGAAAACACAAGTCCAACATTGACATTATAGTTTCGGACGTGAAAAAATTGAAAAACATGGTTGTTTTGCACGAAATGATTTGATGGATAGTGAATGGAATAGAGATTGGAAAAAATTTAGTGGGTGCAAGTGCATGCTGTCCAGGGTGCAAGTGTATACCGTGCGGGGTGTAAGTGTAGTCTATGTGGGGTGAAAGTGTTAGAATGCCCAATAATTTGGCTGTATCTATGCATAGACCATGTCAGTTAAAAGGATGGAAGAAACACATGGCAATTGTCATGAATTCAAGACATAAACTCCATATTAAATTGGATACAAATTGAATAAATTTAGCACATTTTTTGGTTATGAACACACCACCACAACTAACATGCACATATGAAATCAAAATTTTACAAAATAAAAAACAATATAATAAAAATTGAGCTTATACGAGGCTCTCCTAATGAGGCACAAAGACTCTTAACCAATAGGCTAGGGGATTGCTAGAGTGGCGAAAGTAAAGAAACATTTTAACACAAAACTAACCCAAATCTTAGGTATACACAGATTACATAATGATCCAATTCGAACAATGCACATTGTCATAAGCATTTCATCAAACACTCAAAGGGCACAACACAATTACCTAACAAGTTCATATACAAGAAACAACAATAATTATTTCTCTTCTATGCATTTTAACAAACACTTAGCGTGAAAGGATTCAGACTTAGATCAACTTGTGCAGTTTCTTCCAATTGCAAACACGTAAATTAGTAGATACTTTTAGTACATGGGTTATTTCTATTCAAAGCATCAATGTTGAACTCACATCAACTAAATTTAAACAACACTTTAACATCTTACAAATCAATGAAACCTACTAAACTCTTTGTTCTTCATGCATTTCACCTCAACCATAATTAGCATTTATATATGATTGCAATTAGGTTAATCAATTACTTCTAGTTAAAGAGAGAAGCATGTACTAGCTTTACCTCTAAATTTAAGATAGTTTCCTTCAATTTCACCGGTTGAGCATGCAACGAGCCAAAGTGAAGGCACTGAGATATTTCGTCGACCGCGGTGGGGTTAGGGCATGAAAAGGAAAGGGGAAAAAGATAACTGAATGAGCCAAATTGAAGTCGACACATGATAAAGGGAGAGAGAGAGAGGCAGAGCAGAGCATAAGAGTGAGAGACCAGTGTCTAACGGAGAGAGAGAGAGAGAGAGCGCTCTAGAAATGGTGAAAACGGTGACTGGGTTTGGGTTGGAGAAGAAGAGGTGAAAACGGTGTCGTTTTATTTGCAGGATTAGATTCTCATGGGCTGGTAAAAAGTTTCCACTGTCCAATCCTTTAGTAAATTGTAGTCATTCTTTACTGATTTGTCAATCTGATTTTAATAATTTATTTTAAATCAAAAAAATTAATCTTGAGAAGCTGCTCATCCTTTGCTTCTGATTATCAGTTTCTGCTGTGGATATGTTAATTTATGATTATACTTTTAGATTTTTTTATTTTTTATTTTTTTAAAAATAGAAAAAGACCTGAATAGACTATAAATTATTATTATTATTTTTTATGAGAAATGTAGACAAGTAATAAATAATAAAAAATAAAAATTAATTGAAAAAATATTTCACAGCTTATTTAACAAACATTACTCAACAACTTAAATCTATAATCCAGCAGCTACACCAAATAGATTAATAACTTCTGATTAAGGTCATAATCTATAATCTGTTAAGGTATAATTTATAAGCTGTTTTAATAGTTACACCAAACGAGGCCATTGTGCAGTAATTCTCCCTAATATAAATGGGTGAAATAAATTCAGTAGTATATAAAATCTATCTTTGATATAAAGGATCTAAAATGTAAAACAAAAATAAATAAATTCAAAACATTTGAAAGAAATAAAAAAAACAACAAAAACAAAATCTAAATAAAATAGGTCAACTTTTTATGGTTTTTTTTTAATTTTTAATATTTTTATTAATTTTTAAAATTATTATAATTTTTTAATTTCAGATTTGTCTAGTCTTGTAGGACTTAAAAATAAATAAATTTTTTTTCCTGAAAAAAAAAAAAAAAAAATTATTAAAAAAATATTTGTCAAACCACTCGAGCCACAGTTTCAAGATTGCAATATGACCGCACAGAATTTCATTTTTCAACAACCTACTTTGTGATGAACAGACTTAGAACCAGTCAGACTTAGAACTTTCAAATAGTGGACAGAAAAATTAAACTGAAAAACTTAAAAAATATTTCTTCCCCAGCTTTTTTTTTTTGGGTATAAATATTAGCAAAAATGCTATGAACTCACCCATATTAACTCATAATTTATTCTGAATGAATTTGTGCGGTGAACGTTAAATTGATAAAATGTGAAGTTCATAAATAAAATAAATTTAAACAATTGATTCCTTTTCCTAGATAAATTTTGAATTGATAACCGTGAGTTTGTAGTATTGTTGAAATATTATAGCAAAATCAAACTATTTAGGACAAATTTCATTAATGGTCATTGTAGTTTCACTCCAATTTTAGTTTGATCCCTATCATTCAATTGTAACCAATTTGACTATAAATTTTTTTATTTTAAATTTTTGCCAATTAAAAACAATTGAAAAAGACTGTATAATTTTTCAATAGAAAATTGTCATGTGCAATGCAGATGCTTGGTTTTTAGGAGTAGTTTAACATTACTGTAGTTTAACTTGAATTTCAATTGGATTCCTATCATGCAATTGTAACAAATTTGGTGATGAATTTTTTATTTTTGCTAATTAAAAATAATTGAAAACGACTGTTTAATTTTTCAATAGAAAATGGTTATGTGCAATGCAAAAGCCTAATTTTTAGGGGTATGTTGAACATTAAAATCCTTGTTCATGACAGAGTTCACTCACTTTGAACCAACCATTGAGTGGACTCAACTCACCATCACCGTCTCCATTCTCCTAACCCACCAACAACAGGCCACCTCCATTTGTTGCCCCTCTTGACCACAACCAAAACCACCTTCCTTAGCCCTTTCACGCATCATTAGGAGGGAAAGTGAAGGATTTAGAATGATAAACTTAGTTAAAATCATATTTGGATTCTTTATGCTGTGTTTGGTTGGGGGATTTGAGTAGGGATTTGGAAATGGAAATGGAAATGAAAATGGTAGGTGAAATGAGAATAAAATATGCCTAAATTTCACATAATTTCACACACCTTTTTCCTTTCCCTTTCCAAATCCCTCTCCAAATCCTCCAACCAAACACAACTTAAAGAGGGAAAGGGAAGTGCATGGAGGGATTACGAGAGGAAGCGAGTACAAGTATTTTAAGCACTTCACTTCCCCTCTAAAATTGAGAGGAAACAGAAGGAAAGTGAAGTGCTTTTCATAATAATATATTAAAAATTCTAATTAAACATACCTTTCCTTAATTAAGTAGACTTTTCCTCCATTTTCTTCTCATTCCTTTCCTTTCCCTCACAACTAACACTCTTCCCTTCATTTCCCCTCCCTTCATTCCAAACAAAGTGTTAGAGATGGCCTGAACCTAGCAGTACAGAGAAATCTCCCAACATCATTGTTGAAGTGAATGCTAATCTGGTTTTAAACATTTTAGACTCTCCAATTACCACCTAACTTAGAATTTAGCAATATCATCATTGACTGCAGGTACTTGCCGGAGAAGCTAGGATCGAGACGTAACCATTGCTATAGAGAAGCAAATCGATGTGCAGATATTGGCCAATTTTAGCAACACCATGGCCATAGAACTACATCAGTTTAGCAATCCTCCTCTATATTAGTGATCAATTGGCACTTCATGCCAGAGGCATATCCTATACTAGGCTTATTTCTATTAATTAATGAAGTACTTGTTTAACCCCCCCCCCAAAAAAAACTCGCCATTTTTTTCTATCGGCACACAAGCCCACCATTTATTGGACAGACCTTATCCTATTATCATGATGGTTATGTATTTGAATTACAGTAGTTGTGTCATCATGATTTACATAATTTTTAAGGTCGGTCAAAATATGGTGGTGTCTACATTGGCCTCAACCAGTTTTTTAGATAGTCATCACATTAACAGAATCAAATTTCCTGGTGATCAAATTTCCAAGTGATGAATCCAAATTGGTTTTGCATATAGCACTATATAACATAGGGTGAGACACTACCTTGGTTCATAAAAAATTAAGCAATTAATTTGATTTATAACTAACATTGTTGTGATCAATAACCAAACACCACTAGATTCATAATAAAAATAAAAAATAAAAATCATCGTGAGTCATAATCAAACATCACTATGGATTAAATGAAAAGCCACCAATTTCATAACTTATTTTGATTTAACATTTGGGTGGCCCTAGCCATGCTCCTTAGTCGATTGATCCCATTGATCATATAACTGAGAGGAAAAATGTCACATTAGAGGTGAATGATCAAAGGCGTCCTCTAATTACGATGATGAAGTCGGTCCCTCTTTTAGTAGACACGATTATGAATATAATTGAAGAGAAGTGTGTCGGGGTTGAGATTTTGAACTCTCTTTATGTTGAGAAGTAGTAATGGTTTGACTTTCATTTATCCATTTTACCACTTCTAAACCAGCAATCTAAACTTAACCATTTTAAGCCACAATATGACATAATCAACTAAAGTCATAACTAAGGACCACTAATAGCATAACTAGGTGTATGGTACACATCTAAAAAGTAGGTGCATATTGTAAAATTCACCTATAATAAGAAGTAACAAATTAACCCTGACATTATTCACTCAACTCATTGCATCTTCAACAACTATTAAAGCCAAGTTATGAGAATATAAGGAAAGCATGGTCAGCCAAAGTTTACAATGATAGTTTTGTTCAGAAGGTAATACCTATTCAGCAAGCACAATTGTTACCGACCATCTATTTCTGAAATTGTGACATTATTTATAGAGCAAGGTCTTGGAATTTCAGGTGCATTGGCCTCGTTTATACCAACAATTGCGGAGAAAGCAGGTTTCTTAAGAGTAGGTATAGTAATCATTTCGTTGCTAAGCATAGACAGAACTTCTGATATAGTTGGTCTATCTGCTGCACTTTCTTGAACACATAGAAGACCAACTTGAATGTATCGGATAACCTCACTTGTTGAACATGTTTCAACTAATGCATGATCCATTATCTCCAAACCCCTTCCATCTTTCCACAAGTCCCATGCCTAAAATAGTTCATTGACAATGTTATAAAAGGTTAGTCTTTGGACGTAGACACTAGAAAATATAAACACAATTGGACCAAATTATAGTCACTTACATATCCTAGCAAGTTCAAAGCACGGTCGGGTTGATAGAAACCTGTGTTCTTCTTCCCACTTATGATCTCTAGCATCATGACCCCAAAGCTAAAAACATCAGACTTCACGGAAAATAGACCGTCCAAGGCATACTCGGGAGACATGTAACCACTGTTTCCATCATTTCAACAAATTAGATTGTTATAGAGAGAAAAAGAAGATGAAGAAGAAGTGTTTGACATATATATAGAATGATTTTTCATTTTAGCATATTCAGAAGAGTTAGCTGACTTACTATGTCCCAACAATTCTTTTGGTGTTTGCTTGAGATTCATTGTCTCCAAAAATTCTAGCTGTGCCAAAGTCAGATATTTTTGGATTCATCTCACTATCCAATAAAATATTGCCAGTTTTCAAATCTCTATGAATGATTCTTAATCTAGAGTATTATGGAGGTATTGAAGTCCTTGAGCAATTCCTTCAATGATGCAAACACGCATTTTCCAATCCAGTAAAGATTGCCTTGTTACATCTGTCCCAAAAATTGAACAAAATACATGAAAAAAAAAAACGATTCAAAAAACAATTAGATCACAAGTGCAACAAATTAGTTGAAGGTAGCGAAAAAACAAACCAAAAAGAAGTGAATCTAGGCTGCCGTTTGGTAAGTATTCATATATTAATATCCTCTCGTCTCCTTCAGTGCAACAACCCAGAAGTCTAACAAGGTTACGATGTTGAAGCATTGATATCAATATGACCTCATTCTCGAACTCCTCTAATCCTTGATTGGAGCTTCTAGAAAGTCTTTTCACAGCAATTTCTTGCCCATTAACTAACTTACCCTGAAATTTTTATAATTTGTATGAGATGTGGAATATAAATAGGGAATGCAAATTATTTATAATATTTCTCTATAGTCACACAAACACACATAGAGAGAATTAAGCAATACCAAATGAATTCTTTAATTGCAAATAGTGTTAATAGTAGTCTTAAGAAAACTTCAAATTTAACATGGGGTGAATGCGGAAATTAGGATGAAAAAATTTATCTTAGCCTTAAACATTGCAAGATAAAATGTTAAGCACAAAGATTTCATAGTTACAAAAGGAAATAATATATTGCCTTGTAAACAGGCCCAAAACCACCTTGCCCGATCTTATTTGCATCAGAGAAGTATTCTGTTGCAATTTCTATGCTATGAAGAGTGAACTTTTCGAATTTTGTCAATAATTGTTCTTGTTTTTAATCCTGATATACCTCGCCTTGTTTGGTCTTTTCTTCTTCGATTATTTCCTGATATTAAAGAGAAATCAAATTTAGAGAGTAGCATAGTAGTCATATAGTAGTCTAGAATGGTAACGATAAATACCTCCTCTATGGCGATTTCTCCACCACAAATAGCATAGTAACAAAACTACCAAAAAAGGTACTATACCAACAATGGTGAACCACAATAACCTCTTCTCGGAGTTATGTGGATGCTTCGGAGGCGTGTACATTGGAGGGTAAGAGGGTGCAATATTTGGATCATCTGTGATTGATAAAGGTGATTAAAAAGACAAATAAAGTATTATTGCGTATTCAAATAAATTTTTTTTTTCCATGGATTACTGACAATGCACCAAAATGCTACACTTAATTAAAATTTGTAAAAGATTTTATTTACAAAATGAAGTGGTACCTTACTTGCATTTGACATGAGTAATATTGTACAAATAAATAATTTTCATTAATTTATTTTTCTAAGAATGTAGCACATATGTAATTATTGTAATGGTTTTGTTATTTCAAGTACCAAAGCTTTATAAATTGCACAACAAAAGAAAACTTTATTGATGAGAACTCCCTAGCCAATAATTGTTGGGAAAATGGTTTTATAACCATCTGTTTCAGTCATTTTACTTAATATTTACAAAAGTGAAATGTGAGATATACACTCTTCATCTGTTGCATGAACTATGGCTGGTGGTGGTGGTGACTTCATAGTTGGCAGAATAGAAGGTAGAGAGAGAGAGAGTTCTCCTAGAGATGTGAAGAAAAATGATGGAAGTGGCAGTACTGAAATTCTAACAGTGGCAAAAGATGTAGCGACACCATTGGAGAAGGGGAAGAGAGACGTATGTGCTTTCGTTTTGTGTGAAAGAGCCAATGAGAATATAAAGTCCGGGTAAAATTGTCCAATAATACTCAGGTACCCATCTCATGTCCTTATGGAATGAGAGAGATGTTTTTATTTAAGAGAATTTATACAATAAAAAATGTCCAATTATTTCTTATAACAATAAAAGAGTTATATGAGGGACTTTTTGCCAAATTTCCCAAAATGTTTGTAAAAATTGTTATTTTGTATATCATTTTTCAATTGACACATCAATTTGTGTTTTGAATGCATGCATGTATTTAAACCAAGTTTGAATTATTATTTATTTTTTTTTTTTTTCATTTTTGGCATGACATTACTCATCTCAAATTGATCTAAAAAATAAAAAAAGATTACCTTTCTTTGCCATGGTGCTCGTTCGAATGTAAAACATATCTTGTAAATTGGTAGACTTGTAACCATCAGAAAACTGACACCCGGAGCTGTCAGACCGAGCAGAAGCATAGGCAGTACAAGAACAATCTTTTCTACAAATATCTTCACAGTCAGTAATACCCAAGCTGTAATTGTCTAATCACTACAACAAAATTGACTTTTTACGGCTTACAATGCATGCCGTAAAAACTCTTTCACGGCATGTATACAAATGCTGTTATATGACATGCCGTGGAAAGTTGAGCGTTATTTACGGCATACAGGTAAAGTTGTAAAAAGTAATAAATTAAACATTAATGACATACTTTGTATGTCATATATAATTTTTTACGACATTTTTTTTATGCCATAAATTATTATATTTTTCATGGCATAATTTTGCATGCCGTAGAAGGTTATTTTGAATATATTTATGGCATACTTTGTATGCCGTATATAATTTTTTACGACATTTTCTTGCATGTCATAAATTATCACTTTTTACGACATAATTTTGTATGCCGTAGAAAGTCATTTTTAATATATTTATGACATGCTTTGTATGCTATATATAATCTTTTACGGCATTTTCTTGCATGTCATAAATCATTACACTTTTTATGACATAATTTTATATGCCGTAGAAGGTTATTTTTAAAATATAATATATACATATATATGAATATAACCTTGCCTAATAGTATGCAAACAGTAGCTTAAAAAATACAACCTGTGAACAAACCAAGCAGAAGCAACAACTATGAAATAAGTAAAAAAAATCTAATATCCATACATCAAATAACTTGCATACTAACTTCCATCCTCAACTTCTATCATATCGAACTGATAACAAACTCAAACATATAAACCAAGAAAAGTATCCAAATCATAAGATTTACTAATCTCTAAAATACAACTTTAAACAAGCTGATAACACCCTCAAACATACAAACCAAGAAAGTGATACATCAAGCTATTCAAATCCCTATCATCCATGAAGGGTACAATTTTGGAGACTAAATTGCATTCCCTAGGATAATATTGAGATGTCTAATTATTATTATTTTTAATTATTTACATATTTTCGAATAAAATCTCAAACTTTCATCCTAAGTTGACAGCTTGTCGCCTGGTAATGTAATTGGTAGACTGCAACAGCTTTGAGTTATACTCTGCAAAAATTGGGGACAACAACACTAACTTAATGGAAAATAAGCATAATACATGATTACGAAACAAGAATAGGAAAAGTGGCAGGTTTGAGTATAAATGTGCCAATACGAAAAGTGGTCCAATTTATAGTTTCCTTTTGAAATTTGATCAGCTTTGAACTGGGAAATTGCTTGAAAAGGACTATTTATTCACAGAATTAACAAAGGAAATTACCTCAAAATCCCAAAAAATGCACGCAGACCCATAAAAATGGTTAAACCAAATCATATTCCAACAAAACCGTGACTTTTCCAGAGAAGGAATAAAGACGCAATGCTCACTATAGATACCAGAACCTGATGATACAATAAAATTATGAGTTAAAAAAAGAGTTTATATAGACAATATAAAAATAAAAAATGTTTTTGTTCTTTGTCTGGAGGAAACACTAGTAGACCTACCATGGAGTATGCAGAATAAATAGCATACAATGCTCCAAAACAAAACAAAAAGTTCCAAGCCAAGTCTAAGAGCAGGCACTACTATTCACACCATATGTATACACAACCAAAACAGGAAGCCCACCGTTCAAACCTCATCACCTATATACATATATGAGGAATAGGGTGAGCTAAAACCCAACAAGTAATAGCATACCAAGAGCCAGTGAACATAGGCATGGATATGACCTTGCATATCAAATACTAGCAGTTAGGGCAAACACATCATTTGCAAGTGTAGGTCTAATTTTTTGGTGGTTTTCGCTAGTTTAATAAACGATGATGAAAATGGGCTGAATTTGAAAACGGTTTAGAGCAATAATTTGATATGGAATTTGTAGTTAACAATTATAGCGGTATTTTTGGAAAATCAAAAAGGCGTGAATTTTTTTTTCTTTCTGAGTTGTGTGCTTTTAATATAGAATAGATGTGTCCCCTAGTTACCTGATCATACCTCCTCAAAGTAATTTAAAAAAAACTGATAGCAAATAACAACACACACCTCATCCTTGAGCTCCCTATTGTTGTTGCCATGCTCTGGAGTCCTCAAGGCAGGATTTTCCTTATCCTTACATGGCAATCCATCTTTATCTTCAATTTAACAATAAACAAAATTAAAATTAAAATAAAAATAAATACTAGTTAGAATTCAGGAAATAAATGACTATTTCGTATACATATAATATAACATATAAACACATAAAAATAAAAAATTTCTCCCCAAATGGTGAAATAAAGAATAGAAATTAAAAAACAAACAAAAAAAAAAAACGATAAAATTAAGAAATTCTAGGCACAAACAAGAAAAAAGAAATTGGCCACAAACAAAATTCTAAATACCCTCTTACAAGAAATTGGCCTAGACAACATAAGAACGATAAAATTATAACAGATATATTCATGTGCATTTTGTACGATTCTTCCTCAGTTAAATAACCATAATAAATATTGCACGATAAAATTGGCCATTCTTTTTTCTTTCATCACAGATCTAATAACAAGTGGGTCAACGCAATCAATTGCATTCTAAAAGGTTTGACACCATCAAATGGCATATGAGCTCATCCTTAGACCATCACCTCAGCCGTCAGGAAGATGGACAATACTATTACTAGCAGTTTAGCCATTAGGTTTATACACTACTGAATGAAGTTTATCTCAAATTCTAGTATATCCAAAGCATTGAAACCAAAAATATTTATGACTCTGAATAGATTGTGTTTTTAGAACTTTCATATTAATGTCTCCTATTGTGACTAGGGTTTCTTCTTATTTATTTAGAGACAATTTAGTATAATAAATAAGACGAAGAGTAATGCAATATTTTCTCTTTTTTCTCTCTACTGTATTTACTTACAATGACATGTATGTATCGGGCATTTTTATAAATGTTCGTTAAATCTATCAAACACCTTCACTTGGCCAAGACATACATCCTCAAACAATGCCAACTTTAAGAAGTAACATTTGAAGAGACAAGGTTCTTTAAGTACAGATAATTGATTGGACAAAGTCTAGAAATTATCAACTGAATGTTCTTGGCAAAGGAACATCTAATCTATTGGTCAAACACTTTCTAGCTGTCTTAAAGAGATCAGACAAAATGAATTAGCAGCAGTGTTACAATCTCAATAAAATGCATAGGCACCGGATGTCATTGTCTGCAAATTTTCCATTGACCTTTCCAAGGTGAAGCATCGAGGAGAACACTCTGAATCTTCATGGTAACCACTATAAGGGCAATGATCCAAACCTTCATAAGTTTTAGATACAAATTAAAATTTTCCTTTCAACACCCCTCCCCCAAGAGAGAGAGAAAACCAAACCAAAGAAGAAAAAATTGTGCAAGGAAGTCGAACTATTGTCCAAGACCAAGAATTGTTATTATATTAACCCAGATAGCTGTGGATGCTTTAAACTTCAAATATATAGTTTTGGACATGCAATCAAAACAAAACATTCAAGTCATAGTTCTAATTTTTTTTAAAGAATTGTTTAAATAAAAAGTTAATTAATAAGGATCCAAGTCATCAGATATTATCACCTGCTTAACAAAGTAACTGAACTTCCCCTTAAATTGTTGTATTACATGCTACACAACAAGAGAATGATCTGCTTGGCCTTTTGCGACAAGAGTAATCTGTTGCTCAATAAAACTCCGAATGTCAGGCAAACAGAGATCTGGATCGATACATTGATAGCCTCTTATTAGGCTGATACCTAAAGCAGTTGGAGCCAACCTTCTTCCAGCTTGTACCTGAAGTATGAAGGCAGGGTAAATACTAAAATCTTGGGCACCCACTAGAAAAACTAAAACCCACAAATATGCAATCAAAATTCCCCAAACGGATATATGTTGCTTACAAACCTGAACATAGTTCCTTTCACAGATATTGTTGATATGTACAGGGATTGATGCATCCGTGCCTATTCCATTCTTCTCCATTAGAGAGATGAGCTCACTCTCAGTAAGATAATCTGGGGCCATAGTCTCCCCCTGAAAAGAACAGAAACACATAAAGAACAGAAATTCAAAAACAAACAAAAAAAAAGAAGTTAATAATAGAAAAAAACAGCCACAAACAGGGCATAACATGGCACAAACACAACACATGTAAATCTGATTTTTTCTACACAAATATTCAACTTGATGTAAGCAATTTCTACCCAAAAAGAGATAATAAAAACAGCAACAAAGAGGCTTATCTAGGCACTGAAAATATAAATTTTATTCACTAAAATATTAGCTTTACACATGACTTTGTCAGAGAACTTATTTCTAGCAAGAAAGAGTTGTTGCAAATTTGCCAGAGAGCTTATTTCCTGCAAGAAAATCTGTCACTGCTATGAACAAATTCAAAGAAGGATGACTTTTCACCACCGCTATGAAAATCTATCTACACTGTTTTGGTCAAGAATAGGAAGCCTTGTAATATAAACTTAGAGATCACAAGCACAAAATAACTCAAGTAAATTCATGAGGAAGTAATCACTCAAGCTCAACATCATAGCATCACAGATTGAATTTCACGATTTGACAACTATAAATTCATATTCATATTCAAATTCAAATCAAATGAATACATGGATTCAAATTCAAATCTCTCACAACAAATTTATAATTAAATATGAACTTCAAGATCAGAGAGAGAATTTACCGCTTGAAATCGCAAGGGGCAAACCCTAGGAGGAGATTCAAGATTGTAAACCCTAGGAGGAGATAAATCAACGGAATAAAGAGCTTGAGAGGGAGAGAGAGGGAGAGAGAGAATACGAAACTAAGATTGAATCGAAATCGATGCAGATGGCTCACCTTAGTAGACGATGCAAATGGCAGTGGCGGTAGAGCTTCGAAATCGAGAGAGAGAACTTCGAAATCGAAATCATCGAGCTACGCATTTGATTTATGAGAAGGGGACAAGGTATTGATTTATTAAAAGGAAGCTTCTCTATGAAATCGATATCACCGAGCTGAAGCAAACAGAGTAAGCGAGAGATCTGAGGGAGCCCAGCAGAGAATGAGGGTTTCAAGAGAGAGGGAGAGAGCGCATGAGAGATTGTAACACATTTGGAGGCATTTATAAATGCCTTCTATTAGCTAAACGGTAATGTTTGAATTAATACAAAATCAGACACTTATAGAACATCGTTAAATATTATAAAAAGTGGTGTTTAAAAAAACATCGTTAAAATAAGCATTTTCTGTAGTGATTCGATCGGTTGAGAGGGATTAGAGTTTAGAGAAGGCTGAGAGAGAGAGAGACCCCCAGAGAGTGAGTGAGTGAGTAACGGGGCACTGTTATGAGTAAGCTTTTAAATATTTTAAATAATTTTTTTTTTTACTTTTTAACTTCAAATAATTTACATATACTTAAAAGAAAATTATTTTTTAATTTTTTAAAAAAATCACTAAATTCAAAAAATATATATATAATTTAATACATTTCATATATATTATATTATATTTTATTTTAATTTTTAATTGTATTCAGATTAGGCACATCTAAAAAGTAAAAAATAAATAAATTATTAAAAGAAGGAAAAATATCAAATCAAGGTAATTTTAAAAAAAATAATTACAAATTAATGAGAAACCATATAAATATTAATTATTAAAATTATAAACTTTTTCATGAATATGTAATTTTTTTTCTCAAAATCCCACTGGGTGCAATTGTCCCTTAACAGAGACACTAAATTATAAAATAACGTTTTTTACGTTGTCCTCAATTAGGAAAATGTAAGGTGAGAAGCTTGGTTGGAAATTGTTAGCTTTTTTAAATCAAAAAAAAAAATTCGGATTGAAATTTTTTTTAATAAAAGTTTTCACGACATGCTAATGTATGTCGTATAAAGTTATAATATTTTACGACATGAAATGTATGTCGTTTTAAGTACAAATATTTTATGACATATTTTTATATGCCGTGAAAATATACATTTTTTACGGCATGCTTTTGCAAGCCATAAAAAATTTTTGAATTGAATTTTTTTTTTTTTTTTTTGCAAAAGTTTTCACAGCATGTTAATGCATGCTGTGTAAAGTTATAATATTTTATAACATGAAATGTATGTCTTCTTAAGTACAAATATTTTGCGGCATATTTTTGTAAGTCGTAAAAACATACATTTTTTACGGCATACTTTTGCATGCTATAAATATATAAATCAACGACTTACATGGCATGTATGCTGTTATTGACAAAACATTAATGGCTTGCAAAAAAAAAATGTCGTAGAATGTACTAACTACGACATGCATTTAATGCATGTCGTAAACATGATGCCGTGAATAGTTAGTTTTGTTGTAGTGAATGGCCTCCATATACTCATTGATCCACTTGTCTGATTGACCACATCTCCAATCCTGCAGTTGGATGGCTCAGGCACTACACACCCCTTAGTCCTGTATTTCGCTTGGGTATCATCACAGTAATTTGTTGGACCAAATAAAAAATTTTGGCCCATTTTATATATTTGAATTTTCCCAGATGAGTCTATACTAATCCAAGAACCAGAATCATAATCAGTCCTGTTAAAAGTAAAATAGCTATGGTTCTCATTCGAGAAGTAGCTAAAATTGAATTCATTAGAATTTCTGATACCTGGAAAGAAACTAAAGTTGTACCCATTCCAGATTCCACTACGCCAGTAAATAACCCCTCTTTTCCAAATCACTAGTTGCTTTGTGTTGTTTGGATCCATACCTAAAGTAAAAGCCCCAAGAGTGGCAACTTGCTCACTCACCCATGAAGTTAGAAATTGGTTTCGTTGTTGTCCACTGCTCGACACATTAAACAACCCTAATTTCATGCCGGGTAGCCAGGTATCAGAAGGATAATCAAAACTCTGCCACACAATGCGTGATCCTTCTATAAGAATCAAGTTGCCAGTATCGAGCAGAGTTGCACTTGTGTTACCACTCGAGGCAGGTTGTGCATCATTTATGGTGATAGAGACCCCATTATAGTCTGTCAGCACCAGGTTCCCATTGTGACTGATGCTTAAATTTCCTCTTAATGGATTGCCACGGTTGGCAACCCAAACAAACTTTCCTTGAACTCTACCTGCAACCATGCCCAACATCTGCATATATTGAATTCCCAAATAGCGCGAGTATCCCTCTGGGCTAAAGAATAGCAACTTAAAGCGCTTGTCTGAAGACTCCAAGAATTCCCAATCTTGCATTACCTGGCCAACTGTAAGAGTGTCTGTGGCATACAAGACATGGGTAATGCAAAAGAGAGCCAAGGAAGAAAGGATGACCCAAAAACAGTTTGTTCTCCTCATGCTACCAATCCTTCATGAGAATTGCTCATATATATTGAATCTCCAACAAGTGCTTGTTCAGTTGCCTAAAGACCTCACACGGTCTCTCTCATTACCTCGCCCAATTCTGTGTGTATGTTACCATTAATAATATAAATAATAAAAGGTGTGTTTGGTTTCATTTTGGGAGGTAAATTTTTTAAATTTTTTTTGGGAAAAGTGAAGAATTTTTTTGGTTTATTTAATTGCATATTTTGGAAATAGTTTTGAAATATGAGAGTTTGGGATGATTTGATATTTTATTGTAGTTGAGTAGATGTGTGTGAGAAAAAAAGTGATTAAGAAGGAGAGAGGAGAGAGAAAAAATGATTGATTGATGTGTAGAAAAGAGAAAGTAATTTTGGAAATTTTTTAAAAAAAATTTCCAACCACACAAAATTTTGTAAATTTTTTTCAAAAATTATGTTTTAAGAGTTAAACCAAACAGGCCCTATTTATCTCTTTAAAAGGTTAAACTTATAAATAAGTTGATGATCTTTAAAACAAGAAATAAATCATATATTCAAAATAAATAAAATACTCGTACACACTTGGCCCAGTTGTAGAAGAGAGACATACGTTATATGTTTGTTGAACAGGACTTGGTCATGAACTGAAGAGGGGTCGGTTCATTGCAACTTAATAGTCTCAGAAAGGAAACAAATTTCAATCCACCAGTCTTCACCAAAGTGCCTAAATAATCAACTATATTATTGGTGTGATTCCAATAATTCCAGTTTCAATTATACAAGTCCAAGTCATCCAAGTCATCTAAGAATTAAAAATACTGTATCAGGGAACCAAGATCATTTTGTTTTCAAAAATATCATTGTTGTATTTTTAGCGTTCAAATTGAATATTTATTGATTAATTACTATTCTTTTGGTACCAAACTTTTATGGGGGATGCACCAATAAATCCCAAATTTGTATCTTGTAATCTATTTGGTCTTATGAATTTTCTTATGAACCGTTAAGTCCTATCACAATGTTAATGACCATTAAACATCAAACACATCATCGTCAAAACAACATCATCATCATCAAAACAACTTCAAACATCACATTAAACATTATTCATCATCATCAAACATTAAACATTAAACATCATCATCAACATTAAATATTAAACATCATCAAACATTAAACATTAAACATTAAACATCAGACATAAAACATTATTCTTCAGCATTAAACATTATTCATCATCATCAAACATTAAACATTAAACATCAAACATCATCAAACATTAAACATTAAATATTATTCATCATCAACATCAAACATCAAACATCAAACATTAGACATAAAACATTATTCTTCAACATTAAACATTATTCATCATCATCAACATTATTCACCCAAAAAAAAAACATCAACATTAACATTAACACAGTGATGTTCTTGAATGTTCTTGAATATCGGATGTGTGATATTCGATCGAAATCATGGTGATGTTCTTCCCTCAAATCCGTCAAACCGAAGAAGAACATCAGACCGACTGAAACCATCAACACACTGAAACCACCGGATGTGTGATGTTCTTCCCTCAAATCCCTCAAATCCCTCAAATCACCATCAGATGTGTGATGTTCTTCCCTCAAATTCCTCAAATCATCAACACGCTGAAACCACCGCCGAGTCCCATGGAGATTGCGCTGGCGGCGACCTCGGCGGCGGTGAGAGTGAGGTCGGCGGTGGTGTTTACAGAGAGACGGCGGCGTTGGAGGGAGGAGGAGGCCATGGTGGCGGAGGTCGATCGGGAGGTGAGGGAGAGGGAGAGGGAGAGGAGTAGGGTTAGGGTTAGGGCTAGTGGTGGGGAAGAGGAAGAAATAGGAAGAGTGGAGAAGGAAACCCAAACATGGTTCTGGGAAGTGGAGATCTCGCCCGCCGTGAAGTGTTCTTAATCCAAAGGTTCAAACCTAGATTCAAAACCAAATTTAAACCGTGAAGTGTTCTTGGGGTTTTGATGATGTTAATGATGTTGTTGATGTTACTGATGTAGATAGTGGGACTAAATGGTGCATAAGAAAACTTGTAAGACTAAATGGTATAACTTTCTACCACATAGGATTTACTGGTAATTTTTCCAACTTATATCTCAAAAAATAAATTTTTTTGGCACCAAATTATTTTGCCATTCGTCTGTTAGCGATAATTTCAAAATTATTCTTAAAAGTTTTTAAATTTTTTGCTTTTTGAGATGGCTTTTTAGCAACGACGAGAATTAGTTTCCAAATTATTGATAACAAAATTTTTATTTTTAAAGATAAAATGTTTAATTTATAAAATTATTATTTATTGCGATGAACATTTGATAAAATTATCAAACACCTTTACTTTCATGGGTCACCCGTACCCTGCCATTTCTCGATTTGGATGTTCCACCTAGAAAGTCACTTTCAGGTTTATCAAATTTTCATATCAAGCAATTCGCTAAAGCTGTCATGCACGTCCATTTAATTACATGATCAAGCCACGTGACGCCATATGACCGTCATTTTCGGTATAAACAGAGTGCCTTCAGGCACATTAATTAGGTAGTATTTTGAAATGGAAAAAATATGCGAGCATTTTGTACGCTTCTTTATCATTTATAAAGTCTTGTTTGAGAAGATATTATTTTAATTAAAAAAATTATTATAAAAATTTAAAAAATTAAATAATTTTAATACATACAAAAAAAATTTTTATTCACTCTAATTTTTCTTTTGCACTTTTTAAAAAAAATTGAAAATATCATTAAATATTAATTTTTTTTTTTCATATTTCAATTTAAAAGAAATCAGAATTTTATGTTTTAACTAAAAAAGTAGAAAGTCTAAGTGGGCCCTAAATCTAGAAATTGTAGTTTTTTTTTTTTTTGGTCTTCCAGGGTATCCTCCGCCGACCGCGGAAACTAATCCCTTCGCTGATTGTAGGCACCTCGAAGAATGGAACAGCTGGCCCAGAGATTTAAGACTGATCCATACCCAAGGTGAAAATCGAACCCCTGACACTTGGTTAATGAAGGAGGAGTCCTTACCATTCCACCCCATCCTCTGGGTTCTAGAAACCGCAGTTGATTTAAACAACATGCTCCTCTCCATTTGAGTTTTCAAATTGGCGGGTATTGTTGAATCTTTGTGGATCCACAATGGAATCCGTCTTAATAATTTGAATTGTTGGTTGTGTAAGATTTGTTGAGTATTTTATTCTTATAAAAAATAACTTTGATCGAATATTGATGAATACTTGACCAGATTACATTTGTGTTAATAATTTATTTTAAAAATTATATTTACCGTTGATACAAATATAATCTAATCAAATTAATATTAATATCTGATCAACGTGAATTTTTCAAAAATGAATTATACATCGAGCCTTACTTATTCAATAATTTGAATAATCAATATGAATTTTATAGATCCACAAAAATCCAACAATATCTTTTCATTCGATTTGACATAGAGAGAAACCTGCTACTTTATTTAATGGGGCATTGATTGACGGTGGAAATACTTGGTGATACCATTCGCCGTAATTATCTGACGTTTAAGACCACCCAAATGGTTGAATGGTTGAATGATTTGAAATGAAAAAATATTAATTTGTTGAAAGAAAAATTAAAATTACAATAATTAAAAAATACGGCATTAAGGATTTTCTACTAATACTTTTTTTATTTAAATATTTCAGATTTAATTTGTATAATTCAATTAAGACATATGCACAAAAGTGTTCTCGTGTAGAAGATTAAAAGATTATTTTATACTAAAACAATTACAAAAAATTAATTATTTTGACTAATTGATTATGCCATAAAATTTTAATTATTTAATTTGAAAAAATATCAAACTTATACCGTGTTTAAAAGATTATACTTTTAAATAAATAAACCAATCAATCAAAATAATTTGACATTAAAAATTATGATTAAATCATAAAAATATTTATTAACAAACTACTGGGTTCACCCTAACCTTAACAATATATATTAAAAAATTACAAAAATATAAAAATAAAAATCATAGGGTTTGAATCCGATAAGAAACCAAACCCTAACTTTTTAATTGTTTCAAGTTAAATTTCTAACTTTTAAAATTATATCAATTTTAACTCTTTGTTAGTTATAACTTATAACTAATGCAAATCAGATAAATTAATCATTTTTTTTGGGTGGTGTTGTATGTCCATGCTATGGGCTACACAACGAATAAGAGGGGTGGCAGTAAAATGGAAAATGAGAGAATTAACGGTGGACATGGAAAATGGTTGGAGGTGGTTATAAATTGTAATGAAAAAAAAATGGTTTAATTGTCTAAATTATCCATTCTTCGTTAGTTATAACTAAATGATACAAATGGTGGTTAAAATTGATATTGTTTTAAAAATTTAGAATTGAAATTGAAAAAATTAATGTTTAATTTGTTACAGACATCAAACCTTAACGTTATCAAATAATTGTGGTGTTAGTTTCTTGTTATATAGAAAATATGTTGAGATATTATCTTGTATTATTTTCAGCAAATCCTATTCCTATTTTTATGGAGGGGTTGTTGACCATTATTTCATGTAAGCCACTATGAAGTTATAATATTGGAATTTGGTCTAGTAATTATAACACATGTTATTCATACATTACATTTGGAGTCTCACTACCTATGTTCCAATGGCTAAAAGAAGGTGACGGCAACTATTCCTCTAGCAAATCAACAAATTTAGCACATGTAAAAAGTAATTCAGTATATGTTGGAGACATTTGGACCGTCTTGTTCATGAGACACTTTGCAATTCAAGAGCTAACGCTATAACGTATAAGAGTTTTAGGTATCAAAGATTTTAGTTTTTAAAAGTAAAAATTTTATTGCAAAAGATATTTAGGAATCAATTTTCATCGTCATGACACTACAACAGAAACATACTTTAGTGGCACTACACTAGTGGCATATTTTTAGAAAATGCCACAAAAATGATATTTAGTGGCACGTTTTTGAAAAATGCCACAAAACGACAAACATAAAAGGCTCTAGTGACATGTTAATGAACAAGTGTCACAACACTACAACAAAAATATATTTTAGTGACACCATACTAGTGGCATGTTCTTAAAAAATGTCACAAAAATAATATTTGGTGGCATTTTTTAGAAAAATGTCATAGAGCCACAAACATACAAGGCTCTAGTGGCATTTCAATTAAAAAAAAGTGTCATTTCACTACAACAAAAATGTCACTACAACAAATTTACACTTTAGTGACACTACACTACTAGCATGTTTTTAAAAAATGCCACAAAAATAAAAATTTGCATTAAATGTTTTAGAAAAATGCCATAGAACCACAAAACATATAAGGCTCTAGTGGTATTTCAATAAAGAAATGTCACATCAATTTTATGGCATTTTATAAAATAATGACACAAAAAATTATGTTCGTGACATTGACCAACAGATACCACTAAACTTTCGTTGCAATGGCATTTTTTAAAAAATGTCAGGACACTAGGTAGGTGCAAATTACTTTTTATGGCACTTAGGTGAAAAGTGTCATAAACAAATATTTTATAGCATTTTGAGAAATGCCATTAAGCCAAAAACTTTCCAAACTTATAATGACATTTTTGAAAAAACAAAAAATGCCAATATATTTTTTAAAATTTTAAAATGTAGTAAATGATTAAAAATAAATGAATTAAACTCAATATACACTACAGGAAAAAGCATATTCGGCAACTAAATTTCCAGACAAAAAATTTGGTATTGAAAGTAGCTTTGACCAAAAAAAGACATTAGTTGCCAAAAGTAAAGCTTTTTGGCGACTAAACAATTTTAGTAGCCAAAAGTCTACAATTGGCAACTAAAACTAAGTTTGGTCGCTGGTTATATGAGTTTTAGTGACTAAAAAATTTTTACTAGCCCAAAGTAAAGCTTTTTGGCGACTAAAAAATTTTAGTAGCCAAAAGTCTACAAATGGCGACTAAAAATAAGTTTGGTCGCTGATTATATGGGTTTTACCGACTAAAAATATTTTTGTAGCCAAAAGTAAAGCTTTTTGGTGCCAAAAAAAAAATTTAGTAGCCAAAAGTCTACAATTGGCAACTAAAAAATAAGTTTAGTCGCCAAAAGTAGTCATTTTTAGCGCAGGAGAACTAAAATCTTAAGGCGGGAATAAAATTTTTTGGTGACCAAAATTTTGGTAGCTGAAAGTGCATCTTCGGCGACCAAATCCGATTTTGGTCGATAAAAATTAAATTTTTTAGCAACTAAAAAATAATTAGTAGCCAAAAGTATAGAATTGGCGACTAAAAAATATTTTTAGTCGCCAAAAGTGGTCTTTTTTTATTTTGGTAGTAAATAGTTTATTTTACATAAATTATGTTCAATAAAATAATTATGTTTATACATATTAATATAGATGTATGTACTATATAAATAATATATGTTGCATATATAATCATGTGGTGCTATAGAGGTGTAGTGGGAAGAGTGTGGTGTATAAGGTTTATGGTGCGAGAGGTTGGCGGTTCGAGTCTCCGCAAGAGCGGATGAAATTGTTCTACAACGAATTATTGTCACGAATGGCACTTGATAGTGTCACGAATAGTGCCTACCATGACATTAAAGTGTCACTGAAAGGTTTTAGTCTTGATGGTGTAATGACACTTATAAGTGTCACTAACTCTTTTTTTAATGGCACTTGATAGTGCTACAAATAATAGCTACCATGACATTAAAATGTCATTGAAAGTTTTTAGCCATGATGGTGCAGTGACACTTACAAGTATCTACCGTGGCACTCGTATCTACCGTGGCATCGATAGAAGTGGCACTTGTTCAAAATGCCACAAGACCAAAAAATGTCATTAGAAGAATAGTTTTGTGGCATTTTCAAATGTCACTAAAGTAAAAAAATGTTGTAGTGTGAGAATAGTCGTTAAAAGGTCATCCCGAAAAGTTAAAAACAAGGCATTTGGTGACAATTTTGAAAATGTCAGTAATAAATAGACTTTTAGGGACAAAATAATTTGGTTTTAAAATAGTTTATTTTTTTAGACAAAAATTTTGTCCCAAAAAGATAATAATTTATCACTAATGTTCAATTTTTGTTACTAAAAATAGAATAACGACACTTTTCGCAACAAAATTATTTGGTTCATAAAATATAATTTTATTCCTAAATTTTAGTCTCTAAAATCTTAACTTTTTGTAATGTGACTTAGCACCGTACTAACCAAAGTGTATGAGAAGATTAAGGAGATCATTCCTGACATCTAGGAGGCTCTAACAACTATAAAAACTCATTTGCAAAATGAAATAAGGGACATCCAAACCAATCCAAATTGACACAACTTACATCAACATCTGTGTCATTAGCATAGCTTAGCTTAGTTCAAGACATCAATGCCAAAGTTTAGATTAGGGCATGACGTCCATGTTGTTTAGATTAGTTCTTGCTATCCATAGAAATTGGTTCTATCTCTAATTGTATTTTCAATCCGTTGTAATACAATGGTTTTTTTTACGTATTTTGTTCTTTCTATTATTCCAGGTAGGCAACTCAAGAGGAGAATGCATTAGGTAAATAAAAATAATTACACAATATTAATTATAATAATTAAAATATTTGAATTTCAGCAAGTAAAAAATAGAGCAATAATAATCAATATAAGAGAGATAGGGAGAGAAGAGTAAACATAGAAATTTATAGTGGTTCGGCACGTCGAGCCTACATTCACTTCTCAAAGATCCTCCCTAAATTTTTTTTCACTATCAATCAATTCAATACATCACCAAAGTTTCACCAAGCTTGTAGATTTTACACAAATTTTACTTGATTTGTTGAGCCTCAACAATAAATGTCTCACTTTTACAAAGTTCTCTCACAAAACAATCAATAATGATTAGAGGTACTTCAACTCTCTTTTACAATGGTTCTCTCTTAAAGAGTAGATGTGAAAGTGTAAGACTATGGAGAATAAATGATAACACTTAGAGAATATCATATATGAAAGTGAAAGAGTAAAGTGAAAATACAGTAGAAAAATAAAGTTTGAATACTGAGATTTTTTTTTTCTCTTCAATTTGTTGTTTTTCTCAAAGCAAAATACTTCTAGATAAAAAATATATCCATTGGAGAAAGGAGACGCTCTATGCATGCCTGATATATCTGTTGGAGAAGAAAGACTCTCCTCTTCTAATAACTTGATCACGTGGAGACGCTTCATGCAGAAAAGACAATTTTTGCATGCCATCTGTTTCATCAACCTTCAAAATTCAACTTCAAATCTTCAAGCTTGTTGATGTTCGAAAAAATATGACTATAGGTCATTTTCGATGAAGAGTAAAGCACTATTTGTACAGTAACTTTTCTATTAAAAAATATATATACGATGCACAGTAGTTTACTATTTTGCATAGTAATTTATTTGAAAATTCGTCAAAAGATGCATAGTAAATTCTATTTAAATAATATTTATATTTGAATATATACATCACATATATACGAGCATGTAGCAACGTAGATAATATTTTGTGTCAAATGAGACAAAGTATGTATCATATAAAATCATAATATCTCTAATGTGTTTTAGACATCATCAAAATCAAACAATATGATTAACAATCTTCCCTTTTTGATGATGGCAATATATGCATGAATTTGACACAATTTTACATGAATAAATGTAACATGAAAATATTCAGCAATCATAATATTGGCATTAATTTGCATTATATTTTCTCCCTTTTTGTAACAAATTCTTTGTCAAAAATTCATATATAAATCATATTTCTTCTTCTCCTTTGACATCATCAAAATAAAACATTGATATATTGATTATTTAGAAAGAATGAAAAATTTTCAATGTTCAAAACGAAAATCATATAAACATATTTGATCAATTTTTCAGAGATATAGCAAATAATCTAATATGATCATTGTCGGGATTTATTATCGTCGATGGTTAAAAAAAAAATAAAAAATTGATGCAATGGCGTCGAAGATGTTGATTAACAAAAGATTTGAGTAGACATGTATCGATTCTTGTATCAATGGTGTGTATAAAAAGTGACAACGATGATGCACAGAGATATGAATCCTTCAAGTGTTCTTAGTCAAAAAAAAAAAAAAAAAAACAAAAAAAAAAAAAAAACAACAAAAAACAAAACAAAACAACAAAAACAAAAACAAAAAAAGAAAGAAGAAAAAAGAAAAAGAAAAAGAAAAAGAAAAATCAATTTGTTCACAACCTGTGTAATCATGTCAATTCTTACCTTGTCCATTAATGGTTTTGACTTAAATGAGGTACCTGAGATTTAGACAAATGAAGGGTTACCCATAGTGCATTTACACGGTATTTTAGTAACTAAGAGTCCTAGTGTATTTGATAATCATAGTGATATTGAGGCTATTAATAACGTTATGACTTTTAGTACTCAGGCAATGATTGCGGTTTTTAATATGGCTCGTCAACTACAAGCAAGAATCTAAGAGAATTAATGATTAAAATAAGAAATGATCTATTTAAAACAACAACTTACTGAAACTCGTCAGGCGATGATAAGTTTAGACATAAAAAATTTACAGTTGGAGAATGCAGTACAATATTATGCAATCGTTATAATTCCAAGACTCACAAAGATCGAAAATAAGGAGCTTCAAGTTCAGGAGGCTCATGGAAAGCTATTGAGAGAAGTTAAGCGCAAAAAGTCAGTGAAGCCTACTTAGGACTCACATGTAATCTAGAAATATTTTCTCCCTTTGAAAAAAATAAAATGCAAGCATTTATTTTTTCCTATTTGTCGAAAACTTCTCATTTGACGTAAAAAGAATTTTTGGCGCAGATGAGGAGTAAGATACAAAATTTCCTTTGATAATTTTATAAACTCCCCCTAAGAATGTGATTCCTTGTTTGTTTCAATCTCAAAATATCATTAGAGTCTCCCCCTGAAGTAATGCACAAAAAAAATGATACATATGGTATAAATTTAAAGAAACAAATTACCAATTTATAATGCTAAGGGCCATTAAGATCTGTCCTAACACAAGCATAAAAAGACAAATGAGACCAATTGCTTTATACCAAGTAGAAGCAGTTGGTATAAAAGAAAAAAGAGTTTGTAGCAAATACAACTATAAATGAAATATTACACATTTCAAAAACAAATTTAGCATTTTGATAAGGAAACGATGCTGGTGGATGTAAGGATCGATGATGACAATAAAGATCGACGACGATGGTGAAGATTTGTGACGATGGTGAGAATCAGATGATGATGGAGATCTACGATGGATTTTGTGTGGATTGGAGATGATGGTGAATATAGATGATAGATTTTGTTGTGAAGCATACCTGCAAAATTTAGATTTACATTGTTTTTTGGTAGTCATTCTTTCTTGGGTCTGTGAGAGTTAGAGTGTGACATTAAAGTGTCTTTGGGAATCCACATCTTTTCAATTATTGCGAAAGGATTTGTTTTAATTGGACAAGAAGGGTGAGAGACGGCATTTTCTACCACAAAAATAACATGTGAGATTTGAATGTCTAGATGATACATGTACAAAAGTATTTTTAAAAATCTTTGCTTTTGTAAAATGTTTATATCCAATTCAAACTCTTCCATATGTACAATTTTGACTTTTAAGAAGTTTATTCAAAATATCTCTTCCTTGAGTGAATTTTGAAAGAATGTTTTTCAAATCTTCTATGTTTTCATTCAAAACAACCTTCTCCTTTTTCAAAGAATAAATTTCGATTTTCAAATCATTTACTTCTTTTTCAAAATGGGAGATTCTTTTGACTTTAAAACTTCATTTTCTTCTTTTATTGTCAAAGATTCTTTTTCTAAAACTTCAATTTGATTTGATACAGATTCATTTTCTTTTGTTAAGTTTGAAATCACCTTTTTAATAGCAATGTTTTTAATGCCAAGTTTTCTAAACTCATCATGCAAATCTTCAAATACATATTGTAATTTATCATAAGAGTAAGATTCATCATTTACCTCATTATCATCTCCAAATGCCATCAAACATAGATTAGCATCTTCATTGTTGCTATCATCATTTTGGAGTCACTTACATCACTATCTCCCCATGCAACAATCATGGCTCTTCTTTTTTCTTTCTTAAATTGTTTATTGATTTTAGGACAATTAGCCTTGATGTGTCCTGACTTGTTGCATTCATAGGAAGTAATTTCAGACTTTTTGTTGTTTTCTCCTTTTGTAAAGTCTTTCTTTCTGTACTCTCCTTTGCAGAAATCTTTTTGAAGAATTTTTTTCCTCATTGTTTCTTTTTCATAAATTTCCTGAACCTTCTTATGATGAAGGCCATTTCATCATCATTGTCATCTGAATTATCTTCATTCTTTTCTTCACAGATGGTAGTGGATTTGAAAGCTAATCCTTTCTTTTTGTTGTTATCTTCTTCTTCATCTCTGACTTGTATGGTGATCTTATGTGTTAGGAGAGATCCCAACAGTTCGTTTAGATTTAGCTTCAATAAGTCCTTGCCTCTATGATAGCGATGACTTTTGTCTCCCAGCTTTTATACAATAACCCGACCACTTTTCTTACAGCCTTAGCGTTAGTATATGTTTTACCAAGAGGCTTTAAACCATTTATAATATCGGTAAAATGTGTAAACATTTGAGTAATGGTTTCATTGTGTTTTATTTTGAAAAGTTCATAATTACGAACTAGCAAGTTTATTTTAGACTCTTTAACTTGGTTTGTTCTCTCATGAGTTACTATAAGTTTATCCCAAATTTCTTTCACTGCCACATAAATGGAAATTTTATTAAACTCGTTAGCATCTAATGCACAATATAATACATTTATGGCTTTAGCATTCTCTTGAATACTCTTCGTATTGGATTTAGTTCATTCACTTTCAAGCCTCGGGACCTTTTGGCCATCTACGATTCACTAAGGATTTTGAGACCATTGCAAATTATTTTCTAACTCTCATGGTCGGCAGATTAAACATGAATGGTCATTCTTCTTTTTCAATAATTGAATTTTGTGCCACTAAACAAGGGTGGTCTGTTAGAAGTTTGTCCTTTAGGAAGTATGAAACTAGGAGTAGCCATAATCTACTTTAAGATGGTTAAGTCATGAAAACAAGGGTCCATACTTTGATACTAATTGTTATCCTAAGTAGGCAACCCGAGAAGGAGGTGAATTGGGTAAATAAAAATAATTACATAATATTAATTATAATAATCAAAATATTTGGATTTCAGTAACTAAAAAATAGAGCAATAATAATCAGTATAAAAGAGATAGGGAGAGAAGAGCAAACACAGAGATTTATAGTGGTTCAACACATTGAGTTTACATCCACTCCTCAAGGATCCTCCTCGAGAATTTCTTCACTATCAATCAATTCAATACACTATCAAAGCTTCACCAAGCTTGTGGATTTTACACAGTCTTACTTTATCTGTTGAGCCTCACTTAACAATAAATGCCTCACTTTTCTCACAAAATAATCAACAAAGATTAGAAGTACTTCAACCTTCTTTTACAATGGTTCTCTCTCAAAGAATAGATATGAAAGTGTAAGAATAAGGAGAATAAATGACAACACCTAGAGAATATCAGATATGAAAGTGAAAGAGCTGAGTGAAAATGTAGCAGAAAAATAAAGCTTGAATACCCTGATTTTTTTCACTTCAATTCATTGTTTTCCTCCAAGCAAAATACTTTTTTTATAGTCAAAAAATATATCCGTTGGAGGAAAGCGACACTCCGCAAATGTCTGATGTATCTGCTGGAGAAGGGAGATGCTCATTTTCTAACAACTCGATCGTGTGGAGACGCTTCACGCGGAGAAGATAGCTTTTGCATGCCACTCGCTTCATCAATCTTCAAAATTCAACTTCAAATCTTCAAACATGTTGGTGTTGGAAAAATATGACTATAGGTCGCTTTTGATGAATAGTAAAGTACTATTTGTACAGTAGCTTTTTTATTAAAAAATATATGATGCACAATAGTTTACTATTCCGCATAGTAATTTATTTGAAAATTCATCAAAAGATGCATAGTAAATTCTATTTAAATAATGTTTATGTTTGAATGCATCATATATATACAAGCATGTAGCAAATAAGATAATATTTTGTGTCAAATGATATAAATTATGTATCATATAAAATCATAATATATCTAATGTATTTTAGATATCATCATAATCAAATAGTATGAATAATATTTTCTACTCTATGTAATTTCAATTCATTCAAATACATTAAAGTTTACAAATTCTAGTTTGTTTTATTCTCCTACTATAATCTCATATTCACTTACATACTCATAGTAAATGTAAAGAACTAGGAGGTTTTTATTGCCTTGGACCTCAAGCATTCTTTTGTTTAAGAAATTAGAAGTCATGAGATCTTTTCACATGGACTGTGATGCCCTGAAAATTTGAAACATCAAGGAATAAATTAATAAATAAATACATAGTTTATCTAAGATTACAAGAGTAGGAAACGTCACTAATGAGTCATTTGGTTAATAACCAAGTAAGATCCCAAAAAGGTTGGATGAGTCAATATAACCTCCCTTGAAGTCTAACTTCCTTGGATAGCAAAGCTACTTTTTTGACAGATCTTAACAAGTATTAACACAAGGTCAATAACGGTCAACGAGAAAATAGGGAATAAATAATACAAAAGATATGTTTAGATATATAATAATTACAAAATCGTATCTTATATACAACAGGGGATTTATCACTTACAATCTCAAAACACATTTACAAAACTAGTTTCTAATTCTTCTAAGGTAGCCATACATCCTCAAATGCTTTGCCTTTGCCTTTGCCTTCGACTAGTCTAATAGTCTTCAATACCTGGCATGAAACGCTATGACTTTGAATGCCCAGTAAATGCACATACACCCCGTCCCTTTTTTCCTAATCCAATACACCATCACAATTATAATAAGCAAGTAATATAGTATGATATTCAAGTCAATAACAAAGGATTATAAGGTTAGATGTTTGTAATTTAGAAATCCCCCAAAGAGATTTCATCCTCCCAACTGTAAGAATTGGACTCGGATTATTCGATGTGCCCTATTTTTTGATACTTTGCAGAACTTATCCCCGCATGCCAACCAACAGTTATATACTGCATAGCGTCAACCGAGGATCTCAAAAGAGACGGTAAAAATATATAACCTGCTCCACCTTTATCCGTCATGAGTACCTAGGGTCTGCATACAACTGATCCATTCAAGGGTTTCGAAAGAACCACTTGTGCAATATTTAACCATAAGTTAGGGAACATGTCCCATCAATCCATTGTCATCTCATCATTATTTAAGTGATTGAAAACCCAATACCACCCCAATTAAGTTTCCCGTTGAGTTAGACATTTTAAGTTAAATTTAGGACAAACTTATCAAGGCAATAATTCGTACATAAGCATTGTAACGCCCCCAAAAGACATACCATAAATACATCCATCAAAACATAGTTAACTTCAAAAGATACTCATTGAACTATGATTTTTCCTTTATAGTTCCATGTTTAACATAATAATTACACTTTTATAAATAACATAGTTCAATAAGCTAGAGGACAAAATAAATAGCCTTAAAGACGTACAACAATTCAAGGTAGTGCCTTGTCATAACAAAAATGGACTTATGGTCCTAACAAAATAAGTTTGGAGCTTCCATAGTTACACATCCTTGAGCCTCGACACTCCAATCCAAAACAAAAGAGTATGCTTCAACTTACTGAGATGGTGGTACAACACCAATTCCTAAAATGTTAGATAGGGAAGAGCAATATGCCCAGTAGAGATACATTTAACAGAATATTTAATCATTTGAACATCTAAGCGGTGTCATCATAACTCAAATAAAATTTTAGCGTTTATGATCACAAATTACACTTTTAGGAAAACAATTACAATTTTTATTCCATAGCAATAGAAAACCTTTCTCAAAAAAGGAGGTAAATATGCCATGAATCCGTCGTAGGAGCCCTGTACTACATATACATACAGGTTTACAGCTATAACTATTTCCCACATTTGCCGGCTATTAATACGGCAGGTGGTGGACACCCAAACCATCTGTTTTTCCATTTTTATAGACTATTATACGGCAAGACCAGTGAACACCCTAAAACTTTTTCCCACATTGATCCAGCAATAAGCTCAAGACAGGGCAATTGGGTACCTTAACTCCCTGCACGGGTACCAACACAACACCTTGTTCTCAAAACCGACTCCCTACTCGAATCACACTCTATTTACCTCCTCTTCTTATCACATTCCAAGTAATCAAGTATTCAATAAAACATATTTAATATATTCCAAACTCTAATTATCTACACAGTTCAAGGGTTGAAATCCAGTTCCATCCAAGCATCATATTTCCCAAATCAAGACTAGGGTTTTAACAAATTTGGGGCTTTTACCTCCTCTTTATGTATGTGATACTACTCAACACCAATATCCATAGTCTATAATAATTTATTTGAAATTTTAATAAATTTTGGTTAAAATCCCCTCGTTTTAAACTTAATCTTAACTTTTGCATAATCATCTAAATAAAGTGTCAAAGTTACCACAATACCACATAATCATCTTCAAAACAAAGAGATGCTAAGGTAAAAGTAACCCTACCTCAAGGAAGAGTAAGAAGACTAGACTATTTTGAAAAATCCTTCGTAGAATCCAAATCCAATCAATAGAGAGGAAGATCCTTAGGTAGACTCCACCTGTTGCAAGTGATTTTGGCTTGAAACTTAGTGAAATGAGATATATGTGGAGAGGGAAAACTAGGGTTTCCGAAAAAAGAGGGAGAGGAAGGAAGAGAGAAAAGGAAAAGTGAAGAAAATGATCTGAAAAAAAATGCTGAATTCGTGCAAACCGCTCAAGTGGTGAACAATACTTTTCAGTATCTCTATATGTTAAACGAGATATTGGGAGCTCGCGATCTTCGCTCAAGTGATCAATTGTTTGCTCGAGCGGTCCCTAGGCCTGCAAAACAAACTACTAGGAGCACCTAATCTTTGCTTGGGCGGTCTTTTCACCGCTCGAGCTGTCACCTAAAACAAACTGTCACAATCTACCCCCCCTAAGGGATTTTGGCCCCAAAATAATGTCAATCCATAACGCAACATCAATAAAATGATAACAATGTATTAATTATCAGTTTTCAACAATTCCCAACTAAACAACAAATCATTTCTAGAAGCAAAAGAAGAAAAATGAATGAGAAAAATATGGTTTAAGCTTGGTTTACCAGATATCAATAAAAGAAAACAATACAAGTGGATACATCACATATTTTGGAATAAATCTAGGTATTTCTAGCGAACCTTGGCGTCAGACTCCCAAGTTGCTTCCTTAACACCGTGATGATGCTACAAAACTTTGACCAATGGAATGGTCTTACCCGTCAATACTTGCTCCTAGGTGTCTAGGACTTGAATCGGTATTTCCTCATATGACACATCCTCCTCAACTTTAATATTCATCCAATCTAAGACATGAGAAAGATCGGGTCATACTTAGGAAGCATCGACACATGAAATACATTGTGCACTCCTGAGAGTTGTGGTGGTAAGGCAAGACGATACGCAACTTCTCCTACCCGCTCTATGATGTCCAAAGGGCCCATAAATTGGGGAGATAATTTTTCGGTTCTACCAAACCTTATCAACCCCCTCCTAGGCAAAATCTTTAGAAACATGTGGTCTCCTATTTCAAAGGACAATAGCCTTTGTCTCCAATCGGCATAACTTTTCTGATGGCTTTTAAGCCTTGACTAATCTCTTTTGAATAAGAGATACTTTCTCAATGGTCTCGCAGACCAACTCGGGCTCCAACATAGTTGAATCCCCTACTTCAACCTAACAAACAGGTGAACTACAAGGACATCCATAAAGAGCCTCAAAGGATGCCATCTCAATGATAGCCTTGTAACTATTGTTGTAAGCAAACTCAACTAATGGTAAGTGTTTCTCCCAAGACCTTTTTAGGTCTAACACAGACGCTCTCAACATCTCTACTAGAATTTGTATGGTGCACTTGGATTGTCTATTAGTCTGAGAGTGGTAGGCAGTACTAAAATTCAGTTGGCTACCCAAGGCACACTGAAGACTCTACCAGAACCTGGCAGTAAAGTGAGGATCTCTATCAGACACTATGCTCATCGGAACCCCATGGAGTTGAATAATTTCACAGATGTAAAGTTCGGCGAAAAACTCAATAGAATCCGCCACACTCATGACAAGAAAATGGACTAATTTGGTTAGTCGATCTACAATTACCCATATTGCATTATTACCCTTTTGCATTCTTAGAAGACTTGTAACAAAGTCCATGTTAACATGTTCCCACTTCCACTCAACAATTGGAAGAGATTGTAATAATCCCGCGGGTTTTTGATGTTCAGCTTTGACTTGCTAACATGTTAGGCACTTAGACACAAACGATAATACATCTTTCTTCATATCCCTCCACCAAAACTGACGGCTAAGGTCACGATACATTTTGGTGTCTCCAGGATGCGCTGCAAGGCGAGAGTGGTGGAATTCCTAGAGAACTTCATCTCTAATAGATTCAAGCACAAACAATCGATCAAAATAATGAACACTTGCATCGGCATAAACATTCAAACCCTTCTCTTCCTTTCCCTTGGAGATTCTCTCCCGAATAGTCCCCACTTCCGAATCTTCTCATTGTGCTTCCATTACTAATGTACTCAGAGTACGTTATGCGACAATAGTGAACAAAGTGGCATGCTTAGAGGACTTGCGAAGTTGGAAGTCAAATTCACTAATATCCCCCATCATCTTCCATTCCCTAATTGCTGCACTAGATATGGCACTTACAATTTTTCTACTCAAAGCATCAGCCACAACATTCGCCCTTCTGGGATGATAGTGTAATTCAAAGTCGTGATCTTCTATAAATTTCATCCATCTCCGTTGACGCAAGTTTAAATATTTTTGAGAAAATAGGTACTTACGACCCTTATGATCGAAGAATACTTCAAATTTTTCTCTATATAAATAATGCCACCATAATTTCAAGGCAAATATGACAACGGCAAGCTCCAGGTCATGGGTCAGATAATTTCTCTCATGAGTTTTTAATTGTCACGAACCATATGCTACCACTTTACCCTCTTGCATCAGAACACACCCTAATCCTTTCCTTGAAGCATCGTCATACATCGTATACCCCAAATCATGTTCTGGTATAATGAGCATAGGGGCAACCTAAGCTTTAGTTCCTGAAAGGATATCTCACAAGCTTCACTCCAAATGAATTTCACTCCCTTACGAGTCAATCTAGTCAAAGGTGATGCTATAGAAGAGAAATTCCTTACAAAGCGGCGATAGTAACCAGCTAAACCCAGGAAACTACGAATTTCAAAGGCATTTTTAGGCTGGTCCCAATCCTGTACAACTTTGATGTTTGAGGAATCTATTATAACACCATCTCCAGAAACTACATGGCCAAAAACTTCACTTCTAATAGTCAAAACTCACACTTTTCGAACTTTGCATACAAAACAATGTTCCCTAAGGAGTTGTAGGACAATGCGGAGGTGTCTCTTGTCCTGTTCCTTAGAAGATGAGTAGATGAGAATGTCGTCTACAAAGACAACTACAAATTTATCATGAAATTCTTTGAAGAATCGGTTCACCAAGTCCATCAATGTAGCAAGTGCATTGGTCAAACCAAATGGCATAACCAAGAACTTATAGTGACCGTATCTCGTACCAAAGGCTATCTTAGATATATTTTCATCCCTGAAGTGTAGTTGATGATAACTCGACCTCACATATATCTTCGAAAAACAACGCGAACACTTGAGTTGGTCAAAGAGGTCATCTATTCTAGGCAAGGGATACTTATTCTTAACCGTAACTCAATTCAGTTGGAGATAATCTATTCAAAATCTCAACAAGCCATCTTTCTTTTTAGCGAATAGGGCTAGTGCTCCTCAAGGTGAAGTGCTAGGGTGTATGAAGCCTTTATCTAGTAACTCTTGTAATTATTTCTTTAAGACATCGAACTCAACTGGTGCAAATCTATGTGGGGACATGGAAATAGGTATCGTACCCAACACTAAGTCTATGGAAAACTTAACCTCCAAGTGAGGCAGTAATCCGGTGAGATCTTCAAGAAAGACAAGGCAGTAATTCGGTGAGATCTTCAAGAAAGACATCTGAATATTCAAAAACCACTCAAGAGAGAGTTTAGTTCGCCTCGACCACGTGGGTCATATAATGGCGGTAACGATCCGTTGGTTCTATCACCCAGAAAAGAAAAGCAATCATCACTCAGTTTACATACAATAACTCTCCTACGGTAGTAGTCTATGATGGCATGGTAAGAGAGCAACCAATCCATGTTGAGAATGACATCAAAACCGGACATTTTTAACAACACAAAGTTGAATGGAAGTCGACGACCGACAATTGTAATTACACACCCACGACATCCCTGATTCAAAATAGTCTTACCCCCAACGGGTGACTTTCCCACAAGTAGAGACTATAGTTGCTCATTTTCTAACCCCAATAAGGATGCAAATGCAGATGCTATGAATGAGTGGGATGCCCTGGTATCTATTAACACACTGGCCTAAGTATTAAAAATAAGATACGTACCTCTCACAACAGATGGTCCTGAAGACTGCTTTGATGCGGTGATCGCATACACCATTCCCTGTAACCTCTGCTCCCTTAGATCATCTATCGGAACATAGGCCTGCTACACCGATTGTGCAGATGTGGCCCCGTGTACTACCTTAGGTGCCTGGCCTGACTAGGCCGGTTGATGAGATTGCCTCTGCCCTTGACTTGTTTGAAAACCTTTTGATGGATGAGACCCGGACACACTGGCTGACCCTACTCTCTGTGGACAGAACTTCTTCAAATGTCTTGGTTCACCATACTAGTAACACGATGGAGCCTTACCTCAATTCTGAGACTGGCCCTGAGAATGAGTATACTGAGACTGTGGCCTTCTGTCCACACTCCGAAGCTTTGTGACCTAACTGGCCACATCGGTAACATGCACCACGGATTTGACCTGTGTTCCCAAAATTTCCACCCATCACAGAACTAGAAGACTTGGTCTACTGTGGTGGTGACTAAAATGATGATGATGAACCCCTAGACTTCTTAGAGGATCCTGACTCATCCCGAGATTTTGAGTATCCTGTCATCTTCAACTTCTGTTTTGCCTCTTCTATCTCTACCATAATTTCTACATGCGTCGTGACCTCCACTAACTGATCATAATCGCGAATCATATTTCCAACCACCTTCATCAAGATTTTTGGTCTTAATCACTTCTCAAATTCTAAACATTGGCACTCTTCAACTGCCATACGTATTGGTGCAAAGTGGGAAGACTAGTAAATGTGGCTTCAAATTCGGCCATAGGGGTGTCGAGTTGCAATAGTTCTTCAAACTCCTTCCTCAATCGTTCCCTAGTAGTGGGAGGGAGGAACTTCTCCTTGAAGGCTCGTGTAAATGCCTCCCAAGTGCGCTCAACATGGTTCTTGGCATATTTCCTCCATTACCCCGCTTCTCTTTTCAGTTGATAGGTTGCATATGCCATCCATAACTCACCCTCACGAATGTCCAAAATCTCAAAAGATTTGGAAATTTGCTCTAACCACTTATTCGTTTTCATAGGGTCAGGCCCGCCACTGAACTCGATGGGGTTTGAGTGAAAGAATTCTTTTTTTAGGAAAGAAGTTTTGGTCTCCCCTTTGATAGTCCTAGCTGCTTGTTTTGCTCTTAGTATATCCATGGACTCTCTAAGGGCCCCTTTTATTTCCAAGGCCAAATCCCCCATTGCATCTTAGGCTGGTGGAGCGGCCACATTGTTTTGACCCACTTCTTCTTCTTGTGGAGGGATCTCTGGCTGGGCCAGAATATTCTGACCTTCTCGACGAGATCTACCACGGCCTCAAATGTTCCTAGACATCCTATAAGAGGTAGAGGTAAAAAGAAAATCAAATTCAAGACTCACTTTCCATACTTAGATACTCCACTCAAGATCTCATACACCACACATGACTTGTACTTGTGCCTACACATGCATCTATTTCCATAGAAAGTAAACCACTTAAATACATAGTCACATAGAGCACACACGAACCACCCTTCTAAGATATCAATATGTCCCACGGTACCCAAGGACTTCCAAGCAGAAAAAGCATTGATCAGGTGCCTTTCCAAAAGGACTTCAATGAGTGCAGTGGATCCAAGTTGTATCCTAGAAGTTTGATCCCATACCCACACAGTCATGCAAATACATATAACATACAAGATAGCCTAATGTCCCTTTCTACCATAATAAACCCACTGTGGCAAGGCCACTCCCACGAGCTCAAGGTATTCAAACCTGGTTAGCTCTGATACCAATTTGTAATGCCCCCAAAAGACATACTATAAATACATCCATCAAAACACAATTAACTTCAAAAGATCCTCTTCCTCATAGAAGTATGATTTTTCCTTTACAGTTCCATGTTTAACATAATAATTACACTTCCATAAATAACATAGTTCAGTAAGCTAGAGGACAAAATAAATAGCCTTAAAGGCTTACAACAATTCAAGGTAGTGCCTTGTTACTACAAAAATGGACTCATGGTCATAACAAATAAGGTTGAAGCTTCCATATTTACACATCCCTGAGCCTCGGTGCTCCAATCCAATACAAAATAGTATGCTTCAACTTATTGAGATGGTGGTACATCACCAATTTCTAAAATGTTAGATAGGGATGAGCAATATGCCCAGTAGAGATATATTTAACAGAATATCTAATCATTTGAACATCCAAGCGGCATCATCATAACTCAAATAAAATTTTAGAGTCTATGTCTACAAATTACACAGTTAGGGAAACAATTACAATTTTTATTCCATAGCAATCGAAAACCTTTCTCAATAAAGGCTGTAAATATGCCATGAATCCCTCGTAGGTGCCCCGCATTACATATACTTATAGGTTTACAACTATAACTATTCCTATATTTATCGGCTATTAACACGGCCGATGGTGGACACCCAAAACCATCTGTTTTTCCACTTTTACCGACTATAATACTGCAGGACCAATGGACACCCAAAAACATTTTCCCCCATTTGTCTGGCAATAAGCTCAAGCTTGGGCAACTATACACCTTAACTCCCCGCACGGGTACCAATACAACACCTTGTTCTCAAAACTGACTCCCTACCCAGATCATAGTCTATTTACCTCATATTCTTGTCACATTCCAAGTAATCAAGTTGCAGACACCCCATTTTTGACCGTCCTCAAGACTTGGACATCATCGTTTGAACACTCGGTGATCATCCATGTTCGTGTTCATTTTGAGTTCTCGGAGGTTTCGACCGCGTGCCTCACCTCAAGATCTCTCAACTTGACTGTTTTGTGATTGGTTGTGGACCAAACACTTGTATTTCTGTTTTTAAGGGAAGAGGGTGGCTTGTTGGCCATCCCCTCAACCCACCGGCCAAGGCATGGTGCCACCGGCCAAGGCATGGTGCCACCGGCCATTTTTTCTTTCCATCAGCCAAAGGTTATGGCCGGTCGGCATCTTTTTTGGTTGGTCGACCACCTTTGTTGGTCAATCGGCCATTTCTGCTGGTCGACCCCTTTCCATCTGCTTTTGGCAGATATTTTATACCAGCTGTGACAGTTGGCATCCACATTACCCCCCCTCCATACACGTGTATGGAGGGATTTGCTTCCTTGAGTTAGCTTCTCCAAGAAGCTTAGGAATTGAATTCCTATAAGAATGGAGGCCCTCCTCCCTTCTCAAAGGTTCTGGAATTTTTAGGTTAGAGAATTTGTATCTATCTATCTCTATAGTTCCCTCTCTTTACATTTGTGTGTGAGTTTGTTGCTCTAAAGGGTGTTTTTGTTTACACTATTGCACATAAACACCTAGCATTACACCATCCTTGGTTGCTGAGGCTCTAAGGAGTTATTGTTAGGGTTCTTGAGTTGATTTTGATCAGAGAAACCTATTGGAGTGGTGTTCCTAAAGAGGTTCTTCAAGGGTAAGAAACTATCCTCTTAATTTCCCATTTTTGCATAAGCTTTTAGCCTATCTTGCATCTATTTTTAAGCTTAACTTATAACTGATAAAAGTTTTGTTTTTAAGTGCTTAAAATAGTTGTTTAAGATCACTTTGGTGTTTGGGGTTGTTTACCCCCTCTTAGGCCTTGTTTGGCCTCTTTTTGTGCCCTTCTTTGTGAGCTCTGGGACCACCTTGTATTGGCCTTCTCACCACTAAAATCTAGAGAGATTTTAGTGGTGGGGATGGTGTTTTGAGGTCCTAAGAAGGAGAGGGCCATCCCCTCTCCTTGTTGTTTTCAATACTTGTCATATTTGCCTCACATGTGAGCACCTTTGTTAAGTTCTTGTTGGCCATGTCTTAGCTGGTATTTGTGGTTATTTTTCTGTCATATGCCACTGTTTTTGCCCATCTTGGTCATTTCATGCTTGGTTTATACACTCATAGTGTAAATTTTGCAAACTAGTCTTGTATGCTTCATGTTTGAGCATGTCCTTGTAGCTCATGTTGACCTCATTTCAGTGGGTTTTTGGTGTTTTTTTAGCATGCCATGACTCTATTTTGGGTCAGTTTAGTCAGCTCTTACATGCTTCATATACTTGCTTTACAATCCTCTTATTTGCCTTAACATGCACCTTGTGTTTAGACCACCATGCTTACATGTTTTGGCTTAGCTTTGAGAAGCTTTTAACTTTGTTTTTCCATGCTTGAGGTCTGATTTTGGTTGCTTGGGCCACATATGCCATGCTTTGTATAGCTGCCATGCAATCTAGCTTGTAGGCTTTGAGTGTTGAATCCTCTAGCATGCTCTACTTGGATCATTTCAGTGGTTTGGCATCACTTGTAATGTTATTTCAGTCCATATAGTATGCTCCTATGCTTGCACTTGTGACTCCTTTAATGCCTTAAAGAGTTGTTGTTTTATGCTTCTTGAATGGATCATTGCGTATGCTTCCATGCTTAGGCCATTTGGATGCCATCTAAGTGTGTTTTTGGCCTTGTCTCGACCTGCATTGGGATTGTTTTGAGTCCCTTTGACCCTTTGGGACTTCCCTTGTATGGCCATGGTTTGAGCCCTTTGGTTAGCCTTAGGCCTTGGACCTTCTTGCATGCTTTGCTTGCTTTATTTGGTTGATTTGGCATTATTCCTCATATATTTTCAGAGCTTAATGCATTGTCATATTCTCATATTTATCACATCTTGCTCATGCTTGAGGATTTGTGCATGGTTGCCTAAGTGTTGGACCACTCACATGTGCATGATTGTTTTGCATTTTATTGCCTCCAATTCTTGACTTTGGCCACTGATTTGGGCTTATTCGAGAGCTGCCCATTTTGGTTTAAGACCATTCCCGCATGTTGTTGCATGCTTGCCTTGCATGTTGTTGCATACTTGGCTTATTAACATGTTGTTGCATGTTCAAGTGGTATTGCATTTGGCATGCATCTCTTGTTAAGTTGCCTAACATGTTGTTACATGTTCGCCTCACATGTTGTTGCATGCTTGAATGTTGTCACGTGCCTTGCATGTTTGCATGCTTGTTTAGGTTGCATTGCATTTGGCATGCTTGTTACTACTAGCCTTGCATGGCATTGCCATTAACATGCTCACGTTGCATTAGTTTTGCTTGCATGTTTGCGTCCCTTGCCTCTTGATCAACCATGACAGAGGTTGGGGGCCCCTTTTGTGTTGTGTGCATTTCATTTGATATTAAATGCACATTCGACACCTTTGGCCATCATGCATCGAAATGCGTAATTGGTGGCCCGAGGGTCGAGGGCTACACTCTCTTGAGTTCATGACATGATAGGAAGGGTGGTTATGCACACATTGCTTTGAAAACGCATTGACATGCTCTGTCTGTCCTCTGTTGCAGCAAAAACAGCATTCTACAGGAAGAGATGGCCAGTCAGCCATCTTCAGTGCCTTCCGACTATGCATTATTGGCCAATAGCTTCATTCATGGTCGATGACCATTTCCACATGGCCGGTGTTCCTGTATTTTGGCCGGTGACATCCCACAGTGTTCAGGAAGTGGTTTGGAAGCATCCTTGAGACTTGCACAGTTTTCAGAGGTGCAAAACAGTGCAAACAGAGGCAACATATGGCATGGCAACGGATTTCCGAGCGAAGCCGTCCGAGCGTGTATAACATCTCTCTTCTCGAGGCCTCTTTGCTGCTTTTGTAATTTAATTAATTCGTTTAATTAGTTAAAGTTGTGTAATAAATTAGTTAGCTTGTTAGTTAATTAATTTGTATTATTCTTTCGGACCCTCCATCGAGAGGGCGAACTTTGTAATAAGTGTGTGTGAGTGTGTGAATATCTTTCAACCTCACGTCTTTCTCCCTTTTACTTACTTGCTTTTGATGGTTAGTTTCGGGCATGTTTCAATTAGCATCCTTATGCTATGTATGTTTGCATCATTCATCTGTGTTGCATGCACCGGGCTCGACGCATCATACTAACTGCATAGTATTTCAATTCCAACTTAAATACGTGTATCGAGTTGTCGCATTTCACATGCCATTCTTAGATTAGCCGAGCCTATTCTAGTTGCATTTTTTGCATGTGTTGCATTATCCATCTTAACATGAACTAGGATCATGTATGATTTCTAACTAGTTTCTTGTTTTGGCTCGGAGTACACTGTGAGTGTTTATACTTTAGCATCTTGCATGAGTGTGAGTTTTTGCCATAACAGCGTGCTTGCTATGAAGCTAAGTGCTTATATGATATAACTGCTTGAATGCCTGTGGGTGAAGGTTGGATTACTTGAATTGGAACAATTCATTAAAGTCCGTGTTTTAGCCTACTTGCGAGTAGCAAACTTCAAACCATTTCCAAACAAACGGATGTGCGATGCTTTGTTCCGAATTAGGCGATCTAGTCTATACTTGTGTGTTGTGCGCATCACCTAGTAATTCTAGCTAATTAACCGGAATAAGAATGCATGTGTTTTCAAAAATAAGATATCATGTTTAGTATAGGCCGATCTTTGATCGGGCGAGCGGGGGTGCTCATAACTTACCTTCCCCAATCGTACCCAAGTTCCCGAGCCGAGGCAACTTTGGTGATAATGGACACGTGGCCTTAGGCACGAGTCTGGGTTTCCTAAATTTTTCTAAAATAAAATATTTAGGTGGCGACTCTGTATCTGACAAAGCAGTCCATGTTTAGCACTTCTTTCTTAAAAATCAGTTTTCCAAAACGATTTGCCGGATTTGGACTCTTTGGTGATTTATCGGTCTCGCATTGCACTTTGCGGGATTAGATTCAGAACCGTGACATTTGAGTCCGAACTGTGGTAAGCAAAGCCCAAGGGCGCGTCCACACAAGTATTCAATAAAACATGAGAATGAAATACATGGGTTATAAATTTCCAAGTCCACAATCTCAACTCAAAACATGTTAATAATATATTCCAAACTCTAATTATCTACACCATTCAAGGGTTGAAATCCATTTCCATCCAAGCATCATATTTCCCAAATCAAGACTAGGGTTTTAACAAATTTGGAGCTTTTACCCCCTCTTTATATATGCGATACTACTCAACACCAATATTCATAGTCTATAAGAATTTATTTGAAATTTTAATAAATTTTGGTTAAAATCCCCTTGTTTTAAACTTAAGCTTAACTTTTGCTTAATCATATAAATAAAGTGTCAAAGTCAGCATAATACCACATAACAATCTGCAAAACAAAGAGATACTAAGTTAAGAGTAACCCTAACTCAAGGAAGAGCAAGAAGACTAGACTATTTTAAAAAATCCTTTATAGAATCCAATTCCAATCAGTAGAAAGGAAGATCCTTAGGTAGACTCCATCTTTAGCAAGTGATTTTGGCTTCAAACCTAGTGAAATGAGAGATATGTGGAGAGGGAAAACTAGAGTTTTTGGACAAAGAGGGAGAGGAAGAAAGAGAGAAAAAGAAAAATGAAGAAAATGATCTAAAAAGTGGTTTTTCAAGTGCTAAATTCATGCAGATTGCTCGCGTGGTCTTTTCACCACTCGAGCGGCAAACAATACCTCTCAGTATCTCTGTCTAGAAAACGAGATGTTGGCAGCTTGCTATCTTCACTAGAGCGACCACTTATTCGCTTGAGCGGTCCCTAGGCCGGGAAAACAAACTACTAGGAGCACCTAATCTCTGCTCGAACGGTCTTTTCACCGCTTGAGCAGTCACCTAAAACAAACTGTCACAAGCATGGGCATCACCAAAGGACTATGATAAGGAACATAACCATAACATGTACAATATCATACCACGATATGAACAAGTGATAATAAGCACATCCATGAAGTCAAGAACATAAATTTACCAACAAAAGTAAATTCTCGGATTTGGTGCACTTTAAAGATTGCAAGTAAAGAGGCATTTTTAGATTTTTCCTAAACTTGTTATTCCTATGGTTTGTACTGAATGTTATCTAGTTTTCAAAACATTTTTCAAAAGTGTCATAGCTTCCCTAGATTTTTATGTAGGACAATCTTCACTGTATTTAAAATAATTAATTCTATTTGGGTACTAAACGACAAATAAAACATAAAGAAAAATAGGAAATAAGAGTGAATGTTTGATTACAAAAATCAAACTAGAAATAAAAATAAATAAATAAAAACAAATTTTATTTTGTTACAAAAACAAAATTAAAATCCGATTTAAATAAATAATAAAACACAAAAAATAAATAAATAACTTACTTGATTAATTTCTTGAATCTTATTCTGATCAAGTCCAGTGTTCGACACTGTGTCCTTAAGACAGATTCGTCCTCTCCACGATACTTTCAGAATATGGACTTCTATCTCCCAGGATAAACTGATCTATCAACGAATAAATGCAGCACTACAATTTATTCGTACAACGAACACACTAAATGTATAAACTCTTTCTCATAGAAAATTAATACAGCAATATGAAGAGAATAATAGCAGAATTAATTGGGACAAAAATAGTGAATGAAACATCAAATGAGAGCTAGTCTATTTATAGATGTAATGGCACCCTTTTATTTTGAATTGAATATGTAGCATACTTGTTTGAACAGGTACTAAACCTGTTGGGTTTGAATTGGTGCTTTTTGGACAGATAACCGAATCTGTTTGAAATTGAAAATTAAACAGATTTGAAATCTGTTGGGGTGGAACAGATTCGGTTTGGGCAGAAATTTTGAAGAGGTGCATTTACAAAATTTGAATTTAATTTCCAACCAGAATTTTGAAATAAAATCGGACAGATTTTATTTCAAAATAAATAAAATAAACTCAAATCTTTTTGGTCCAAAAAAATTAGTATTGGACCGGACAAGCCCAACCCAACCTCACATCACGCACCAGCGCCCAAGCCCAGCCCAGCCCGTCCAATCGACTGGACGGATGGCGGCGGCGCACGCGTGTATGGTTATTTTGGGTCCAATGGGTCTAGCCCACTTTGCCCATAAACTCTCCATTCTACAAACTTGGGGTGCCCCTTGGGGCCCTCCCCAAGTTATAATTCCAAGCTACATAAACCCATTCAAAACTTCCCACCAAACCAATGTGGGACAAGCCAATTTCCAAACCTTAAGAAATTTCCACCAAAAACTTCATTTCCATGGAGCATACTTTGGCTTCAATTTTCCATTCACCCGATAATGGTTTTGAGCAACCAAATATACCACGTGAATCACAGCGTAGCATAGAATGCGTTACCACTTAGACCCGCCAATTTTGGCGTACGGGTCCCACCTAAATAATAGACCAAAGTTAGGAAAAAATTCTGTTTCTACCTAGAATTTTCAAACCATTTCTAACAATCCCCCATATGAATGGAATTTGAAGACAATGGAAATGCAACAATATGTAGAATTTTTCGAAAGAGTATAAGTAGAAAATATCTTGCATCATGATACATAGCTTTCGGTCTTGAACCTTCTCTAGTGATAACCTATCGGACTTACTAGCTAACCAATGGACACGATGCCTTGAATTATTCAGCCGTTTGTGTAAGCCAAGGCAATAGATTTCACACAAAATATCTTCTAACACATCGTGGTTCTCACTGTTGTGTTCATTTTGGCCTTGAACGCTCATGGTTTTCATGAGTGCTTTCTAGAGAATTTAGCCTCTTCATTCTCATAGAATTGGCCCCAGTTCGACACTCATATAGGTGATTCTTATTGTCAGTATCTCCTTATACTCGTCTTGATTTTTTATGCCTAAATCAAGATATAAGTAATCATTAAAAGCAAAGCTTATCCTTATACCATTGCAGACAACGCATGTTGCAGATATTACTCTCACCATAGGAATGGGTAAGGAATTTTAATCCCTTGGTGATTTCTGGCGAGTTACACATAACTTAGTTGTCCCTTTCAACTTAGTTCTTGGGATCTCCAGTCATATAAGTAGGGTTACCATTATGATGACTCTTATGTAATAGGCTTTAATCTCATCCCCTTTGATGAATTATACACTTGCTCTTTTGTCAAACCTTTTGTTAATGGATTCGCAATATTCTCTTTAGATTTTATATAATCTATTGAGATTATTCCATTTGACTGCAATTGCCTTACGGTATTATGTCGACGATGAATATGTCGTGACTTACCATTATATATATGATTATGTGCCCTGCCTATTGTAGATTGACTATCTCAATGAATGCAAATAGCTGGCACATGTTTTACCTACATTGCAATGTCTTCTAAGAAGTGACGAAGCCATTCTGCTTCTTTTCATGCTTTGTCTAAAGCAATAAACTCAGATTCCATTGTGGATCGTGCGATGCATGTTTGTTTCGTGAACTTCCAAGAAACAGCAGCGTCTCTTATAGTAAAAACATATCCATTAGTGGATTTTGAATCTTTAGTATCCGATATCCAATTAGAATCACAATAACCTTCAAGTACTGCTGGATATCGAGTAAAGTTCAAACCATGATCACGAGTAAATCTTAGATATCTAAGAACCTGAATGATCACTTTCCAATGGTCTTCTCCGGGGTTACTAGTGTACCTACTCAATTTACTAACCGCATAAGCTATGTCAGGACGAGTACAATTCATTAGGTACATTAGGCTTCTAATGATTTGGGAGTATTTTAATTGTGACACAGCATCAGTCTTTATTTATACCTTTATTTTTCGATAAATAAAGACTGATGTCTATAGGTGTTCTAGCTAAATTCATATCATCCTTGATAAATTTACCAAGAATTTTCTCAATATAATGTGATTGAGATAATGCATATCTGTCAGATATTTTAGTAATTTTCATTCCTAATATAACATCTGCAACCCCCATATCTTTCATATCAAATCTTTTGTTAAGTATTTGCGTAGTTGATTTGATCATGTTTTGACTGCTTCCAATGATAATCATGTCATCCATATAAAGACAAACTATGACATATCTTTGGTCAGTGTTTTTAACATAGACACATTGTCACATTCGTTTATCTTAAACCCATTAGTAAGCATTGCATGATCAAATTTTTTATGCCATTGCTTAGGTGCTTGTTTTAATCCATAAAGAGATTTTACAAGCCGACAAACTTTCTTTTCTTGCCCCCGCACTACAAACCCTTCGGGTAGCTCCATATAGATCTCTTCATTTAGATCACTGTTTAAGAAAGCTGTCTTAACATCCATTTGATGTATTTCTAAATTAAATAATGTTGCTATAGCAATAAGCATGCGAATGGATGTTATTCTTGTCACAGGAGAATATGTGTCAAAATAGTCCAGACCTTCTTTTTGTCTGTAACCTTTTACTACAAGTCTTGTTTTATACTTGTCTATTGAACCATTTGCTTTCATTTTTCTTTTGAATATCCATTTGTATCTAAGAGGTTTCGATCCAGGTGAAAGATCCACCAATTCCCAAGTATGATTCTGTATAATGGATTCAATTTCATTATTAACAGCCTCTTTCCACAAAGGTGCTTCAGGACCTGTCATTGCTTCCTTAAAGCTTTGAGGTTCATTTTCTAACAGGTATGTTAGAAAATCTGGACCAAAGGATTTTGATGTTCTCGCTCTCTTACTTCGTCTTGGTTCATCATTAGTTAAATCCTGCTAGTCGAGACCATTACTAGTCTCTTGTGTTTGATTGTCATTAGTCTCTTGACTTTGTGTACAATCATAAGTTCTTTTTTGTGAACTTAATTCTCATCATTTCTTGTAAGGAAAGACATGTTCAAAAAACACAACATTCCTTGACTCTATAATAGTGTTCACATTTATATCAGGTATTTCTGATTTATAAGTCAAAGACCGATATGCACTAGTATTCTGAGCATAACCAATAAACACATAGCCCACTGTTTTTGGTCCAATCTTAGTTTTTTTAGGAACAGGAACTTCAACTTTTTCCAAACACCCCCACACTTTTAAGTATTTGTAGGAAGGTGGTCGACCTTTCCACAATTCATAAGGAGTGTTATTAGTTTTCTTGTGGGGTATTCTGTTAAAAACATAATTAGCAGACAAAATTGCTTACCCCCACAAGTTCTGGGGTAAACCTGAACTTAGTAACATGGCATTCATCATTTCTTTTAGGGTTATATTTTTTCTTTCAGCAATTCCATTTTGCCGTGGAGAATAAGGTGCTGTAGTTTGGTGAATAATGCCATGTTGTGCACAAAATTCATTTAATGGTGCATCATATTCACCACCCCTATCACTTCTAACCATTTTAATGGTTTTTCCAAGTTGATTTTCAACTTCTGTTTTATAGAGTTTAAACATTTCTAAAGCTTCATCTTTACTTCTAAGTAAATAAACATAACAATATCTTGTGCAATCATCGATAAAAGTTATGAAATACTTTTTGCCTCCTCTGGTTTGAACAAATTTAAGATCACATACATCTGTATGAATTAATTCTAGAGGTTCGGTTTTTCTTTCAACTGATTTAAATGGAGCCTTAGTTAGTTTCGCTTCTACATAAATCTCACATTTGTGATGAGGATCAATTTCAAACTTTGGTATATAATCCAAACCAATTAATCTACGCAAAGCATCAAAATTCACATGTTCTAATCTACCATGCTGTAAATTCGACTCAAGAATATAAGTAAAAGATGTGTTATTCTTATTAATAGCAACTTTTGGTACAATTGTCATTACATTCAATTTGAAGAGACCATCACTCATGTATCCCTTACCAACATATATACCACTCTTTGTTAATACAAATTTATCAAACTCAAGGACAAGCCTAAAGCCATTTTTACTTAACAAAGAACCAGAAACCAAATTCTTCCGGATGTCAGGTACATGTAGTACGTTGTTGAGGGTTAGTTCTTTCCCTGATGTCATCTTCAAGATCACATTTCCTTGTCCAGCCACAGTAGAAGTAGAAGAATTTCCCATGAAAATTTGTTCACCATTTGCAGCCTTATTGTAGGTAGTGAACATCTTCTTGTCTACACAAATATGATGAGTTGCTCTAGTGTTAATCCACCATTCCTTGGGATTTCCAACCAAATTAGCCTCAGACACCACAGCAGAGAGGTTGATGTCATTCATCCCGTTAGATATATAATCTAGTTTTGTCACATTGGCCTGATTGGTAGTCTTCTTGCTTGTACTTCCACGATCCTTCTTAGGGCGGCGGCAATCAGAAGCTCGATGTCCAGTCTTGCCACAGTTATAGCTTTTTCCTTTGAACTTCTGATTGCCATTGTTGTCGCCTTGTTTAGGACCATCTCCAGTAAACTTCCTCTTTTTGTTATATGGTTTATGAACTTGTTCAATCACATTAGCCTTGGACTCAATGGGATTTTTCCCATTCCTCTTTTCAGCCTTTCGGTTATCTTCCTCAATTCTCAATCTTACAATCAATTCATCCATGGTCATCTCCTTGCGTTTATGTTTTAAATAATTTTTGAAATCTTTCCAAGCTGGTGGTAACTTTTTCACTAAAGCAGTGACTTAGAAAGACTCGCTCAGAGACATACCCTCAGAATGAATATCATGTAAAATTAATTGAAAACTTTGAACTTGAGAAATTACCGTTTAGGAGTCTACCGTAACGAAGTCCAGAAATTTACCGACAACAAATTTCTTCGTGCCGGCATCCTATGTCTTGCATTTCTTCTCCAAAGAATCCCACAATTCTTTTGTTGTTTTCAGAGGGCTGTAAACATTATACAGTATGTTGTCAAGGCCATTGAGGATGTAGTTTCTACATAGGAAATCTAAATGTTTCCAAGCATCTACAGTGGCAACAACTTGCCGATCACTTTCACATTCTTTAAGTGCTGGAGCCTCTTCACGGAGAAACCGGGCCAAATTTAAAGCTGTAAGATAGAACAGCATCTTCTGCTGCCATCTCTTAAACTCAGTACTGTTAAATTTTTTTGATTTTTCTCCATGATTTATTGGTACTCAAACATGGTTTTGGATAGAGACCGATGTTGGTGTAACAATTGGAGTACCACTTTCAGTTGCAGTAGCCATAATATCTGATTACAAAAATCAGAAAAAGAAAAAACCAAAACACAAATTAATTTTCTAGTTACTAAAACCAAAAAATAAATTATAAGACAAAATAATTTTATTTTCCTTGTTACTAAAACTAGAAAAATAAAATACCAAAATAATTTTCTGTAACACAAACTAATATTCTGCAATTGTTAATGACACCAGTATTATTATTACTAGTTGTCAAAGAAAAAGATAGTACATTAGTACTATCTGTCAAACAGTATATTACTACTGTTTGTTTTCCAACCAGAATATCGCTTTTGCGAAAATACAAAAAATTAAATACAATGAAGATACCAAAAAAATGTTCCGTCTTAAGATTGTAGGACAATCTTCACTGTATTTAAAATAATTAATTCTGTTTGGGTACTAAACGACAAGCAAAATATAAAGAAAAATAGGAAATGAAAGTGAATGTTTGATTACAAAAATCAAACTAGAAATAAAAATAAATAAATAAAAACAGATTTTATTTTGTTACAAAAAAAAATTAAAATCTGATTTAAATAAATAATAATAACATAAAAAATAAATAAATAACTTACTTGATTAATTTCTTGAATATTATTTTGATCAAGTCCAGTGTTCGACACTGTGTCCTTAAGACAAATTCGTCTTCTCCACAGTGCTTTCAGAATACGGACTTCTATCTCCCAAGATAAAATGATTTATCAACGAATAAATGCAGCACTACAATTTATTCGTACAACGAACACACTAAGTGTATATACTCTTTCTTATAGAAAATTAATGCAACAATATGAAGAGAATAATAGCAGAATTAATTGAGACGAAAATAGTGAATGAAACATCAAATGAGGGCTAGTTTATTTATAGATGTAATGTCACCCTTTTATTTTGAATTGAACAGGTAGCATACCTGTTTGAACAAGTACTGAACCTGTTGGGTTTAAATTGGTGCTATTTGGACAGATAACTGAATCTGTTTGAAATTGAAAATTAAACAGATTTAAAATCTATTCGGGTGGAATAGATTCGGTTTGGATAGAAGTTCTGAAGAGGTGCGTTTACAAAATTTGAATTAAATTTCCAACCAGAATTTTGAAATAAAAACAGATAGATTTTATTTCAAAATAAATAAAATAAACTCAAATGTTTTTGGGCCAAAAAGATTAGTATTGAGCCAGACAAGCTGAACCCAACCTCACACCACTTTCTGCGCCCAAGCTCGGCCAGCCCGATCGCCGTCGGTGATCGACGTGACGTCTTGGCGTGTGTTTATTTTTGGGTCCAATGGGTCTATCCCACTTTGCCCATAACCTTTCCCTTCTACAAACTTGGGGTGCCTCTTGGGGCCCTCCCCAAGTTATAATTCCGAGCTATATAAACCCATTCAAAACTTCCCACCAAACCAATGTGGGACAAGCCGATTTCCAAACCTTAAGAAATTTCCACCAAAAACTCCATTTCCATGGAGCACACTTTGGCTTCAATTTCCCATTCACCCGATAATGGTTTTGAGCAACCAAATATACCACGTGAATCACAACGCGGCATAGAACGTGTTACCACTTAGACCCGCCAATTTTGGCATACAGGTCCCACCTTAATAATAGACCAAAGTTAGGAAAAAATTCTGTTTCTACCCATAATTTTCAAAACATTTCTAACATTTTAGTTATTCAAGAAATACTCTAGTGCTATCCAAATTCGTCGACTGTTACGAAAATTGAGTTTTCTCTCAAATTGCTCACTCTTTTTTGATAAATTTTTTATTCCATGAAATCTAACACTTAAAGGAAGGTTTTGATGTAAAAATGAGGTTGAGGAGATTTTTTTGCATTTGTCTATAAATTTTGCAAGTGGACTATAAATACCGGTTCTTTGAGTACAAAGCTTGAAATAAGAGAAAAAGTAAGAAAAGCGGGTAACCCTGGATAATTTTCACTTATTTTATGATAAAAACACGCTAAATAATATATATTAAACTCAAAAATTTAGATTGAAGGTGTGCCTTTGGAAAGTATGAGAGATAAGTGTAGAAAAAGATAGTTTTGCACTAATTAAGGAAAAATACAAGTTAGGGTGGATCAAGGCTCAACCCTTTTCATTTTTAACACAAGAACACAATTAAAACATATCTGAAATTATGGCTTACTTGTTGCCTAGATAAGATGTTTGCACAATTCTTCATTCTCCTTTCTTCTTCTCCACCACCAAGCTCTCTCTTCCTCTCTTTTCTCTCCCTTAGCTGAAATGTAGTGTGTGAGTGTGTTTATGTTCAACAAATGGGGATGGATGATATATTTATAGAGAATTTGGTGTGAAAAGTCCAAAATACCCATTGGTTCAAATTCAATTGAACAGTGCCTTGATTTAGTTTGAATGTAATGGAATAGGGGATGATTAGGACCTTAATTATGTTCTTAATCATGATCTAGTTAGGCTTAGGACTAATTAATCACCTTCTAGTTACAAGTATATATATACATATATATAGCAAATCTATATTTGTACCCTAGTTCATAATTGTTCCAAGATTCAAGGGAATTTTGTACTTAGTATATCCTAATAAATACCTAGTGTATCCCGGGGAGGGGGGGGGGTGTGGCGGGCCATCATGTAGATTTAGAAGGGATTTTGTTGATTTATTTTTGTGTACCAAAGTTCTTTCATGATTAGGAAATTGGTACAAGTATGTATACATACATACATATATACTAACTTGGGCTCAATTTGTGATTTAAAAAAAAATGAGGGCTAAGGCCTTAATTTATGAATTGGAACATTTAATTAAGTTTAGTATTTAATTTAATTAGGATTTGAAAATTTAACTCTATTAAAGTTTCTTTGTTTCGAATTAAACGGCGAATTGTAATGAAAATCAGAAACCTAGAATTTTGATCAGCAAATATAATTAGGGAATTAATTTAATTATTATTAAGGCTTCGGAAATGATCCCTGAGTTCCCAGGTTCAATTAGGGTTTGCAAATTTTCAGTTGGCGCACGTTTTCGACTCTATAGCTAAAATTGAAAACAAATAAGGAATCGAGGGTCTTTATTGAAATAATTCAAAAGTAAGGGTCTAAATAAAATTACAATGGTTAGGGGCCTCATAGTTAAATAATTAATATTAGTGTGTAGAAACGATTACTAAGCTATCGGGGTCGATTAGGGTTTGTATAGGTTCATTCACAATGTATTTCCGATTTTAGGGTTAAATTTGCGAATAAACAAGGAACTAAAGGCTTTATTATAGTAACTCAAAAATTAAGGACTTAATAGGGTTTACAAAAGTTAAGGGCCTCACATGGACAAAACTTTCTCCTAACACGTCGACATCCTAATCCTCCTAACTTAGCTAAATTTTGTGCAAAGATATTTGGACACACCCAGTCAGACCCTAAGAAGTTATTAGGAAAAACATATTAGGAAGAAGTAAAGGGACAAATATCCCAATAGTACAATACATTGGTGATACATCACCAGACAGTTCTAGTTCAGAGTCATAACAATCTTTTTCTGCACAACAAGAACTATCATAGGAAATTTCTCATTCTTTCACTGCATCCTTGTAGGAGATGATGGAGTCTCAAGTCAAACTCACAAGGGCCATTAACAAAATAGTGGCCATGCTTAAACAAAGGATGCAGCCATCTTCACAATTGGCTATCTAATAATTTAGAATAGTGCAACTATATCTAGAAAGCATTTTGCCCAAGGCAGCAGTCACTGCTCATCCATAACCTCCTTGGGCTTATCAAGAATCCTTATGCAACACTTATATTCCAAGAGGTACTAGTTTCAACTCGAGGGGAAGGGGGCATTCTCCTTAAAAAGTGCCAAAAGAAAAAGAAGGCTTTGTCAATGAGAAGGTACATGTGCAAAGGCCCATCAATAATGCCCAAGGTCAACCAACTTGAAGGAGTAATAATCTATTGCTCAATGGTTGACTTTGAAGGGCAAAATCATATTGCCTAACACCTCTTTCATCAACGTCCAGTTCCTATCCCACCTGGATTTTCACTTTTAATAGTTATTTGGAAAAATCTAAGTTTTTAATAGCGATGATTGATTTTATTGTTTAATTTTATTGATTTATTCAGATCCTTGAAAAATTTGCTTAGAGTCACTATCTAACATAGAGTTTGGGTGTGTTAGGCCACCCATAAAATAGATTTTTAATGAATCTATACTTTAATATTTTCTATTTACCAATATGGGGTCTGTTTTATTTTAATGACTCTCATTAATGGTCTCTGTGAATCAGAGATGAGTTCGGGGATTTCTTGTTATGAGTAGAGAATGTGTTAGGCACCCTATATTACCCTTTGAGTACTGTTTTCCCTGTACGTGTTGAAAACTATTGGAGTGCATGAGCTTTGGTTTTTGTAATGATTGATTTATTAGTTTGCTAATTTTATTTCTTATTGAGATGAGAATATGTTGATTGTGAAGTTTATTAATTTTCTTGTGCACCTTGTAGTGAGTAAGTGGTTACTGGTATTAATAAAATGTGTTGATTGTGATATTTATTAATTTGTTTGCAGACCCAATGGCAAGTGAATGGTTATTGTTATTATTAATTTACTCACTACAAGAATTAACACTTTTGGCAACAAAAAAATTGGTCGCTAAAAGTCAATTTTTGGTCGGCAAAAGTTATCCGCGACCAATTTTTTTGGTCGCTACTTTGGTCGCCAATTGAGGGTCGGCAAAAGTAATTCGCGACCAAAATTGTGGTTGGTCGGCAAAATTTGGATTTCGCGACTAAATTTTTGGTCGCTAAATATTTAATTACCGCGACTAATTTATTTTGTCGCCAAAACACTTTGGTCGCGAAAAGTAATATTTTCCCGACAAAAAAGTTTAGTCGCCAATTATCACATTCAACGACCAAAAAATTTAGTCGCCAATTGTGTCATTCCACGACCAAAAAGTTTGGTCGCCAATTGTGACATTCTGCGACTAAAAATTTTGGTCGCCAATTGTGACATTCCGCGACCAAAAAATTTTGGTCGCCAATCGTGACATTCCGCGACCAAAAAGTTTGGTCGTCAATTGTGACATTCCACGACCAAAAAAAATTTTGGTCGCCATTTGTTACTTTTCACGACCAAAACTCTTAGTCGGCAATTGTCATTTTTTGCCAAAAAAAATAATTTATTTGTCGCCACTGATAAATTGGTCGCCAAAGCAGGAAAACAATACACCTGTAATTCCTAATAATTCATTCAATCCATAATAAACCTATAATTTTAAAGCATCATTCAAATTAATTGAATCATTAACATTCGACACAATACATAATTCATTAACATTCGACACAATACAAGTATTCTAAGTTTTCATTCACAAGTCACATCCATCTAGCATAACAAATTGAAACAATACATAATTCAGATTTACAACATCAGGAAAATTGCTTAATCCACTAAGTTGCCTTGATAGCCAATCAAAAAGATCCTTGCGCCCTTCCGTGCCAAGCTTCGCATCCATCAAAGCAGTAGTGATGTAAGGCACCTAATAAAGAAACAGAAGTGGAAAATTTATCAAAGAAGCATGATAGTGGCAGCAACACTGGATTGTAAACCCGTATCTTTGCAAAAATCAATTAAATCCTATAAACATGTACATTGTATTGAGACAACTAGCTGGCATAATAAAACTGTACATGTTGCTGTACCTGCAAATTTCAATACACGATGATTAATAAGCTAACAGCCATAACAAATACAGGCATAGTTAACTATCAAAGCTCCATTGATTCAGTTCACTTTTATATATGATTTTTTAATAAAGTTGGTAAAGTTTATTTTAACGAATAATACCATAGATTAATTAAAACATGAATGATTCTGATGTTCTTAGCTTTAGATTAAACTTTGGGTTATAGATGAGCAGCTTGAGCAAACATTCAATCAGCACTGATGATCAAGGCCCCTAATCTAAGTAATCACACACAAAAGATTAACGTGTACCAAAAAAAAATATAAATTTGCAGTTCACATAAATAAGGTGGCATCACATTTGTGCCTCCTTTCCGTTCTCTTTCCCAAGACGTCAAGGGAAAGCATATTCATCCATTCTGCTACCCTACCTACCAGATATGATATGAATGAATACATCTGACAAGTTTTCCTTAAACATAATAATAGAAAACAAAATTCCTTAACCATAATCAGGGAAAACTCCAAAAAAAAAAAAAATCACATTCATTTGTACAATGGTCGGAAGTCACTCATTTTCCTATAACAAATTAGAAACTAATGGCAAAAAAAAGATATATGGTAGCAGAAATCCTTCAATAGAGAACAAATATTTCAAGAAACAAACAAACAAACAAGAAATGACCAAGCATCATATATATATAAGCCAACCTTCTAGTAATTCCAATTCCTTGAACAAAAGCATTAATTGAAGTTGAAGTAACACCTCTACGTCGCAAACCAGATAATGTCATCAAACGGGGATCATCCCAACCATCAACCCGCTTTTCCTTCACAAGACGGTTCAACTGCAATAGCATACCATGGTCAAGCAAGTGTATGGAATAAAATACTAGAGTGCATGGGCAGAAAAATACTTCCAACAATTCTTTAAGGCTATTTGGATCATGAATTTGAATAAGAATTTGGAAAGAAAAAGGAAATAAGGAAAAGATTTAGCTTATATTTCATTCAAATTTACCTCACATTTTCCTTTCTTTTTCCAAATCTCTACCAAAATCTATGATCCAAACATAGCATTAACAAATAGATGTTCAACAATTCAGCTTACCTTGCGTTTTGACATCACTGTGTTAGTTACATTCAATCGTGAGTATTCCCATACATAAGGCTGGTAAAGGCTCAATGCAACCAATAACCAATAATATGAAGCACGCCTTGTCTCAAATTCAAATGTACAAAGCTGCATAAAATTTTGAAAAATAAATAAAAATAAAAAGGATAAGACAGATAACACAGATTAAAAATAAAAAGGATAAGACAGATAACACAGACACCAATTGATAAACCTACCAATAGATAGCAACAGATAACAACATATCACTCCATTTCTAGCATACCCACAGATAACAACAGATAACACAGATTAACCCAGATTTACCCCGCATCACCCCTGCATCCCCTGCATCACTCCATATCTAGCGTACCCACAGATAACAACAAACCTCCATGAATCTCCTCTGGTCTTCACAAGGTAATCTTGTTGGGCAAATACCAGATCATTTAGTGTTCCACAGGATA